>VXAU01005172.1:906035-1082888 GCA_013399695.1 Formicarius rufipectus | reverse complement strand
AGTCTGTGTGGCTGCCCCGACTCGAGTTACCGGAGTGACCATCAGACAGTCTCTTGCTGCCCTCCAGGTGTCTTGCTCTTGTATAGCTTTCTGCAGAGCCTTCTTGACCCTTCCCCAAGACTTGAGAGTTTTCCCACAGCCTGAGGATATTGTATCCTCAGCTAATGCTGCCCTGCATTTGTCCCAGACCCCTGGGTGGAGAATCTCCACCAGCTGTTCTATGACCTCAATTTTTAAAAGCCTCGCAACAGCGAGAGTAAAGTCTTTAGGCTTATAGTCTATACCCCATTGCTTATGCAATTGCGATACAACCTTCACGAGGGCTTCCATCCTCCTCCTCGCTGATGTGGGGGCGTCCTCCCCTGCCCGGCTTGTCTTGCCGCCTCGGCTGCTGTTCACTCAGTTCCAGGTGACTTCCTGGGTTTCGGCACCACTTGTTGCCTCCATTGAGGCGGAGCGACCTGGTTCTGGTGACGGCACGGGCGGCTACTCCCCAGCCGCGCGGGCCAAGTGCATGCAAACACCAATATGATGGACAGCAAATGGCGTTTATTGGGGGGTTACACAGGTTTATATCACCCAGGTTTGGAATGTCACTTCTGTCTGCTTACATCATAGGCTAAGTGCTATTGGCTATCTGGGGGGGGCGAGGGACTCTATCTTTCCGTACAGCCCAGTATCTTCTGATCGCCGGACCCTGACTGCAACAATTGTCACTTGTGGGAAAATGAGTGTAGGAAAGCTCTATGTGACATGTTATGATTTCTATGTAACAAAATTAGCTAATTTTCCCCACTCATGCTGGCGTGAACAGTTCCACAATTAAGTTGTATGTGTTGGAGTGCTCAGGCCATTGTCAGTCCTGTGTCATACTAAATAAGGGACACGAGCTGCTGAGTCCTTGTTAAGTATTGAAGCGGTTTTGTTTGGCAATTACAAACTGATTTTTGGACTTCCCTCTTATGCTCCAGAGGGAGTAGATGCTAATTTGGGGTTGCTGACTTATTTTACATCACCCCTCAAATCTTTGTGAAAATTCCTGAAATTTGCAATTCTCCTGTTTCCTTAGTTCTTCATTATGGCTTCAGCCTTATCTCTAGATGGGTTTATTACTCCTCTTCATTTGACTGCACTAACACACATATTCTCTAGCAATTAATACTTACTTTTAATCTTTGTTCTGCTGTTCCTTTAGTTTCTCATGCATACTTCCGTATATGCTTACCAATTGTAAGGTTTCTCTTACAAGTCTTTGGCCACTTAAGATTTGGAGTCAATCTCTTATTGTGCTCAAGGTAACTTTTTGCTATTGTGAAGGCTTAGAATACTTAAATTCCCTAAAGTTGTACAGGACAGCTGAAAATTTGCTATTTGATCATCCTGGCAGTCCATGGGAATTGTTTATTTCTGTGCTGTGAAATCCTTTGCCTTTTTGACAGGGTGGGAGAGCATCTACTTTGTTTTCTCATGTGTGCTAGGATAACTTATTTTGAAATAAGAATCAGTGTTGGATGTTCTCACAATCTTGTGAAGGTGCATAGCCATTGTTTCTACAAATGTAAGCTCTCAAAACTTACTGGTTCTTTGACCCTCAGTTGTCTTCAAACAAACATCCTTAGTTTGCTGAGGAATTTGAGACACATTCTGCTGGGGGCATTTGCTGATGAGTGATCTTCTAGAGTCTGGTTACTCTGCTTTCGTCACCACGTGGAAATCTTTCACCATGAACAGCTGAATCCTGAAGTGTTATCCAGGATTATTTTGTACAACAGGTCTCCAGGAACTTAAATTACTGTTAAGTTGTATTTCTTCTTCGCTCCTCAAAATACAAGGACAGAAAATATTAATGTATGCTAAGAGTGCCTGAACCTGGAGAGAATTTCCTTATTTTTTTCACAATACATCTGTATGCTTGTGCAACGTAAGTGGATATTTTACAAATAAATTAACATTTAATTCTATAACTAAATTTTTCTTTAATGGAAGAGAAAATTTTGTATGATGAATCTCATACACTACTGCATTTTTACTGACATACACTGGGAATGTCCACTCTTAAAAATTGGTATTAATCATATTGGGAAACATCACAATTTTTGTGTAAGAAAAGGCATCTGATTAGTAAGATTATTGTGTTCTCACTACTTGGTATCCTGAAACAGCAAGATGACATTGACTTTTGTTTTTTGCCCCCCCTTGTAGATAATCTCTGGAGTACCTATTCAGAAAAAGGATCAATAGTTGAGAAAAAAGGTCAGCCATCAATTGTTGGATCAGAAGAAACAAAAATGAGTGGACTCCCTTACGTTTTCACAGACATCATGACCTACTTCACAATGCTTGTAGGGATTTATTTCCCATCTGTGACAGGTAAGTACAATTATTTTTCTTGATTGTGTACTTATAGCTAGGAAAAAAAATAGTTTTCACATGTGTGACTGTTTATTGGCAACACATGATGTTGCCAGTCTGTGTGTCCAGGGTTGTGTACTTAGAACCTTCTGGTGCTAGAGGGACATAGATGGTGGCCGATTACTTTAGGAGATTATAGGACTGAAACAAGAAATCAGTTTAAGGATTATTTTCTATGTCTGACCTCATGTGTTACTAAATGTTTATTCAAATTAAGATGCATACCTCTGTAGTATTTTAATCTTCAAAGACATGAGAAAACAGTTATATATTAAAATGATTGTTTCAGGTATTCAAGCTGTTAACTGCCTGGAATTTGTGAAAGCATCCAGTATTTTTTTGGCAGTGTAACTGTGGAGACTTTTTTATCAAGCGTAAATATTAGAATAGTTGCATTTCATTTTCCTCAGCTCATACTTGACTAAAATAGCCAGTCACATTTTTGTTCAAAAGTCTCAGCTGAAGTGATTGAAATACCAGCTAACAGAATGGAACTCCAATTAGAAGTCACAACAGTGGTTACTAGCGTAATACCAAGTGGAAGTGTCCCTTTGTATCCTTTTTTGAACCCCACTATTCCCATTTCTTTACTTCAGACTCTTTTATCAACATTTCATCCCATCTGAACCTGTGTTAAAGGTTTCCTTCCATGGAGTTTGACAGTGGTTTTGCACTGGAACATCTTGACATTAGCTTACATGTTTTTGCCTCCAGTGGTCAGATCAATTCTAGAAAAGATGACAGAATGGGTCAGTTATTGTATATTTTTTCCCTCCTGTCACAGCATGTGCTAGGAAACACTTCTGTTCTCTTGTTAGATTCAAACAGGAATGTGTACATGTGATTTTTCTCACCATTCTTTTTCTTCTTGCCTGCTCCTTTCTTGGTTCTAGTCTTTTATTCTTTAGATAATCAATTTGCTTGCATATCTTATTATGGTCTGTTTAATAGAAAGTTAGTGCATTTGGTCACACTGGCTAAATCTCTGTTAGTTTATAACATCCACCCCCAGTATTTTGCTACTTATATTTCTTCATTTTGATAATGATTCTGAGGTTATACTTGTAAAATATTTTTTAATATTTTTTGTCTGCCTATTATTCAACAGTGGGTAGTAAATAGGTTTCTGAATAGAACAAAGGTATAAGTTGTGGATTTGTGCAGGATTATGTTATTCTACTGCAGCCTGCTTCATTGGTAATCCTCTGTTAAATCAGGCTTCAATTTAAATGTTCCTGTTCCATTAGTTATTTCCATGGATTTTTATTAATTGTTTTTATGACGTATAAATTTCATCTCTTTTTAAGGTATTATGGCAGGTTCAAACAGGTCTGGAGACCTAAAGGATGCTCAGAAATCTATTCCTACTGGAACAATTTTGGCTATTTCAACTACATCTTTTATTTGTATCCTTTATGATGTGACTTTTTCTAGTCTGCATTCTATACCAGTAAATGTTTTTCACTTGAAAGGCATTAGAGTTGCCAGAGTATAAAATGAATGAAATCTATTCTGAAAAGAAGTATTTTATATTTGTACATTTGTAATGTAAGTATTATTTATATATAACTAAAATAGACCAAATTTTATTCATAAATTATTTATTTATAAATATAGATATCCTATATTCTACTCAAATTCCAAATTCACCTCAAATTCCAAGATACAATTGACACCTCTAGTTAAGTGTTTTAGATGTTCTTTAACAACATGCTTCAGTTGGCAGGTTGTTATACTCAGTATAACCAAATTTTAAACCAAACAATCAGCAACAGAAGTTTTTAGTCCTTCAAAACATTGATGACATAAATGCTTACTTATTTGTATGAAAAGATACCTGTTCTTTTGCATGATGTATGAACTGGCTGCTTCCAATGCTTCATAAATCAACTGCCTATCAAATACAGGCATAGAGAACATAAACTAAATAATAGCAGGGAAAAACTAAAACAACCAACCAAAAACCAAGCATGAAACACATCCCCATTATAGCGAACATTTTCATTTCACACCTCAGTGACAAATGATGGGTTTTCTCTATGCAATTATTTGTGATGTGATCTTCCTTCAGTCTCAGTTACAGATCTCTCCTGTATAGTCTTGTTTGGTGCCTGTATAGAAGGTGTGATATTAAGAGATAAGTAAGTTGTATTCAACTTCTAATTTTACAGGGAGTATATATGATCATGGGTTTTATCAATAGCACTTATTAATGACTCTTCTGTGCAATATCTATGTGGTATATATTTCTTTTCCTTAGGTTAAAGCTTAAAGGTGTTAAACTGAGATGCCTGCAAAAACTGGTCAGGTTATCAGGCTGCATCCATTTGAAGAGCAGAGGCAGAATCTAAGATAAATGTTTGAAGTCGAACCAGCCTAAGAAAATGTTGTTGAAAGAAAAGTGTAATTAGTATTTGCAGAGCTGATGGGTGGGAATAAGAGGACTGCTATTACTTTGGGAGAAGTAATATGGTCCTGAGGGAAAAAAAACAAACAAACAAAACCAAACCAAAACAAAAAACCAAAACAAACCCCCCCCCAACAAAACAAACAAACAAACAACCCCCCAAAACCCAAACAAACAAAAAACAAAAAATTTGAGTTACATAACAAGAAGAGTTTGAGACTGTAATGCACCATCAGACCTATAACTCCCATTGGATGTATGGCTTTTTTTTTTTTTAAATATCAGTTGTAGATCAAGAGTCATGTCAATTTGCAACCATGAAATTGCCTAACAACATTTAAGGTACAATATGAAGTAGGAAGAGAATAAATATAATGAAGATGAGCATGAACAGTACCTCCAGATTTTGAGAACTTTTTCCATTCGGAGAAGATGAGTTGACTAAGATGAAACGGTTGTCACGTTTCACATTTGTTCATTTGTTTTCTTGTTGGTGTCTGGTTCTCTTTTCTGTTGAGGCCTTGGTTTGCTTTTGGTGTTGAAGAAGTGGCACTGGGATATTGTTTGAAAGGTGATGGAGCTGATGCTGAGAAAACTCACTGGACTAGAAGGAAAACCATAAGTTAAAAGCTGGATTCTATTCCACACTAATACAAGAAGCAGCAAGGGATTATGACAGGCTTTCAACACTGTCTCTCACAGCGTACATATAGACAAGTTCAAGAAGTGTGGGTCTGATGAGTGGAGAGTGTGGTGGATTGAGAACTGGCTGAATGGCAGATCCCAAGGGGTCGTGATCAATGGCACAGAGCCCAATTGCAGGCCTGTCACTGGCATTTCCTCCCAGGTTTCTACCCTGTGCCCAGTATTGTTTAACTTGTTCATCAGTGATGTGGATGAAGGGGTAGAGAACCTCCTCAGCAAGTTCACTGATGCTGCAAAACTGGGAGGAGTGGCTGATACTTCAGAGTGCAGCCCTTCAGAGGGACCTTGACAGGTTGTAGAGATGGGCAGAGAAGAGCCTTCTGAAATTCAACAAGACCGAATGCAGAGTTCTGCCCCTGGGGAGGAATAACCCCAAGCACAGGTACAGACTGGGGGCTGACCTGCTGGAAAGCAGCTCTGCAGAGAAGGACTTGCAGATCCTGGTGAACAACCATCAGCCCATGAGCCAGCAGTGTGCTCTTGACCTAAGGAATCCTGGGATGCATTTGGAAGACCATTGCCAGCAGGTCAAGGGAGGTGATCCTGCCTCTCTTCTCGACCCTGGTGTGGCACATCTGGAGTTCTGTGGCCAGTTCTGCTCTCCTGAGTATGAGAGACGTGGAGCTGTTGGAGCAGGTCCAGTGGAGAGCTACAGAGTTGATCGAGGGACTGGAACATCTCATGAGAAAAGACTGAGGGAGCTGGGCCTGTTCAGCCTTAAAAAAAGCAACTGAGAGGAAACCTCATCAATACCTATAAGTATCCGGAGGAGAGGTGCGAAGAAAATAAGGCCAGGCTCTTCTTGATGGTGCCAAACAGTAGGGTGAGAGGCAATAGGCAGAAACTGATTCACAGAAAGTTCCATAAGAATATGAGGAAGAACTTCTTTAATGTGCAGGTGAATGAACACTGGAACAGACTGACCAGAGAGGGTGTGGTGTCTCCCTCACTGGAGATATTCAAGTCTGGATTTGACAGTCCTGCGCCATGTGCTCTGGGACAACCCTCCTTGAACGCAGAGGTTGGACCAGTTGACCCACTGTGATCCCTTCCTACCTGACCCATTCTGTGATTTTATATTAAAATAGTATTGCTGCATCAGAGAAAATATCTGATACATTTTTCTTCAAAATAAGTATAAAAATTGAATCAAACTCCCTAAGAAATAGTAAATGAATTCTGAAATTGGAAATTAAAGCAGAGCTTGAATCTGTAAACTCACATTCTTTAAAATAACATTTGAAATTTACTGGGGCAGGAGAGTATAGAATTTTGCAAGCTGTGATCTATCACTAGAGCAGGTTATATTGTAGCAGGAACTTTGAATCCAAGAACTTTCATTTACAGTGCTGCCAGTTCTTGTTTGGCTGAAATCCAGCAAGTGTATGGATTTTTAGTTTGGTTTAAAGACTTATTTTTGGTCCGGTTTTGTGGTGGTTTTTTTTGTTTGTTTGTTTGTTTTTTTTTGTTTTTGGTTTTGGTTTTTTTTCCATTATGATGGTCATATCTGCAGTGGGAAAAATTAGGTTGTACATCTTTCAGTGTTTCTTTCATCTCTTCAAGTTATTCCTACCTTGTGTCTAATTAGAACACAAGTATTAGAATTTGAATTAACATTTATACAACTGCACATTTATTCTTATCATAGAAGCATAATATGGTTTTTTTCCTATGATGTTGAAATGTGATCTCCCCTTTTTCCTTCTGGTGAAAATAGTATGCAGTTATGCATCCAAGCTTGGGCTTATGAAAGAGTTTGAATACTGGCTTATTATGTTAACTTGTTGTGTTTCTTGTCCCTAATTTAAAAACAGGTGTGAAAAGAGATAAAGCATTTAATTTTTCTGAATCTGTAGACTTTTCCCTTCCTCTGGTGTTTTATTTTGAAAAATCTGAAAACATAGGGGGAAAAAAATGGTGCTATCACAATGTAGATAGTCTTAAAAGTGATTTTGGTTGTTTACTAACAAAAGTGTTGGGGTTGATTTTAGTTTGGCTATTAAAGGGTTACACGGACATTACTGCAGGTGGATGCAGGGAGTTTGGGAAACAGCTTGAGTAGCTTCAGCTGAACCTGATAACAGAATGTTGTGATTAGAAAGGCATGAGAGAAGGTGTGGTTTTCCCTTAAAGAAAGCAGCCGATAAATGCTTAGGTTACAGAATATGTATTAGCTCATTATGTACCATATAAGAATGTAATGTCAATCAATAAACGGATTCTTGATCATCACTCATATTGAGAGGACAAGTCTCCCCACACCGTGACACAAAAGTAAGATGAACTACAAGAAACTTGCTTACTTTCTAAACAAAAATGCCAATTTGAAAGGGAGTGAGGAATTACCATTTTTTAGTTTGCTCAAGTCATCCATAAATAGCATGAAATCAGGTATCTAAACAAAAAAATGGGGTTAGTATTAGAATACTCAAGACTAATGAAAACACGTCCTCCTTACTTCTACCCATTCATTTGCTGTAGTAATTTGAAAATTGCATCAGGTAGCACGACAGTCAGAAGATGTGGAAAACTTTAGGTGGTTGTGTCCACCACCAAGAAGAT
This sequence comes from Formicarius rufipectus, assembly GCA_013399695.1. Taxonomy (NCBI): domain Eukaryota; kingdom Metazoa; phylum Chordata; class Aves; order Passeriformes; family Formicariidae; genus Formicarius; species Formicarius rufipectus. The sequence goes on along the minus strand of VXAU01005172.1, from coordinate 1,074,802 downwards.
GGTATGGAGAATGAATGAGGGATTAATCTCTATAACTTCAGGTGGTTGTGTCCAGCAATTTCTCTAGTTACTCGTCTTTATGTCAGTGTCACACCGGTAAAAGGAAAGGCTAATACTTTGTTTTGTGAGGCTCCTGCTTATGCCCCAGAGTATACCTGTGTAACTTGTACTACTTGTAGAACAGACAATCTAGTTCCTGTCTTTCACAGGAATCTCTGTGATACACATGTACATACTCTTGCTGTTGATTCTGTAAAGTTTGCCAAGATACCTGATAATAGCTGCTTGTCTGCTTAGAGGCAGCACCTGATGTGAAGCAATTATAGTGTTTTCTGTAAGTGAGCAGATGAAAGAGAGATTGCTTGGTTGGGAAATCCTGCAGTTCACACTGTAACTTGGTGTTTATTGTTAACATTGCTCTTGTCCAAAAACATTGAAATATGGGCATTGAAACTGTAGTGAAAGTTATTTTAATGCTTACATTTTTTAATTTTTATTTTTTTTAATTATTTTTGTTTCTCCTGTTCTTTCCTAAGGTTTGGAGAAGCAGTTAATGGCAATCTGGTGGTTGGAACACTGGCCTGGCCATCTCCATGGGTCATTGTGATTGGTTCATTCTTCTCAACTTGTGGTGCGGGTCTGCAGAGTCTCACTGGTGCACCCCGGCTGTTGCAGGCCATTGCAAGGGATGGCATTGTACCTTTTATTCAAGTGAGATTTGTTTTTTTGTCTTTAACAGTCCTTCAAATGTAGCTTCTATTTTTACAAAAAAAAAAAAAAAGAAAAAGAGGCATTATTTCTGCTACTTTTATAGAACTGTGAGGAAAAGATTTGGAGCTTGGTTCTGTTTGTGGACAAGAATAGATTAGGCTATTGTAGGGCAAAGTTTGAGCTTCAGTATTTTTGTGCATTGCATTTTAATTGTATTTATTAAAAATATAATTAATTATATTTGTTCTTACACATAAAAGTTAGTGGTTGCAAACTGAGAATATAAGCCTTCCATCATTGGAAATAAAGGAATTAAGAAGCAACTGACAACTGAACAACTTGACTCCTGGCTGTGTTTACAGCTTCTATTTGTGAACAGAGATGGTCTGATCTCACTATGGAACTGCATAATCCTTCTTGTGTCATAAAAATACAGTTCTAATTTTTATAAGATAAATGAACAAAGATGTAAGAACAGAATTCTATCCTGTGACTCCAAACATCAAGATTGTTCCAACATGTCTGTGAACACTTTAAAAAGACATAAAGCAGATTTTTCTTGAAGTGAGGGAGCTGGCAAACAAAAGAGGAGGAGAGAATTCTTCCGTGTCTGCTTCTGTAAAACCTAGACAACTAGACTTGAGTTAAAAATAAATAAATAAAACTCCAAATAATAATAGTGTCTAGAGAGCAACACTGTGATCCCTGTGATGAAGTCTGTAGTTTGAAAGCTTACCTTGAGACTTGCCAGACTATCTGTATCTGTAACAGAAAGTAAATACACTAAATATGCTTGGGTGGGAGGACTGAGTGGTGGTGGAACTTGACATGTCAGTGGAAAGGGATTGCAATGCACTAAGTTGTCAATGATGGATAGTATTGAGAGAGACAAGGAAAATAACTCACTTCTGCCTGAAGTAAAAATTTGGTCTTGAGTGAGAAGATGACAGTATGATTGCTCCTTATCAGGATTAGATTTGAAAGGAGTGAAGAACTGGAAGGAAAAAAATTGTGGTTTGGAAAGTGAGAGAATGGGAATCAAAGAGAAACGGTATTTAAAGAGGACTTGAGGTGTACTTGCAGGTTTGGAGTGATATGACTGCTGCATGGACAATCAGGGAAAGGAGTTCAAGGAGATTAATACAAGAGCACAACTATGACATATTTAAGAAAAAACAAAACCCAAATGACTTGAAACATGAGCAGAAAATAAAAGGGGGATTTGAATATTACAGTAGGGAAATGGATGGATGACAGGAAGCTAAGGGAAGAAGATGGTATGGAGGATGAATGAGGGCTTAATCTCTAATTGAATGGAGGATTATGGAGGAGAATAAATACAGCTGGAACTTCAGGCGAAGCATTTTGCCATCTGTCACCAGTATAGCTGGATCGAGTTCTCCTCAAAGGAAATTACCACATGCAAAATGATTTTTGGTAGGGCTCTGTGCAGGATCATAGGCTTATCTAAGTCCTCTTTGAAGGTCAATGTTATGCGCATACGTGCTGAATTGACACTTAATTTCTATGTTACAAAAAATACTGCCCTCAACTATATTAGCTTTTTACTAAGCAAAATGTCTCATGTACATGGATTTTAATTTACTTCAGAATATTTCAACAACAGCTGTAATAGGAATTTAATGTTAGGTAGTTATTGTTTACTTTAGTAAAATTTTTTTCGTATTGTAAATGGATGTTTTGCAATTTTAGTTTTGGCTTTTCATAGTAGAGATTGCATTATTTTCTTTTGTAACTAATGACTACTTTTAGTTCCAGTTAGAATTAAGTTAATTAGTTCACATTCTGCACCATAGTTCATAACTGTATAATGATAACAGCTTTCCCTAATCTTACTGTTTACTTGAATTGAACTAGATATTTGGCCATGGAAAAGCAAATGGAGAACCAACTTGGGCTCTGCTCCTCACTGCTGGCATTTGTGAAATAGGAATTTTAATAGCCTCACTGGACAGCGTAGCACCAATTCTTTCCATGTAAGTATGAATGTGGTGGTTTGTGTTCTTAAGTTAAATAGTATTTTATTTTTTAATTAACTAGGTAATTATTTTTCTTATTTGAGTAACAGGTGCTGGACTTTGTTTTTCAGCAAATTACATTCCTATTTGGTCCTGGAGATAATATGAAACAACAAAATGTTCTGGCTGGAACTAATTGTCTTTCACAAAAAACTTTTTAGTTGACAGAGTTCTTGAATGCTAATAAAAATACGTTAAATAAACTTAAAAAAAAAAAAATCCTGCTATTTTAGATCAAGTGCATTTAATGGAGACAGACAAAACCATCTAATATTTTAGGATATGAACTGAATTTTATTCTGTTGACTGTCCAGAACAAAAACTATGAAGAAAATTAAATCTGTCCCAGCCAAAGACAATGCACTGTGATTGTCTGTTATTTGCTGTGTTGTCAGTGAAATATTTGCTTGAGGCTCTATATTATGCTAATTTTGAGGCATAGCATTCTATAAGTAATCTTAGTCTACATCTTGTGTTCTATTGGTCACTGTGGACACAGAGTACAGGAAAATGGACATGTTCCTACCCTTTTTTGGACTGTGTTCACCATTTTAATGTGCATCTTTCTTTTTGGAAAATGCTCTTTTTTTTCTCAACAGGTTTTTCCTTATGTGCTATATGTTTGTAAATCTGGCTTGTGCCGTTCAGACACTTCTACGAACTCCCAACTGGAGACCTCGTTTCAAGTATTACCACTGGTAGGGAATATTTCTTCATTCAGAAGAGATAAAAATAACTAAACAGCCATAAATTTATTGCAATAATAAAATCTCCTTTCTGACTTAAATAAGTTATGATCCATGCACTGAATACTTTGTTTTCATGTGTTTGGAATTGTGCTAGTAATAACAGTGATCATGAAAACATGTAGATGGTTTGGGAAGGGGTTACAAGGATAACATTTTATATTGCTTTTAAGGCAAGAGATCTTCTGTGTGAAAATGAGGATGACAATCCATAATCTGTATTTTCATTTTTATAAGTTTTCCTTATTTATATATAAGGTTGAGATGTTTTTCATTTTGGTTATGCAAAAAATATGCAACCGCAAAACTTAAAAAAAAAAAATCTCATTCAATATACATCAATTGGCTCATCCATGATATGATCACTGGTTTTGAAATAAGTTTTGGACCTTGCATTTGATACCTGGAGCAGACAAGTAGACTCTTAATGAAGTCAATAATAGAAAAGGTGAGAGTGTGTTTTTTGTTTAGTCTCTTTTTTTTTTTTTTTTTTAACAACTTAAGGCTTTAAGCATTTCAAATGAAGATTGGGAAACTTCTTGATTTATTTTTTTAACTGTATGTTGAAAGTACATAATTTAATTAACTCTAATTCTGTTGAGAAGTTTTGTGCTGAAATGTCTTAAGGACTAGAACATATAGGAGGTGCGCTGGTGTGATTCCAGGATGTAAGAGTTGCTTATTTTTCCTTTCAAAGATTTGAGTGAAAATGAAATGTTATGGTTTTAGCTTTGAAAAAACTTGCTGAATATGCTCAGTAGTCACACCCTAGTTTGGCACCTAACCCTCCAAATACATACATTTGGCAACAATTCCTTCTTGTTTTTCTCAAAGATCAGTGAGCCAGCTGATTCACTGTGGGACTACTTACAGCCAAAGCAGGTGTTGGAATGTTTGCCCAAAATTGGGGTGGGATTTTATTTTTTTTTTACTGAAAGTAGAGTATTTCAGGCATGAAGGAGCAGCTGTTGTTCTTTTAAACAAACCACAAGATGGATGTCCTCAAGAACAGGTAGAAAACATTCCCTTAGTTCATAACTCAGGGCTTGCATGGTACTTAAGAAACAAACTAAAGATAGCAAACAAAATTGGGTCTGCTGATACTCTGTCAGTATAGTAAAAGCTGGCTCTAATTTGGAAATTGAGTGAATGGAAATTTGGGGTGTTGTGCATGACTAAAAGTGTGCACAAAATTGTCCATTCTGAGATGATTTATGTGTATCTTTTGTGGACAAAGCAGGCATGCAGATTTTAGTCTGAAAATGTTTCTGTAATTTTTTCAGCATACAGTCATTGCTTATAGCCTTTGAAAGATTATTTTCTGTATTCTACTGTCTTGTGTTACCGCCTGACAGACAGGCCAAAACAAAAATGAAGAATAGAACTGATGAGTCAAGTTGAACTTAAAGTAATCAACTATTTTTTGCTGAAAGAAACAATGTTGTTAATTACTGTTTGAAATGTTTTTAGCTTGAATTCAAATTAACAGTAAGTGATAGTGTTTTGAAACTGACCTTACCTAGTACTGATAGTTTCAGCACTGAAAAATGTAGTATATCTGTTGTTCTATCTAGTTCAGTTGTATTATTTATGTTACACAAAGGTTCAGAATGTCTTTTTTTTAATAATCTGAAATTAGGACAATGTATTTTTACTTTTATAGTAGCTATAAAGTGGCCTCTGAAGAAGAAAGGCCTTTCTGGGAGTTAAGTTATATAAGACATTGACTTTGTAGAACATTTGCATGCCTATTTAAAAAAATGGAAAAAAATGGTTTCTTTTAGGACTCTTTCATTCCTGGGGATGAGTTTATGTCTTGCCTTGATGTTCATTTGCTCTTGGTACTATGCTTTGATTGCCATGCTAATCGCAGGATGTATATACAAATACATAGAATATAGAGGGTAAGACCATATATCTTATTTATTCTATATTTAATATCTTTAACATTCATCAAAAAGCACTTTTGTATAAAATAGATACAACTGACGTAATAAAATTCAGAGTATTCCTTGAAAGAAGGTAAGATCCTCTTAAGTGCTGTAAGTTTTCAGATTTCAGTTTCTCTGGGAGCTCTGTTCCAAACTTCTGAACAGCCAGAAATAACTGAAAAAAGAAGCAGTAGGTCTGGGAAACTCATTGGAGCAGAGATGATGGTGTAAAGTTTTGGTACTTAAGGAACCTCACATCTCAGTATAAATAGTGGAAACTATTACACAACTGTTGCATTATTATTATTTTGTGCTGAAGCTCAGACTCTGTTTTTGTGTGTGGACTTTAGCACTTTTTAGAATTATTCATATTGAACCATACAGAGGACCCACTGAAAATTACCTGTTTTCTGAGGGTTTAGATGATCCTTAAATTGCAACCTACTTTGCATTGCATACATTTGACACAGACTCACATCTGTAGCAAATGCTGAGCAAGTAGGAGACTTGAAAAGCATGTTGAGTTCTTAACAAAACCGAAAAGAAAACAGCAAGCAACACAAAAATCCCTCATCTAATCAACCTATACAAACAGTAGAGGTGATTATGGTCAGTAATATGCATGTTATCCTCTCTGAAGTAAATACACCCTGTGCTGGAAAAAAAATAGTAATATCTTGGAGGGGGAAACTGAAGCAAGGCCACTTGTTTTAGTGATTGATTAAGCAGATTGATTAAGTGGATCAGCTGCTATAAATGGCTCCACCTTGAGGATTCTCCATCTTTTAATACCTCCATTTCCGGATTAGATGCTTTCCTAGGCTGTAAGAGCTCTTCTTAATGGGTCAATGATAAGGAAATTAATTTCTCTATTTTAGTAAGGAAGTCAGATGAAATGGTAACAGTTCTGCTATGTGTGTATAGGCATGCACGTACATACAATTATGCATACTTCCAAATTTGTATACAGGCTCTACAAATGTTGGCACATTTACCTTGTAGCAAGAGATGCTTTGCTAGAGGTAGCAAAGTTCAGTGAGACTTCATGGATTCATAAGTGGGAGAGAGGGTGGGCAAGGGAGATGGACCCCTTGCAACAGTAGAATCCACCTTCCTAACCACTTTCATTCTTCAATAGTCTAATACTGGAATTAAAAGGATTGGAAAATGTAGGGAGATGAGAAGTGAATTAAAATGGAGGGTGGATTACCTGGGAGAGAAGCTGGGAAGGAAAGGAAGTGGAGAAAGTTGTAGTGGTGGTGTTGAGTGGAAGATAGATTACACAAATCCATACAAAGTCACATTACTTTGCTGCTTTAAAACAATTCCTTTTAAGTAACCTTCACTTATTTATTCTAGTGCTAAAAAGCAACTTAAGTAGCTGTAACAATTACAAAAATGCTTTTGAAATATGAATAAAATAGACTGTAGTAAATAAGTACTTAAAAATTACCTTGAAGGGACCTGGAAATGCTTCACCTTAGTTAGTCCTCAATCTTGATTTAAATCTGCAAGACAAGGTCTTTTCATGCATTTATGCAAAAGAAGTGATCATTTTTTAATGCCCATTATCCCCCACATGAGAAAAAGTACTTCATTTGTATAAATGAATGGGACCCTGTTAATTGAATCTCTTCTGTATTCTGAAGAGCGGAAAAAGAATGGGGCGATGGAATCCGTGGACTGTCCCTGAATGCAGCGCGCTACGCTTTGCTTCGTGTGGAAGATGGTCCTCCCCACACCAAGAACTGGAGGTAGAGTCCTGTGCTTTCCAAGGTCACAGAATTCTTGAAATATGTAAATGCATTGGGAATACTGCTGGGACAGCTAATGGCGAAAGTGAAAATCACCTTTAAAATAAAACTTTAGCTTGGGCATGGCAGTGATGTCATTGCAGTAGTATTATTTTACTGCAGTAAAATGCAGTTTATGGTCAACAGGTAGTCAGCTTTGCTGGAAATGTGGGCAAACTAACTGAAATTTTAAATCCATGGGGGTGTTGACATGGTTTTCAAAACAAGAATTTTAATGTTTGATTATTTATAGATTTTTCCTATTGAAAAGAACAGGCGTCTTTGACTTTCTCTGTCTCTGTGGAAGAAATGCTGCAATTCCATCAATTCCATTTACTTTAAGTTTCATCTGAAATAATTGTATATTTCTTTGTTTAAATCCATTTTTGTGGCATTTCTATATAGCTTCAGCCAATACTAGCACTTTCTAAATTCCTTAGATATCATTAAAACAAAATCTCACATTTACTGTTTATTTGCACGTAATGAAGTTAGGAGTCCACTATTTTTGCAATGTATTTTTTCACTTGTTAAACTTTCAGTTTTCTTCAAAGCCAATGTAAGAAATTAACATTTAAAACCCAGAACATTTGCATGAATGTAATGTGATACTTTACTTACAGTCACTTCTCAGTGATAGTATCCCAGTGTGCATGAACGTGCAATATTCTGTTGCCCTTCGGTGTAATGGCATTATTTTACTATTTGTCCTGGGACTGATGAACGTGGCATCTCAGAGGCAGCAATATAATACAGTGTTGTCATTCCTGTTAAATATCTGACTGCTTCAGGTATCCTTCTGTTGTTTCAATGTAATTTCTAGGACTGGATTGTCTTGTTACATCTCAAACCGTGCTAGTTTTGAGGTGGGAAGCATGCTCCAATTCTTCATTAGTCTCTTGAATTGGTAGCAATGACAGGACAAATACAAACTGTTGTTTTGGGGAAAATAAGCAGATTGGATATTGATTAAAGGAAATAGAATGTATCCTCAATCTGGTATGCAGCTGCAACTGAATTTGGGATGCTGTTGGCATGGTTAAGGATTTGATTGTCCTTTTGGACAGACCTCTGCAGGTAGAGGAACGGGTCAATAAGATCATGAAAATCCAGAGGGATTGACACAGGCACGTTCAGTGCAGTGATACAAGACTGGGAACCTGCTCTGGTGAAAAGGATTTTATGATTCCCAGTAGGCAATGATCCCAGCAGTGTGTCTTGGCAGTGACACGCTGGGCGGTATCGGTAGGAGCATAGAGATAGTACATTGGGAAGTAAATATGTTGGTAAATAATACTCCTTTGTGTTCAGCACTCCTTGGAATGCATCTAGAATGTTTAGTCCAGGTTTCTGTGCTCTAATATAGGAATGACATCAATAGACTGGAGTGGATAGGACCACAGTGATGGTGGCTGGAGCACAGGAGAGTATCTCCTGTGGGGAGAGGCTGAGGGGAGTTGTGCTTATTCAGCTTGGAGGAAGCTGAAGAGGAGGCTAAAAGATGTTATAACTAACCAGGAAATATGCAAAACCTAAAAGAAGGTTACTGAGAGGATGGAGTCAAATTCCTTACAGCAATATATGGTAGGAGAATGAGAGAATGTGATAAAATAATTAAGCATTGAAGAGGTTATGCAGAGATGATAACATCTCTGTTTCCAGAGGTTTGCAAAATCCAGCTGGATGGAGCTGTAAACAATGTGGTGTGTGTTCAATGTTTAGTCATTTCAAAAGCAGGAGGTTGCACTAGATCAATTCAAAATGTCATTGGAGGGGTGATAACTTTGATTCAATAATTTTCTTGGTAAAACTGTTCTTCAAGGGAGCTTTTCAGAATGATGGTATGGTGGTTTATGTAGGTATTCTGTACCTAATGTGTTGTTGCTATTGCAAATTATGGCTTCCCTACTTAATAGTTGACTGTTTTCCATTGAGTTCAGCTCTTAATCTGCATTTTATTAATTATTATTTTTTCCAATTCTTCCTTGCCTATGAATATGTGTGTGTGCTTAACTTCCTTTTTCTTTATTTTTTTTTTTTTTTCGGCAGACCTCAACTTTTGGTCTTGTTAAACTTGGATAATGGGCAATTAGTGAAACACCCTAGATTGCTTTCTTTCACCTCTCAGCTGAAGGCTGGTAAAGGACTGACTATCGTGGGCTCTGTTCTTCAGGGAATCTACTTAGATAAATGTACACAAACTCAGAAAGCTGAAGAGGTATGTAGAAGACAGCTTGCAAATACTTGTAATTTACATTAGTATTTAAATATTGAATCTGGATTTGGATAAGTCGTATTTTGAATTAAAATATTGAAAAAAGCATCTATTTTTGCTATCAGCACAATCAACGATTGTATGAAAAGAATAGGTTGGTGTACATAGCAAAGTGCTTTATAAAATTTTCCAGTAGGATGAGACAATGCTGGTACTTCTTAGCTTTTTATTTTCTTCAATATTGAGAATCCTGGTCTTTCAGTCATGTTACATTCTTGAAAAAACCACCACAAGGGATAGAGTTTTAACAAATTACCTTATACAGGACACAGCATATATTTAACAAAAAATTAAGCATTTAACTAACAAATGCAGGTGTTTGGCATAATTCATTATATGATTTTCTACATTGTTCTAGAAATACATAGCAGAATTATGATTAGGAACAGTTCATGCTGGGAAAGTGTGAACAGCATCCCTCTTGAGATCATTTACTTTCATTCTCTTTTTTTTTTTTTCCTTTCCTATTTATCTCATGTCTCCAAAGAAGGTAGGATGAGGTAGGAAAAAGTAAGTTGTCATGTAATTTAAGATGACATCTAACTATGCTTACACACAAGTGAATTTAATTTGAATGTTTCTTTAATAATAGTCATTGTGTTTACTTACCTATGCAAACTCTCCCACTCCTGTGTTTATAGAATGGGGAAACACTGGAAGAAAATACCGCGTTTCCTGTATTTTAGTGAATAAAACATTCAAAACCAGGTTTTGATTGCCATTGTATCTTCCAAATTACGTTAACTTCTTCGTGCTGTTCCAAAGAGCATCAACTTATATGTCTACTGTTTTAATCCAAGTAGTCTACAAAGCTGTGTGAAAACACCTGTGATTTATTCAGAGCTGGTATCTCTAAAATAGATGAGCATTTGAGATGCTGAAATGGATTTAACATAACTAACTGCCCATTTGCTCCCAGTTTTCTTTTTTTTCCCCATCTTGTCCATAGTGGTTTTTAAAATAATAAAATATAAAGTCAGATGATCTGGTATCACATGAAAAGGCTCTGTAACAACAATTAGCTTGAAAACATGGTGAGAAAAGTCTAGCAATGATACAATGTGAAAGTAATTGTTATAAAGGTGTTACCATCAATATGTGTGAGTAGAAGACAAGACAGAGAATACAAAATCATGCCTATGAAATAGAATTAAAAAAACCCCTCTAAACTCTTTACCCATGTATGTTTGAAATGTTGGCTGTAGTTGGCTTAACTATGTTCCTGAGAGATGGGAAAGGAATGAATTTAAGGGAGGCCTAATCCATGGGTTCTGTAGGAAGTCAGACATGGTGTTAAGATTCAGGAATCTATTGCTTTTAAAATGGAAATGAAGATGAATTGTAATAGCCTGAGTATATGAAGGCCTCAATGGTTCTGGAAAATCTAAACTAGAAAGTGTTTATAGGAGACCTGCAGGATTCTCAGGATTCTCTTGGCTGTTTCTTAAAAAGAAAAAAACATCTTTTTAAGATGATATGCCCTTTGCACAGAAATATTTGTTAGTTTTGCTAGCAGATTCTCTAAAGACTTTTTTCTTTACTAAACAGTTCCTGATGTGAAGCCACACTAGGGTAGTGCCAGGCATTCTGTGATCAAATCTGTTTCTGATGATTTTTGATGGCAATTTTGGTGCTTCTAAGACTCCAAATATACTGTATCTTCCTTCTGAAACTATGCTGATCTCCCACACGTCATTTATAATGATGGGATTTTAAAGATTTTCTTTAATCAGAAAAGAGTAAATGCCAAAGCTGAAGTTCCTTAGTTAACCTCGATACCGTTTTGAATGCTTCTTTTAAATTACTTGGTTACGTGTCTGCATATTTGTCAGTGTTCAAATGAAGGAGAACCACGTTGAAATTAAAGAGGTGTGGGACATTTAATCTGGTCTGTTTATCTTGTCATTATTTAGACAGTGGTTCCAATTGTATCCTGCACATCTGTTTTCCCATGTTGGGAGCTGATAAATAATCAACCTCTTAATGCTGAAGGTGTCTAAGGAACTTTTGCAGCCTCTTCTTCTAAAGTACTTGGCATCACACTTATTCAAACCCTTCCAATTCCAGAAAAAAGGACTTGTCATTCCAACCATATGTTGCTTTGTCAGTCAGTGGTTTTGATTTTTCCTGAAGCAGTTTTACTTCATTTATCTTTATCAATCTATTTTTACTTGTCTTATTCATTCTTCTTTGGAAATAAAAGTCTGAAAAATTTAAATAATGAAAAAACTCTGGTGTCTTTTGGGGAGGTAGTGTTTTGGACTCCAGTTTTCATAGAATCATGTTCACTCTTTTGGAATTAGTGATTTCTCGATGTTGGTTATACATTGTTGATAAAATTTTAGTGCTGTCACTCCTTCTGGTGTTTATTTATCAGTGTTGATGATTGTATTTTCCCACGTGTAATCTTTATTTTGCAGAATGTTAAGGCCTTAATGGCAGTAGAAAAGACTAAAGGGTTTTGCCAGATTGTGGTGTCTCCTAACTGCAGAGATGGAATATCCTATTTGATTCAGTCAGCTGGTCTAGGAGGGATGAAGCACAACACAGTTCTGATGGCATGGCCACAGTCATGGAAGCAGACAGAAAACCGTTTCTCATGGAAAAATTTTGTTGGTATGTATTTATTGATTGTCTCCTTTGCATTTGTAATACAACTATGTAACTAATATATTTGCTTTGGAGGCACTGTGTTATGAACATTTGTCAGGCAATAGACTATTTCCCCATATCTGATTTTATTTGGAGTGGGTTTTCTTGGCTCTCTTCAACCATGGCTTTGCTTGTCCTTCTGAGCAAGTTGGTCACTAAACCCAGTGTTGTGGTTTAGGAATGGTATTGCCCTGTTTAGTGTTCCCACTGACACTCTCCAAACCATGCTGCTGCTTTCTCCCTCCCCGCAGCTTCTCCCTCCTGCTGTGGGCTGCAGAGGAGAATTGGAGGCACAAAAGGTAAAGAAAATGGATTAAGATAGGAACAATTTGCTGGAAACAACGAGATAAGAAAACTAGCAGTAGCAGCAACAATATTAATAACAATTGCTAATAAAAAGTGTACAAAAGAGAGAGTGTAAAAATGCTCAAAAAAACAAAAATATCAATGAAAATTATAAGTTCTTGATTAAATGTCTTGTTTTGCCTTGCAGACACTGTACGAGAAACAACAGCAGCTCAACAAGCCCTTTTGGTGGCTAAAAACATTGACTTATTTCCCACAAATCAAGAACGTTTTACTGAAGGAAACATAGATGTGTGGTGGATTGTTCATGATGGTGGTATGCTGATGTTACTGCCTTTTCTCCTTCGACAGCACAAGGCAAGGACAGCAGAAAATGGCTGGGATTTCATTTTCTAGTGATGAATGGCTCTAAGCATTTCTAGTGAAATACTCCTTCCCTTTGTTAGAATGATACATGGATAGCAATCACAGTGGTACAAGTTGTTATAACACATCTCTTTGGTAGGTCTGGAGAAAATGTAAAATGCGGATCTTCACTGTTGCTCAAATGGATGATAACAGCATTCAAATGAAGAAAGATCTGCAGATGTTCTTGTACCATCTTAGGTTGAATGCTCAAGTGGAAGTGGTTGAAATGGTAGGTTACCACATAGTTTTAAGGTGCAGCTTGGACTAAACGTGGGAATACAGGTTTAGCTTTTTTCAAATGAAGAGATGTTAACCCAAATATAGAAATGGAAAGATTGCAGCCCCACCAAGAACAAGAAGTAAAGCATCATTATCCTACCATGTCACAATGACAGTGTATGTGGTGGTGAGTTTAATGGGTTTGTCAAACAGATTTGGAGCTGTTTTGATTTTTGTTAATTCATACTTCATTTATGAGGCCTAGTCCTAAGACATAGTTCATTCAGGGAGGGAAAAAGCTTGAATTTTTAGCAGGCAGATAAATGGAAGGCTGAATGTGCTTAATCTAATAAGCCACAACATTTGTCATGAGAGAGGGTGAAAGAGTCCATGACTATTTCTGGAATAAGGAATCCATAGGCTCCAGTGGGAAGTGTGTCAGTTTTGGCGTTGCCAGCCTCAGCCAGGACTGAACAGCAAGATCATTTAGCTACAGAGTCACAAGTCAGGCAGTGACAAAATGAATATTGTAACTTTTTTCCTTTTTTAAACACGGATTGTAAACTGTTAAAGGACTGAAGCTGTAGTCTGTCTAGAACCACTTCTTTTGCAACCAAGGACTTCACTTCCAGCACTCAAAGGTCGCCAGCATAATGTCCAAAGCAAGACACATGATAAAAAACAACAGCAAAACTTTTACTTATTCTGAAGTGGGATGAAAATGAGTCAGCTGGTTCAAAACTTCTACCACCACTAGTTTCTAGAATGACCAAAACCTATCAAAAAGATTTATCATGTTGATCAACCATAAAGAAAATTTTAAGAATTGTTTAAACTACTTATGAAAAATTTGGTTAGTATTTTAAACTAGATAAATGCTTTTATTTATTTTTTTCTTTGCTTAGAGGACTAAATATAAAAATCTAAAATGCTGTGGCATGTGCAATTGAAAGAACACAAACAGAATGCCATAAAAATACTCAGCCGATTGGATTTTGAGCAAAAGACAGTACAGGAAGTACAGTTTTTTCTTTTCTTTTGTGGGTAATATTTAATCCTGAGTATCTCCCAAAGGATAAGAGACACCTTACAAGCCTGACAACCCAGGTGACTGCTAGAGATTTTTACATTGTATTTCAGTTTTGAGCCAATGCGAGAATATAAACCAGAATTTCTTCCTAATTGTTTCTGTTTGTGAACCCTTTTCACTGCGGAAAGGAAGAATGTGTTATGTTGTGCCTCTGAACAGTTTTTAAGGAAACAAGTGTACACACATGGTCAGGTGGCAGCACCACAGACTCAGCCTGAATAAGTGCTTTCAACTCTTTCTCATTTCACAGCCTAGTTAGAACAAAACAGTGGAAAGTCTGTTCCAAGTACCTAAAATTTAGATAACACCACAATAATATTGTTATAGTAGGATAGTTCCCTGTGTGAAATTGCTATTTGAAGGTTAAGCTTTAAGAATGAGGACAGAATTGATTGATCAATTATATGCTCAGGATCGCTCAGATGCCATAAATACATCCAGGACTGAATTAATGCAGGAATGAATGTGGTACACTGTCTAAATGATGTTCTTCTAAGTAGTATTTTTCTTCTGGTGTTTCTAATGCAAATTTTTTTTGCAGTTTGAAAATGATATTTCTGCCTTCACATATGAGAAGACTCTTATGATGGAACAGCGATCACAGATGCTAAAACAGATGCAACTATCAAAGAACGAAAGGGAAAGGGAGGTAGGGGCTTTGGCTTCACAAAGTGTTCCATGGATAATCTGAAAGCAGTATTTCTTGGCTGTGGCTTCTAATCAGTTTCTAACTAGTGAAAACCTTTTGTAATTGCATTCTGTATTTCTCTTCAACTGGTTTCACTTGCAAGGTTAAAGTAATATGGGGAACTAAGTAATTTTGTATTTAAGCAGATGTTAAGAGCTTGCCTTCTCTTGTTAAGATGAGGGCAAGTATTAATTAGCAAAACATTTGAGCATCCGTGTGGAATATATTCAGAGCATTTCCAAACTTGACATCAGTAGCTAAGGTTCATGATTATGCAGCTGGACTGGTTAGCTTTGATTGAGGTTTGGTCTTAGAGTCGTAGAATCATTCAGGTTGAAAAAAACCCTCTAAATCGGGTCCGGCCACGAACCTGTCAAGTCCACCATAAACCATGTCCCACTAAGTGCCACATCTACATGTTTTTTAAATACCTCAAGGGGTGGTGACTCGGCCACCTCCCTGGGCAGCCTGTCCCAATGCTTGATAACCCTTTCTGGGAAGAAATTTTTCCTGATGCTCAATCTAAACATCCCCTGGTGCAACTTTGGCAGTTTCCTCTTGTCCTGTCAGTTGTCACCCAGGAAAAGAGACCAACCCCACCTCACTACAACCTCTTCCAGGTAACTGAATAGAGTGAGAAGGTCTCACCTAGCCTCCTTTTCCCCAGGCTAAACAACCCCATCTTCCTCAACCACTCCTCCTACAAATTACAAACACATATTATACATACATACAAATTGGTTCAAATCTTACTGTTTTTTTTTAGTTATTGCATTATTTTGAATGTTTTTTGAATCAACTAATTTATTTTTGGAGGCAAAGTTAGGCCAACAAACCTATAATCCTGTAATGTTAAGATAGGAATGCTATGTTTGCTGCTCCCCTATCCTTACTGTTTTGCATGTAAGGACAAGCTTCCTGCAACTGTATTTTCATTAATATTTGTAACTTTTAAGTCCTTTTCTTTTGGCTTGTGCTTCTACCCCCTCATCAATTCTGATTTTCATTATTATCAACACTTTTTAGTGATGTAAAAGGTAGAAAATGCTCTGGCTTTGCCATCATGTAAAATTATTTCTCTTCCATGACAAGTAAGAGAGCTCTACCATGTTTAGCTGCTCATTTGTAAAACAAATAGATTGTTTTTCTTGTGGCTTTTAGTTTTAATCCTACAAGTCCAAGCAGACTATTTTTCAAGGCTTTTTCCCTTTCTCTTGCTTTGTTCATTTTTCCACTCAGAAGGGTATTTTTAAGTTTACTCAAGATACCTGTTACTCCTACAGCAATGTGCTGCTGTAAATTCTCTTTTTTATGTGTGTCATGGTAGTTTCCTTTTGATTTGAGCCTGCCTAACATCTCTTCAGTAAAACCCCAAACTTTTCTCTGCAGCTTATTCAGTGTTATTGTTTCTTTAGTGAACAATAGTATTTTTCCAAATCAATCTACTGCATATTTCAGAGGGTTTTACTTCCCCATGAATGCTCATCCAGTAGCCCAAGGAGCTAATGCTCCATAGTCTACAGGATATATACAGAGCAGACAAAAGAACTTCCCAGCTCTGCATTGGTTAGTCTGGACTATACTTCAGAGTGTTGTTTGCTTGAAAGTTTTTATTACTTTCTTTTCTCCCCCATATATTTGTCTTTAGTTTTTACTCATTTTATCTGAATGTAGCCATTGCCATCATAGCTTCAATTTGTTCCTTCATATCAGACATTGTAAAATCTGAGATGTTCAAAATGCCATTGAATTTAGTTCACTGTCTGAAGTCAAATCCTTGGTAATTCCAAGAATCTTGAGTACATACTTACTGCCTTGTCCAGGAATCAAAGTCACATCCATCTGTTTTTTCTGATTAGGATATCTAAATCTACCTTGTTCTTTTGTATTTTCATCAGAAAAGGTGGTTTAGTTATGCCAGCACTTCCTCTGGAGCTACGAGTTGAGTATATGCACTCAGTGTGCCAGGCCCTGTCTTAGTCTGGTCATCTTCTCTTAAATGAGCTGAGCCATCCCCTCCAGTTTCTCAATGACCTCCAAAACATTTATTTCATTAGTATCACTAGTTCAAATTAGCATTGCTTTTGTTTTCATTATCTGTTTTCAGACATTCAAATATAACCTGATATGTCAGCTTTGTATAGTCAACATAGTTTGGTTTCCTGTTACCACCAAGATTAGCACTTTAACCTCACTTCAAATAAGGCTCAAACCTTCTGAAGGAGGAGAATTTGTTTTTGTACATTATTCTTTTGCTGTTTCCCTCATAGGAATGGTTTTATCCCTGAGCAATCACCCTCCCTTCTGTCACTTTTTAAAAAGAGAACTATTTTCATCTTTCCTCTGGGTTTTCTTGTAGAATTTCGGATGGGGAACTCATCAGATTTTTGTTTCCTTTTTTGAGAAACTTGGTTGATTTCCTTCTGTTCGAGTGTAAACACAACATGTGCCTTCAAAGCTTAAGATAAGCAAACTTAGGTACAAATGCCAAACATTTATTTATTTGGTTTGACAATAGTGCTACAAAGATGAAAGAAAATGTAGAGCCTCACTGACTTCCTTGATTCCCTTTCTGGTGATTGTTGGCTTCTTTCTCTGGCTAGTCCTGACTAAGGACTCTTGGGCCAGGCAGTGATAGTGGGACCTGTGAGAAGGTAATGATCCATCTCACCACCACATTGTCTTGGGTTGTGCTGTTAGGTAAGCTTGGCAAAAAGTCGTGTGGGTGTAGGTGAGGAACATAGTTCTAGTTCATGAATCACTGGTTTCTGGAGTTGGAAAGTAGCTTTCTCACATGCTTAAGTTTTTTATATACTTTTGATTGTAATTGAATGAAACAGTTTCATCTGAATGTATACGTATATGAAGGGAAGTGACCCTCACAAACAAGTGAGTATTTGAGCTTCCCATATAGACTATACTCAATTGGCTTCATGTTTTCACAAATGTCTGTAAAGAGACTTAGTAACTAACTGCTGAACATTTGAAAAAGAGCCTCATAAGCTGTGACACCACAACTCATCTACTTAAAAGAAAAATAATATGATCATTGGCTTTTTTTCTGTAGACCTTTTTCTTGTCATTGGTAACCTTTTTGTCCCAGATTCAGACCATCACTAATGAGTCTCGAGGCTCAATCAGAAGGCAAAGCTACTCCAGTCCGCTGTCCATTGGCCAAGATGCTCGGGCACTGCTGACTAATGATTATCAAGAGGAGGAGGTAGCTGGACATAGAGCTGGCTAGACATATTTCCCCATTGCAACACTTGAAGTGCCACTATTGCAAACTTGAAATACATATGAACAACTTAATCACTCATTGTTACAGAGCAGTTCTTCATAAATTTTAATTTTACTGTTTTTCTAAATTCATTATCTTGCCCTATTTTTTCTGTCTCTAGATGATGCTTGTGCAACATGAACTACATTGTCTTTCTCACACTTATTTTCCATAAAAGAAGCATGTTTCTAAGAGTGCCTGTTTTTCTTGAGAGCCAGAAGGAGAGTGTTTCATTAATAAGCATATTTCATGCTTTCACAAGCCATTGATTTCCTTTTTAGTTCCTATACTGAAGTACTGAAGCTTCTAGGAGACCATATTGAGATCCTAGGTCATTTAAGCAGATTTCAGTGCTTATTTGCACAGCTCATAAATGTCATTACTGCATTCTGCATGGTGACATTGAAAAGACATGGACTGAATGAATTGATGGTTCTGGTGTGCACTTGAAGTGTTGCTCATATCTGAAGATATGTAGCCTAGTTTGTAGAAGTGCTGTACACCTTTGTGTTCCCCTTCATGGAGTATAAGAACAATGTGTGTTCCATGTGTTTAATTTGGTGTCAAAGTAGCCCTAACAAAAATGTGCTTTTATTGTCTTTGGAGTTTTTAGAAACATGTGTTATAGATACAAAATTTCTCTTGACCTCACTATCTCTCTAAAAATGGTGAATTGTCTTCCACTAAGGCAAAATTGTTCTGAACTCATCTTGTAGTTGTTACTTTGAAGTTCTCATTCATTGGATACTGCTGTGTGGTCTTTACAGTACTGGCATGTATTTGTTAGCTTTTTTCATTCTCATGATAGAACTGTATCCACAATAGCTTCTAATTTCTGGTCTTGACTCTGGTCATGATTGAATCGCCTGCAGACATAAGAAGACTGTCAAACAAATAGATATTTATGCAAACCTCAGAATTGAACTCTAGGATTTGGGAATCTTCAAGGAAAATAATGTAGGGAATTTACAGAAGCTCAAAGGCATTTAAAACCAGCTGCAATTACAGTTTGCCAACCACTAAAGGAATTGCTGTTCAGAGATCAAAAGTAGTATTCTCATCTGCTTGGTTTTGCTCATCATGCTTTTGATTGACCTGAATGAAACTGATTCTTCAGAATCATCATATATGGAGACATAACTATGTCTAACATGACAAACTGAGGTTCCCAAATGGAACAGGAGCTTCAACTCATAATTTATCATGTCCCTGAACAGTTTTCAGAACTGTTAAATATCTTTTAAAACAAACAAACAAAACAAAAAAACTGACAGAAAAAGAAATGCCACCTCTAAAACAAAAAGCCCCAAACCACAAAAAGAATCCTCTCTCCCCCCCTAAATACCAGTTCACTTATAATTTTATGAGTCCAATGCCTGTATTTTTGTTGCATTTAATGAAAATAGAGAAGCCTATGGAGAAAGTATTATGAGGGAAAGTAGGTAAGTAAATAGTGTGTTAAATATTTCATCCTTTTTTCCTCAGAAGGAGCAAGGGGAATGGAAAATGGAGAATACAAATGCATATTCACATGGGAAGAATAATATTAAGTTCTTGAAGTTGATTTGAGTTTCTGCTATTGAAAGGGAAGAGAAAGTACCTTCATAATTATATTGATTGGATTTTGTTATGTAGTATGCTCTTGCATGTGTAAGTAATCTAACCTAATAATCTAAATCTGTAGATGATCTTCAATTCAGCCAGTCCCATACTGAGTTCATCAAGTCATGTGGTGGTTCCTCTAAAGGCATGCAAGATGGCAATGTTTACAGCAGTGTCTGAGGAAATAACATCACTGGGGAACAGTGAGAGCACTGGCTTTCAAGTTTTTTCACTGGCAAAATACTTTGGTCTAAAAAAAATAATATGTAGTAGGATTCAACCTCACCTTAGTGCATCACAAAAATGATGGTCCAGGTTAGATGTAATCCTGTAACATCTTTACGAGCAGTTCCATTTCACACTGAAGTCACAACACTGGCATTTGTTTCACCAAGTAAGGTGCATTTTTCTGTAGCTTCTTTTGTTCCACTGCTGTGAAATTCCTTTTCAAAATTTTAATAATGTGTAGTTTACATATGCTCTTTTTGGCTGAGTCTTGGGGTGATTGTTTTGTGACCAGGCCCAGCTGATCCATGATAGAAACACTGCCTCACACTCCACTCCAGCAGTCGAAGCGAGTGTGGCTGCAGCTGTGCCAGAAAAAGTGCACATGACCTGGACTAAAGAAAAGTTTGCAGCTGAAAAGCATAAAACCAAAGACTCAAATGTGTCTGGTTTTAAAGATGTTTTCAACATGAAGCCGTAAGTATACATGTGGCATTTGGAGTTTTGTGTTTCATTGTGTGTATTTTAATGTGTGGGATTTTTTATTTGGTTGCTTTTGTTGTTTGGTGGGGTTTGTTTTTGTAAGATATTCTGGTTTATTTAAAATTGAATACAAAATAGTCTTTTTATGCAGTTCACTTAAATGCCATCCTTAGAGAAATTGTGTGGATTTGGGTGGAATAATAATGACTGTAAAGAGTCATTCACAAGAATGTGGTGAATGAAGTTTAAATGATAGGCTTCAAAACTGTAAACTCAACTTCTGGATTGAACCAGAAAGTACCTATATTAAAATCCTTAATGATAACTCTTGTTTTTCTCTCTTCCGGTTGGTGACAAATTACTGTATATATATATATATATCTCTCCTTGTCTTATTTATTGTGTTTAGTTTGACAAGAAGGAGTACCAAAGAAGCAGATAGTCTTTCAACACATTCACCCCTTGTCCTGTAATTTAAAGAAATATAAAACTATATATGTTTTGCTATATTAAATACTTCCTGTCTAAATATTCCTTAATGTCTTTTTCTTAAATAGATAAGAGCTATTGCCTGTGTCAAACCAATGTAGTAGACACAAAACCAATGACAGAAAGAAATGAGCTTGTTCGCTTCCTCATCTTGTGATTTTAAGCACACACATGCATTTCTCTGAGTTCTGGAAGAATGCACTTAGAAGCATAGCCTAAATTGTTTCCTGCAAACCAAACTCCAAACCAAAATTGTGGATGTCAAGGGATATCTTAATATCTAAAGAAAATATGTCTTAAATCTAGGACTTGGAGACAATAGAGCTAGAGGACTTAAAAGTTGTTTTGTGGATTTGCTTTGACTTCTTTAGAAACAGTATGACTTCTTCAAATTCCAAAAATCGCCTTGCTCATGCTCTAAAGCGTTGTTGTGGGCTGCATTATACTCTAATCCTTAGGGTTTTTTTCATTAATGTTTTATTAATTCTTTAGAATTGCGCAAGATGCAGATTTCATCTATTATTTTAAAACCGCTATGCGTAGCTGGGGTAGAAATTACAGTCCCAAGTTGGTGTGCCTATAGAATATATGAGTGTTGTTGACTTTAAAATGTAGCTGATGGCAAATTTTTTTTTCCTATGAATTTGCTTCCCTTTCACATAGAGAATGGGGAAATCTGTAAGTCTAAATTTCATTTCACTTAAGCAACATAGGCTGTGTTCTCTGCTTCTTGTGGTCCTGTATGTTGTATGCATGTTTCTAAATCATAATTTGCAGTGCATGTGTTTTTTTGTTCCTTGTTTAATACACTGTAAGTTAGCACTTGTCACTGAAAAAATATTCATCGTGACTCGTTAATGTTCTCTTGAACATTATCAACATCCTACTCAAGGTAAGTCACAAAACATGTGGTTTAGTTCCTTTAAGAATGTAAAACTTGACAGTATTCCTCTGCACCAGTGTAATGTTTCATTTTTTAATTTACTACGTTAAAAAGTGAATATGTTTTTATTCTGGAAAAATAGTCCCCCGTTGTGAATATAACTCCTTGGACAGTAAAGGCTATATCTATGTTCACAAAGGGAACTTTCCTGTTTCATCAAATGTCAGTTCTTGCCTGCTTTCTAGCAATCCATGTGTAGAAACAACGTAAGTTCAGACATACACTGAGTGTGACAAAAGTGGGATAGTACATGTCTTGAGTGGAACTCACTTGACTGCTCTGCTTTTTTTTTAAGAGTTCAGCATTTTCTTAATTTTATCTCTTTAACAAGTTCAGCTTCTTAGGAAATCATCTTTAGGAAGCTTACTTTTTCAACCATGTATGAGTTCAAGTCTGCCAGTGCTTGAAGGCTAAGTTAGCTTTAGTTAGGCTAAGTTTACATTGCACACAATGTGAGCCTTTATTTTGGTGCTGAATTTTTGCCCCCTCTATCACAAACTTACATCCTGCATTTCAGTTTTAGTTTAACAATGTTTAAGCTCCAGTATTTATACATTTGTTACACACTCTTCCTCTCTTAATAGTTGTTCTTTGGTCTTCTGCTTCTGAAAAATTGAGCTTCAGACATTCTTCTGTTCCCTATAAGTAAGGGTTTTGTGTAGATGGTTCTTAAGACAGACAGAAGCTGTGATAGAAAATCTCCCAGGAGGGACTGATAAACTCAGCTTTGGAAATGTCATTCTCTTTTTGGGGGAAGATTGGAGGTAGCAGAGGGGAGATAATCAATTAAATTTGTAGGGCTGGTCTCCTCTGTCCACTAAACTTCAGGACAAATGCCTTTTTTGGTGTTTTTTTTTTGTTTGTTTGTTTGGTTTTGGTTTTGTTTTTGTTTTTTGTAAAGCATCTACTTTTGAGCAGCAGATGTTTTACATAAATGGGCTGAGGTAGAGGTTGTATGACTAATTTCCAATCTTGACTCATTTTACACAGATAGCAGTTTCTCAGGAACTATAAGGACACTGTATTTTGCTCCAAAAATCATACAAGAGAGATACTAAAATAAGGATCTCTTTGAAATCACAGCAGTTTTTCCTTTATGTGCACAAATTCACAACAATTATATTTGTAGATGCAATAAAGAAAACACAAGTTAGTGTTAATAATATAAGGGGAGAGACTTAATTTCAGTTCAGTACTTACTGCCTTACTCTTGCAACCTGAGAAACTAGTGAATTTTTCAAAATTCTGTGTGTTTCTGAGTTTTCTTCACCAGCTTATAGTAATTCTTTAATGTTTCCAAAGGCACATGGGTAAAGCCTTGTACTGTACAGCATAAATACTGTAATCTTTCCACTGCATGCCTGTATTTTCCTTGTTTGGAAATTCTTGTATAAATCCAGTTACTTGCTTATGTAAGTCAATAAACTGGATTCTCAGTGTTTTCTGACTGAACTTTAACTTCTGTTGAAACCCAGGGTTTGGTTCATCTTGTTAAAAGATAACTGACAGCTGGAAAGTTTGTGCATTTTGGCAATCTGCTTAGAATTCTTTGAATTTCAGAGTTAAATGTTCTTTTCAAAGGTACTGCATTTCTCATTTATTCTGAATGTGTACAAATGCTGATGTCCACGAACATAGTTCATTTTACATGTTTATAGATTTAACTTATAAATTCAAAAAATACTGTGTAATTCAAATATGTAAGTATTATGACAATGCTTAAAAATGTTTCTTTGCATGCTAGAAATCAGTCAAATGTGAGGAGAATGCACACTGCTGTGAAGCTAAATGGAGTAGTGCTTAATAAATCACAGCATGCTCATCTAGTTCTTCTGAATATGCCTGGACCTCCTAAAAACAGGAAAGGGGATGAAAACTGTATCCTCTACTGTATTGATTCCATATTTGTTGAAACTGGGAATTTGATTTTTGTGATTGTGCCATTGTCTGTCTACTTGTTGGGGTAACCATAGTAAGTATAAGTTTGCCTTTAAGAAAATTACTTTTGATTTCACAGAGAAAGTTACAAAAAGTATTGATAGTAGTGAGGGGGTTTTTATTGATGTAAAGCACTTCTCCATTTTGAACTGATTTTGAAATATCTCATTCTCATCTTTTCTGTGGGTAAGTAGAATAGAACTAGGAATTTCCCTGAAGTTAAGCCTCAATTCCACTTGAACAACCAGGTAACATGATAGTAAAGGGTGACAGAGGCAAACTCTCTGATTAAATCATTAAACTCAATTTTTGCATTGTATGTCAGACTTCTTGAGATATTACTGATTATTTTGTTTCTCCTCTGAATAAATTCCTTGACTCATGATATTTCAGATATGGAGTTTCTGGAAGTTCTAACAGAAGGCCTGGATAGAGTTCTCTTAGTTCGAGGCAGTGGACGTGAAGTGATCACCATTTATTCTTAATCTGTTTGCACATGTTCTTCAAACACAACACCACCTATGAAAAAACAAAGTTATTTGCCATAATTTGAGCAGCTTCATTAAGTGTTCTAGTGTGTTGAAAATTATATGCAAGCTGAATCTTCTGATGATGTGTTCTTTTTTTTCTATTAAAGTGTTACATTGAAGTAATACATTAAGCAGATAGATTTATGTAGAAAATATTTCTATGGTGAATAAAAGGTGGACGGGTTGGGATATTTATATGTAAAATTCTTGCACTTGTTAAACTGTGGTGAAACACAAGAAAATGATAATGTGATGATATTTTTAAACATACAGAAGTGTATGCAACTTTTGATAATTTTAATCTTTGTTCTGTGTCTTAATAAAAGGGAAAAGTTTTAGGAAAAGTTGTCTTTTTTCCTTATCAAAATGCTGCAAGGATATATGCAATCAATGAAATTTGTATATTGCATGCATAAAGGGTTTCCCTGAAGTTCATGATTTGCCACACTTGTTATAAAATGTGTAGGTACCTGAAACCTGCAGGAGATAGTAAACAGACAAGCTGTGTGGGTTTTTTCCCATGAGCTTCTAGCTGTTCTGTATATTGCATGACTGTACCAATGAATCGTGTGAGCATGCGATTCACAGGAAGGCTATGATGCAGAAACTCCTGCTTCCAGATACAACTGTACTAATTCATAAACCACAGGAAATCTATGATATATGTATATTTTGAAAACGTTGTATGTATGTGCTGCTGTTTAAAATAAAATCTTTTCTGAACTGAATGAACTCTTTTAGTTTTGTAAATGTTTTGTAACTGTTTTTTGTTTCTGTTTTTTTAGTTTTGTAAATGTTGTTTAAGACCTAAAGTGTGTGTTTGGTATCTGAATATTGTTCTACCCTAAAAAGAATGGCTTTATTTATACATGTAACCTATTGTTTTAGTTTCTTTTCCTTATTCCTTTCATAATGCAACCAATGTGTCTGTTGCTCAGACCAGAACAGCAGCAATGCAGAGTCCAAACACCTGACTAGGTGCAAGGCCAATGCTTGTTTACCACAGCGTTCTCAGGCACAGAAGATAAAGTTATAAACAGCAAAAGCTGAAAGTGGCCACTGCCAATCCCTGTCATCTGATGCACAGCAACAGAGGGAACACAGAGAGGTAATCAGATGACCCAGTGAACTCCAGATGGCTCAAACCCACTGCTGGGATACACCAAAAGGCACGACGAAAGGCCTTTTATTGCTGTACACCAGAAGGCACTGGGTGTGACTGTAGGTTGAGGAATGGGTTTATGCCCAGGCACTCGGAGGTACCGGTGCAGGAGTGTGGTATGTGCCAGGCTTGGGTGCTGGGTTACCCACAGGGATGTTGTCTGCTTGGGCTTAGTGGGAGGAGCTGGGGGTTGGCACTGTGGGGTGTTTTGGGGGTTTCTGTTTTTCTGTTTCCCTTTTCAACCACTGTGATGCTGGGCAGAAAAATCTGGAAATGAAACAAGCTGGAAGGGCTTCCCGAATTTCTTTGCAGATGTTTGCCACCTTCACAGGAGGAGCTGAGCAAGGGGATGTGCAGATCCAGCAGACTGCAGTGAGGGTGTGGCGGCCGCCCAAACCCGACCTCCAGATCCTTCGGGATTTCTGTTTTGATGCTCCAAGGGGGAGCTCCCAGGGAGGGGCTGGATGCCAATACACATTAGTCAGTTGGTAAATGTCTTCTCGTGTTCTCTGGGAAACAGATTTGTGTTCAGCAATTTAGAAAAACCTGCTTGTGGCTGATACTCCTCCCAGTGGGTTCCCATGGCCAGTCCTGCTTCCTGTGTGCTTTGCCCTAAGGAATTGTGTTCACCTCTGGTCTTGGACAGCAGCAGCTTCAAACACTAAAATAACCCAAGGGTGGTCTGGGCTGTCTTTGGGCTCCCTGGTGGGCCAGTAGCTGTTGTGTGCAGCTGCTGTGTTTGCTGTAGGCTTCCCTAATCCCCATTTTCTTTGTGGGGTTCATCTGCAGGAACCAATTGGCAGAGCACAGTTCAGGATGTGAGCACAAAGATGGGCATCGTTCTTGGGATGGTCCTCTGGTTTTGTAGTTGTGGTCTAAATGTAACAGGGTTTGCTCAAGAGCTGAGTCTCCTTCATGTGTGAGAAGGTTTCTCTTGACTAGTATTTAAAAAATTAGCTCCACATCTTGCAAAACTGCTTTGGACCCACGGGGCCAATATTTTCTCTCCCTGGGTTGTGTAGGTTCCTCTGCATCCTCACCTTTGGGAAGGCTGGGGGCAGTGCTTTTATTTCCCCTTTGGCACTCTTGGTGAAGCAGGCTGAAACTTTTCTGGTCTTAGTGTCATGTCTGAAGTCAGTGGAAGGTTGATGGGGAAAAAAAAATAGAAGAGTAGTTCCTTTAAAAAACTTTGTGCTTTCTCCCCTGCCAAAAAAAAAAAAAAAAGGGAGGCATCATCAGATAGTTTGTTTTGGGCTTCTTTTGGGTGAGAACAAACAAATGGGATAATAAAAACCAGTGAACCGCAGACTTTGAGAGAGACAAGTACAACGTGCATCTGTTTGTTGTGACAAGGGATGTCCATGTGTTTCTTTGGGATCTGAAATGAAGGGACTTGAGGCCAGGGTTCTGTTTCCTCTCCTTCCTCCCCTCTTATTTATTTGGACCGATGAATTGCCAAATCTTCACCATCAGAGCTGAATCTGAATCTTCCTTATGTTGCACAGGTGCTGGAATGTGTCCAGAGAAGGGCAATGAAGCTGGTGAAGGATTTGGAGCATGAGTTTTATGAAGAGCAGCTGAGGGAACTGGGGTTGTTCAGCTTGGAGAAAAAGAGGCTCAGAGGTGACCTTACTGCTCTCTACAACTCCTTGAAAAGAGGCTGCAGCAAAGTGGGGGTTGGTTGCTCCTCCCAAGTAACAAGATGAGAGTTAATGTCCCAAAGTTGCACCAAGGGAGGTTTAGATTGGATATAATGAAAAATTTCTCCATTGCAAGGGTGTTCAGGCATTGGAACAGGCTGCCTAGGGAAGTGATGCAGTCACCCTCCCTGAATTGTTCAAAAGACATGTGGCTGTGGCACCTAAGGGCATGGTTCAGTGATGAACACAGTAGTGCTGGGTTAATGGCTGGTCTCAATGATCTTAGAGGTCTTTTCCAGCCTTAATGATGTGGCCATCGTGTTGGGGAAATTAGTTTTGCAAACTGAAGCAAGGGAAACATCCTTTTTACTGTTTCCCCCCCTACTTCCCTCCCCAGGGTGACCAGGACTGCTAGCTAATCTCCACTTAGAAAGTCTTAAACTCATTAATTCTGTGACTGGCTCTTTCAGCACCCCATGGTCACCATCATCCTGTGCTGAGATTCCTACCCTGAAATAGTGAGTATTTAGAGGTCACTGTGGCACATCCTTCATGCTTGCAGGTATGGGCTGCTGTGGGGTAGGTGTGCAAATGACAGTACAAAGCCAGGCTTACTTCTATTTATCTGGGTATGGTGGGAAGCCTATGACTAATGTACATGCAATGCACGTAGTCTGATGAAATTCTAATTTTCACTAAACAGCTGGGCAAGTTCAAACCTCCTGTTTTCCTCCTGCACTTTCATTATCCATATTTATCTTGGAAATCAGCACGGGCTAGTAAAAACGCAAGGCTTTCACATACTTATAAATGCCTAAACACATCCACTATATGGTTTACCTTACCATACTGAAAGTAATAAATCCAAACCACACCTGAGGTTTTTAAAGCCTGTTTAAAACATGTGGTCCTTACCTGTGTGCACCTGTCACATGAGCCTTTCTACATCCTTCTGAAAAACTAATTACTTGTAAAATGCATGCAGGCCTCACTTGAGCCCTTCAACACAGCCTGAGAGTTTTGGGGACTCCAGTAGCAGCTCTGTGTGCAAAAGGCATCACTGGAAATCAACAGACCATTTGCAGTAATGAAGGGCATCCTGTGACTTGCCCATTTTTCACATACCAAAATCAATTACACAAAATGCATTGACAAATCATGGACCTTGCAAGGAGCCTCATGTTTTATTTACAGTGGGTGAAGCTGAGCATCTGTGACAGTTCTTATGCTGTGCTGGCATTGAGTTGCTACAACACACAGAGTGCTACCTTTTCTTGGATGTTTTGGAGATGACTCATGGTGAATGTCACAGCTGTCATAAGTGAATGTCACAGCTGTCACAAACAATGTGGTCACCATCCCCTTCAATAACTTACCTGAGTCTTGAAAAAGAAAAGGAGACATCCAAGTTCTGCAAATGTGATTACAAGATCAGAGCTGCTGAAGGTCTGTTGTTTACCTATAGCTTTACTTAACTAAGGTGAGCCTAAGTTGTGGTGGAAGAATAACTTGAATGAAGGTAAGTCTGCACTTGCAGTAAAATATATGCATTGTGAAAGAAAATTTCCGTTCAAATTGTCCTTAGTACTCTAATCCCTGTATGTGTTCTCATCAATTTAAAGTAGTTTCCCATGTAAACTGAGATCTCAGCTTTTCATAATGCTAAGTCTTGAATTCAGTTTCTGCTACTCTACAACCTCTTTGTGACCCTAGTTTTTTCTGCATATTGAATACACTCGAACTCTTCTGAATAACTAATGGAAAAAGCTTAAATTGTGATACAATGTAAAATGGTCTAGAAATGTTTTCTTAAACTCATTAAGAAAATAGGAAAGCTCCTTGTTTGAGCTTACCCAAACATTCCTTTCTGTGGATGGATACAGAGGTCCTTCCTCCTTACAGCTGCTCTGTAGCAGGACAGCAATACCCTCAAAAATGCAACTCTTCCAGCATCACCTGATTTACAGTTCCAGACACATGAATTATTTGGGAAATATAAAGATTATGTTAAGCTTATTTGGAGGAGTAAATATCCTATGTTCTCTGTGGCCTCACAGTTTTGCCTTTCACCTGTTTCTTTGGATGCTGATTTGCTCTGTGTTGGACAAGATTTCCCACAGACCAAAATATTTTATGAAATATTATTTGAATAAAGGAGACAACCAGGAAAATGGATGCTCAAAGGGACACAACGCAACTTGATGAAATTTTCATGGTACCATCAGGGGGTGGGTTCTTCTCCGTCCTTTCATTTCGTGCTCAAGATCAGGGCATGGAGACACATTTTTTTCAGAGGGTTTGTTTTTCTCCAAGCCTTTTCTGTGAGGAGGGAGTCCCTCTGTGGATAGCTAACGGCTGAGGGTTCAGCTGGATGCCTTTCTCTCTGACTAAAGCTGTTTGCTCCTGCACTAAAGCAGACTGGTACAAATTGATGGTTTAAATCCAAAGGGGCTGGCTAAGGGTCCCACAGGTAACTGAGATAAATTAACTACTCAGCTCAGCCCAGCACCTTGTACCAGTAACCCATCATCTGCAATGGGGCTTTTCTCCTTCCAGGCAGCTCCTGCATTGATTTCCTAGCATCTCCAGGCAGGGTGGACATTTTATTCCTCCCCTTGAAGGTTCAGAACAGCCTTGATATGTCAGAAGGCTTCTTTCTATACCCAAGGCTTTTAGGTAGAGAGATGCCATGCTGTTTACCACAGGGCAGCCTCTCAGGGCAGCACAGGTTTGACCTTCACTATCACTGTTTCCCTTGCAGCAGGTCCTAAGCTGAAGGTGGTTATGGTGGGCAAGCTGGACACACCCCAAGCATCCCCCTCACCAAAGAGGGGCTGAGGGCAGTGACTACGTGCAATCCTTTGTTTGCAGGTGACACTGGGCTGTGAGGAGCTGCTTCAAAGAAGCTAGTGAGTTTTGTGTTCAGTCCTGACCCCGAAGGTTGCACATAGGCCATGCACATGTGTGTGCACAGGGCAGGCAGCAGGGAAAGGCTAGATGAAATGGTAGGGCTGAGAGAAACCATTTCCCCTGCCTTTGTTTACTGGTCCACATGGGGATTATTGTCCTGTTCTGTCAGTCGCCGCTCAGAGGTACCAGTGGGGCACAGCCACTTGCTGCAGAAGGTGGGAAGCCTAGTTTGCTCTGGAGGGGAGGACCACCTGCAGTGGCAGCTGGGAACAACAGCCTTAGTCATATGTGTGTGTATCAGAAACTCTGCTCTTGTATCACACCTTCCCAGCTCACACAATAAAGATTTTCCAGTTGGCTACAGGACACCAAGCATGATCTTACTGTTGGTGGAAAGCAGTGTGAGATAGATTACTCTGATGGTGTTTGGATTACCCTGATGGTATTTGGCTTTCCCTTCACCTCAGGAGGTAGAAAAGCTTCTTTTTTACTGCCTAGTCTCCTGAGAAGTATTTCTGGTATTTTTAGCCTTTCCTACACTTCTCCCTTTGAAGTTGAGTGGAGGCAGCAGCACTAATGTTTATTTCCTCTTCACAATTATTTCCTAACAATCTTTCTTCACAGGTGTCAGGCAAGGAAATAAATTCAAGGCACAAAGCTTTCAAGAAGCTGGCAATCACTGGGCACTGGGTTTCTTTGAGGTCCTTCTACTTGTAGAGTTTCAGGACCTAAGGAGGTTTGGGATGACTCCAAGCTGACTGGTGCAGTTGGTATGCTGCAGGAGTCTGTCAGGGTCCCAAGGCCTGAGGAGCTGGCCAGTGTGAACCTCACAAGGCTCAAACAAGACCAAGTGTAAGGGTTGGGGCAATCACCAGTATCAGTATAGCCTGGGTGATGAAGTGATGGACAGCAGCCTTGTGGAGAAGGACATGGAGTTATTGGTGGATAAAAAACCTGGATTTCAACTGGCAATGTGCACTTATATCCCAGAATGCCAACTGCATCCTGCCTGGCCAGCAGGTCAAGGGAGGTGATTCTCCCCTTTTGCTCCATTCTGGTGAGACCTCCACCAGTATCCAGCTCTGTGGTCTGCTGCAGCAGAAGGGCATGGTGGAGCAAGTCCATAGTGGGGCCAAGAAAATGATCAGTGGGCTAGAACACTTCTATGAAGCCAGACTAAGAGAGCTGGGCTTGTTCAGCCTGGAGAAGAGAAGACTCTGGGCAGACTTAGTGTCTTTCAATAGATAAAGAGGGCTGATAAATCTGGAGAAATTTTTTACTAGAGCCTGTAGTGACAGGGAAAAGGGTAATGATTTTAAACTAAAAGAGGGTAGATTTAGTTTTGTTTTAAGGAATAACCTTGAGGCTGTGAAGGTTAGAAATGCAAGGGGCGGATGAGTGCAGGGAAGCCACTGTGTGAGGAGCTGAGAGAACATGATGGACTGACCTGTAACCAGCAGCCACTTTTTGTCTCTCCCCATAAAATGCATAGAATTGCTCCTGCTAACAAGAAAGGGACCCAAAATGGATTGACTGTGAGGGACTTGAGTGTCCAAGGGAGGAACACTACAGCAATAGTGGACAGGGAAGGTCTGTGCATGTTTTTTAACGACCTGCAACAGATGAGGCCTTTGCCACCCACACAGGGAAAAAGAAGGTTGTTGCTATTTCACAGTGATGGCAGGCAAGCATTCCAAGATGAATGGGGCAGAGTAAGAAGCCCTGAGATTAAAATTCATATTGTGCATGTATTTAAGGCCTGAGTTAAAATTTATACACTGATCTGCAGCCTTTTCTAATCTTTTTAATGTGTCACTTCAACATGCTCCTTTTTGTTGCTTGTGTAAGTTAATAACAACTCTAACTCCAAGCCCGGGCAGACGGAGCTCCCTTAGCCCTCTCAGGCCATCCATCTAAGAGAAGGATACTCTACCTAAACCTAAATCCTGAGGACCTTGCTGTCACTGTCCGAGCTTGCTAAGCCCTGACAGATGAACCTCAGGAGTAAAGGGTGGGGCCAGTTCTGCACACGCTGCGCCTCACCTAAAAAATCCACTGTGCAGGCTTGAGGGATTCACCCACTCCACGTGGGCAGAGCCTTCCAAAATCTTCATTCGCGAAGTCTAGCCATGATGATGAAGTTAATAACAGTGTGTCATGATGTAACTCAGCCTGCATTCAGAGTGTACAAGGTGTAGTGGTGGCACAGGAACAAGTATGCAGGCACAAAAGCTTAACAAGTGGTGAGCTGTGGCTTTAGCTGCATGCCAGAGATCCCTGCAAGAGACTTCCCAGCCAATTACAGCATGCCAGTCTAGGAATCAGTCTTAATTTCCTTACTCTGTCACGACTGTGACTCATAGCAAGTTTGGAAGAACTCTTTATTTCTATCTCTCCATAAGCAAAATGATGCTATGGAGCTTATTGGTGTCCACAGTGTTAAACGCATGTTTAAGGTATTACATAAATTCGGGCTCTGCCCACCACTGACTGTGGAGTCAGCAAGCCAAACCTTGTTTAGCAGCTTACAGGAGCAAATGGTATCTTTACTAAGGTGATACCTGACCAGTGCATTGTCTCTTGGGTTCTGATGAGATGGGGAAATACAGTAGGAAACTGGATAAGGATCAAAATGCTACCTTTGACATTGCAGCTAGTTCCACCTGGCAGCATTCCTCAAAGAGCACATGATCAACATGTGTCAGCCCCTGTGACTCAGAAGATAAAATGCTTCACTAGCCCAAGCCAAACAGGTCAGAAGTGCAACTTTGGACATGATTCAAAAAAGCACTTTGAGTGTCCTTTGCTTTGTGAGCACTGTAGCACAAGTCAACAGGATGTGTGACGGGCACAGATCAGCTGAAGGCTGCCCATCCTAGCTATGTATTCAATTCCTTATGCCAGGGGAGAGGAAAAGAAAGTGGTTTTTAGCACAAGTTTAGCAGCAATGCAGTTGTAACCTGTTAAAAGCCCTTTGATGTCTGGATTTGCACTGTGCAGGACGAAAGCTTTACAATCACTACCACCTTGTACATGCAGGAGTCCAGTTTGAGAGACCAGTGCAAAAAAAAAACCTTGTTAAAACAGTGACTCAACATCAATTTTATTACATCATGTTATAGCAGTATAGTTACATTTGGTGATTCTATACACACTTCAGCACCTTGTAGGGAAATAGACTGCGGGCTGGTCTTCTGTTTGCCATATGACACCCAGTGTCTGCCCCTTGCTGAAGCCCCAGCCCTCTGGCAAAGTCGCCCCAGCCCTCTGGCAAAGTCCCCCAGCCAACTTCACACTAATGTGGCCAGAGCCTGGACATTGTGGGGGCTTTCTGGGGTCCCATGACCTGCACGATGGTTTTGGATCTTTCCATCCTTGGCACTGACTTTGGGGCTGTGCTGAGCCTTGGCCACGTGACTCTGGAAGGCCCTGACAGTTCGGACAGCACGGATGCAGACCACAAAGCTGGCAAAGTACAGGCAGGAAGCGATGGCACTGAAAAGGCCCACAGCAGCATCGCCACCCTGGACCACGCAGCTCATGGAGGTGTAGCCGCGGCGCACGTACAGCCTCTCGCGCCTCTTGCAGACCTCTGTGGCATTCACCTGGCTCACAAAGTGCAGGTAGACCCCCACTGCCACCACGTAGGCTGCACCACCCAGCAGGTTGAAGGCACATTCGCCCACCAGCAGCCCCGTCCTGAGCTGCTGGATGGGTTTTGCCCCCACGACAAGGAAGACGAGGGTGAGCACTGCCGCAGTTAAGATGAAGGCCACTCCGCCATACACGCAAGGGGCTCTCATCTGGGTGATCTGCATGTCGAGCTCCCTCACCTCCTGCAGCTCTGTGCCCTCAAAGGGGCTGTAGGCTGAATTCAGGTTAAAGGATCCCAAGCCCCCAAGGGATGTGAAGCCAGCAACAGAGGCATGGGAAGCGCCCACGCAAATCAGAACCAGGAGGTTGACCGTGATTTCCACAAACTTCAAAATGCCTGTAAGGAGCAGGAAGATGGGAATTGGTGTCAAAACCACGTCTTGTGCACAAACTGGGGGGTGACAGAAGTACAACACAACCACAGACACAGAGCACCAGTACTGAGAAAGTCCTCTTGGCTACAGCTACAGAAGAGCGCTGCTTTTAGAAAAAGCAAACAACACAGAAGCCTGAACTCTTGTGGGTACATTTCAGGCTCGGCAAATTACCTATTTTTCATTTGTCAGCATGCCTGATAGATGGATCTTCATCTGGGGGAAAAAAATCCATAAAAATTTTATTCTGCTTGTGTTGTTGCCAAGGCCAAGTGCACAGTGCTTGTATTTTGGCTTGTAACTACTTGGCATAAACACACTGAGTCAGAAATATCCAGTATGAACAAAATGCTGAGGTTAAAGCTGACAAAAACCCAGAAGATTCTAATGGCTTGAAAAATTGTGCAAGCTATTCAGGTCCTTTAATATGTGTTTACTTCTTTAACTTACCCCTTTTTTTTGTCTGCTTGTTAATTTAAATTTATTATCTAACCAGATGATCTCCTTCAGAGGCAAAAATATCTGAAGAAGCAGTTTCTTATTGCACAAAGGAAAAATAAAAAAAGAGGAGGGGAAGGAGGAGAAGGAGGCAAACCCCACTTTATATGTGGAGATAAGTGAATGTGATACTAGGTCACGTGTTCTCTGCCACACCTTCACCTTCAGAAGAAAGCTTTATGATTTCTGAGTTGATTCTTCACTTCCTTGTTTGGCTACTAAGAAAAATTATCAAGGTTTTTTAAGGGAAAAAAAAAAAGTAGAGAAATTACTTATTTTTGTGGTTAGGAAGGGGCATCATGTTTGATAAATCTGATTATCCCGTGACAGCTCACTAGGGGTCAGACTAAGATTAGCAAACATGACAGATGTTGAAGCGTAGCACAGCTATAGTTGCCTACTGGGGAAATGAAAACCCCTAGCGTGTCAGGCATGTCACTCCAAAATTCTGAAATTAATTACAGATCTGTGAATCTTATTATTCTGTTGCTGTCTGACAGCCAAGAATGTAAGAATGTGGTCCTATATTTGTCTTTAAAGTGGGGCAGGATCTGTGGTTTGCACACAGACTTTCATTTTATGCAGCTAACACTGATCCATGTGGTGTTCTCCTCCTGAGCAATGCCTCTGTTGCTGTCGAGGCTCTATGGGCTTGAAAAGAAAGGGCTGGAACAGCAACACAAGGGAATTAAACAAATTCCTCTCTTGTGTTGCCAGATGCTTCTAACCGAAGAAAGCCAGTGACAGTCACCATGAAGGATTATTGGCTATTCCCCTTCTGCCCCTTCTTATTCCCTCCACAGAGTGTTGAGGTAATGAGCCCTTTCCTGCTGCTGCTTGCCCTGAGCAGAAAGGAGCTGTGGCAGTTTGACAAGGGCCTCTGGCCACTTCAGGAGCTCCTGCTTCCCCTTGCATCAGACTGGTGCCCTTAACTTCTGCTAATGCAGCTGCAGGTAGGTACTGAGCCCATTCAAATTACGGGCTTGCAAACCATCCCAAAAGCCCAATGCTAATGGTGGCAATATCTTGGAAGAGAGTAACTGAAACTCAGAATGTTTCAGTCTGCTTGTATATGCATATACAAATGTATACATATACAGATTTCACCTCCTAAAAAAGAATTAGGTAGAATAGGCAGAGCAGACAAAAGGCTGTTTTTCAAGAGGAACTAAGCATACAGTTCTGTGTATGTGTCCCTCAGAGCTGATGCTGATTTCTCCATGGCAATGTGCCTTTTCTTTGACCCTTCTGCACAGTGATTTCTGTGACGCAGGGCAATAGCTATCCGAGTTACCAAATCTGTTCAGGAGCTTCAAATATTTCAAAGGAAATATTTGTGGAGCTAAATGAAAAGAGAAATTTAAATCTTGGTCCATGTATCAGGATTTGTAACTCCTTGTACCAAATTCAAACAGTGCAGCTGTAAGACTCAACATTTTTAATAGGTACAGAGTCACTGCTTTACTAGGACTGTTTACTGTATTTTGAAAGAGTAGTAGCTGTACATTAATTTGAACTCAATCAGATACTTTTTTGTCTGCTCAGCTGAGTTGTACGTTACACCTTCCAAATACAGGGAGTCAACTTAGATCCTCAGGGTCCTTGGATGGTGTTGGATGCTGAAGGGCACTTGCCTTTTTAAAGGCTAACCACTGATTTCATAGATACTCAATCAGGAAGCAGTTCTTACAAATCTACAGGGAGGAAAGACCATCTGATTAAGGGAAACATAAATTGTAAGTATGTTTGGGAACTTGGTAGTTGGGAGTTCATGACCAGTCAGCTTTCTTCTACTGCTGACTTCAGAATTTCCTTTTCATCTATGACTACTGAGGCCCTGTGACCTGCTGAACATCAGCTTTTCCTGTACATCACCTTGCTGAGCTTTAGAAAAGGCAATTTTCTGCTGCTAACCTCCCCATATTTAATCCTCAGTGAGATGGTGCTCCAAAACTTTTCATTTGTCCACACATGTTCTGTGTGTAACCCCTTAACTTCACTGAGCTGATTTCTAATGGGATGACAAATATGATCAATGTAGGTCTACTGCATTTTAACTGCAGCATTAGATGCTTCAATGGCATGCCTGAAAAATTTCCTTAGACAAGGCATTCAGGTTGGACAGGTTCTGTATGTACCTGTACAGCTGTCACACATGCCTGCTGTGGAATACATTAAAGTCACTAAACAATGAAGAGAGAGTCATTAGCAGCTACTCCACTAGTTATTCTTACTACATGGGTTAACTTTTTTTTTCCTTTTTTTTTTTTTTTTTTGGTAAGTGCAGTAACAAGCCTTCTGTATTAAAGAAAATTCTAAAATGATAAAGGGTATGTAGAATTAATTACAGGTCTGCAATGACAGCCAAGGGTTTGTGAAAGTAGCAGACAATTAGTGGAAATCCCTAGGCCTTGTACAATCATCAGGGAAATATTAAGCCCTGCAGTATGTTCAGACCTCCAAAGCCTTGTACAGCCTTGATCTGAGATAGTTACAAGCTCATACCAAATCCTATTATACTAATATAAACAGGTGTAATTCCCTCCAACTCCATGAACGTGCCCGTGTTCTTCTCAGACACTCTATCATTCTCCATTCTGGCTTGCTTTCTCCCCCTGCCTTCTTTGCAGACCATGTACCACTGGGACCAGTGGGACCCAGCTGGCATCCCTGGGAGTGTCTGGCAGCCCCTGTCAGGCACCTGGACCCCAGTGTCAGGGCTGGAGATCCACAGGTCAGTGGTACCTGTGTCACATCCCATTAGGGGTCGCTCCAGGAGAAGGGAAGAAGGGAACTAGAAGCTACAACTCACACATGAAAAATCATTTTCTCAGCCTTTTTCACTGAAAGTTCTCATGTTGTTTTTTTCCCAGTTTGGGTAACTTTCTGCTTTCCAGAGGTAGTATTTCTTTCTTTCTTTTTTTTCCCTTTTATTCCTACAAAGGAGCAGACAAGTATTTCGACCATATGTAGTGACTTACAAAAGCAGCAGTCAGTTCTGAAAAAGATCTCAAGTGCAGAACATCTCTTGCCAGTGGAGTTTGGGCATTCCCCAGAGACTGAAGGCACAGCTCAATGCAGCTTTGGTCACCTCTCTGCTAGACTGAGTTGGTGGCAGAAGGAAAAGATAAGGGGAAGGAAACATCAAAGGAAAGAGGGGTTTGGCTCTGCTTTTGGAAGGGGACAACAAAGTGACAGAAGTGGGGCGGAACCACAACAGAGGAGAAGAACTGAACAAGGGAAATGAAATGGAAACAACAGTTGCAAGAGATAAAAAATATAAAATTAGGATGCAAAGTATTAAAATATCTTTCTAACGGTATTGTTCCCTTTATGTACAAAGCAAGTTCTTACTGAAACCAGTAACTAAAATTCAACCAGCTTCACTGCTGCAGAATAACGGTACACAGCTTTGTCATGAACAAACAAATGCCCCCCAAGCCCTCGCCCCACCATTAT
Organism: Formicarius rufipectus; assembly: GCA_013399695.1. Taxonomy (NCBI): domain Eukaryota; kingdom Metazoa; phylum Chordata; class Aves; order Passeriformes; family Formicariidae; genus Formicarius; species Formicarius rufipectus. The sequence continues at coordinate 1,036,757 of VXAU01005172.1, read as the reverse complement.
TTTTGTAGGTCTCTGTGTTCTACAGCCAGTGGTGGGATTTAGCTTTCCCTAGGTCATGCTAAAATCAAAGGCAGGAAAAAAAACAAAAAACAACCCAAAACACAAGAATTGGGCAATGTAACACCAACAGAATCTTGGCTTTTCAAAGGGCCCAAGGGAAACACATACTCAGAGCCAACTGAATTTAAATTGCATGGATGTTGCCAATGCACTCGTGCTCATTTGAGATATCTGTCTTACTGGAAATGAATGAAAAAATAGTTTAAAACTGGGAAAATTAAATGAGTTATGTGCTCTAGAAGAAAAGCATTATTAATTGTCTTTTAAGAAGTTGTTCCTCTTTAGTCAAAATAATCAGTCAGTTAGGAAATCTCAAAGCATGACCAGCCTTGGTTTTAATGATTCAGAAAAGTCTGATGTTCACAGTCAGAGTGCTCAGATCCAAATTTATTATTCTGTTTTTTCTGTGTATCCTCTTCCCTTAAAGAACAATTATCCCACCTGCTCTATTCCTTCTGCCTAATACCCTCCCATCCTCTAAACAGTGCTGTCCAATTTTCACAGGAAAGGGTGGAATTAAATTGTAGAATTATTGCATCAGCCTTTATCCCCGTATTTTCTCATCACTGTAAGACAGTCTCAGTGCAACCCAGCCCCTGCCTGGGAACAACAGCTATGGTTTACTTTGTTCCCAGTAGTTCTTTAAAGCACCACTTCTACAATGTTCTTTATTTCTCTGCTGCTTACTGAAGATGAGTCATCTTTCCAAATTTTGGAAAGGATGGGAAGCAAAAGATCTTGCATTAAACTGTAGTATTTGACAATACTGTTCAGACACAACAACTATAAAAAAATATGTGTATCTGTAGCACTAGTAGGTCTCTATATGGTCATCTCATATTCTGCATTTCAGAAAATGGCCTTTTTTCTTCCCAATGTACCAATAGTTCTTTCAAGTGGTAAACAAGTGTCTTGTATTGAAACAAACTTGCAGGAGTTTTTTTAAATAGAGGTCAGAAAACAATGAAACACTCTTGTTCCTTACGCCAACTTTCCATAGCCACTCCCTCCTTTGAACTGAAACTGAGCCGCCTTTGGAAAGTACAGTTGGGGTGTTATTGCTCTTTAAGTAATCACAGTCTGGCTGAAGGTGGGTCAGGTTGGAGGCACCTGTGAACCTGAGCTTCTCATTCACTTTACCAATTGTGGGTTGTCACACCGGGTGAGCAACATTCCTGTCTCAGCAGATTTCTCACCTTTAAGTGACTAAGATCACCTGCTCCAGAAATAGAGCTACATTCAATAGACAGTCTGTCTGCTGTATCAATTGGCTTTGAGAGCTACTTTTTTAGAGAGAAGAGTTTTTCTTTGTTCCCATAATTTGGGTCAGATGTGGGGAAGACAAACCTAGTGCTCTTACAAGAAAGATGGTGTAACTTTTCTTCTGTAATGTAGACAGCAAACGTAATTAAGATTTCCCAGTACAGGAAACACGAACTGGAGTCTAACACATACCTAACAGCTACTATCAACTTTGCCAACATCTTCCCCTGCCAACTTTAGTGAGTCTTCTCAGTTGTAGCTCTCTCCTCTCTAAAAACAATTGTGCACATGTTAGCACAGGGCCAAAAGGTGGATGAAAACAGTCTCATATGAAAATGTGGGCAGAGTGAAGTCTGTGTTGGCAAGGCAACATTTGCTAAAGGTAAGATTTGGCATCTGCAACTAACGTAGCTCCCCTGCGTGTTTTTATAGAGCTGACTGCTCATGGCTGTTTGTATTTCACAGCAAACAGGACTTAGCTCCAAGTGAAATACTCTGCCTTCAGAACAGGAAAGTTATCTGCAGTTCTGCTGCTGCATGTTACTCTGCTGCTTTAATTAAGCATTTTGAATAACTGGGATTGCTTTTATCTGTACAGCTCCATCCAGTTCACACCATTAATATCCTCTATTGTCACAATTACAAGATTAAAAATCTTGATGTCAATTTCAGTCTGTTAAGCAGGCTGTATTTAAAATATACTTTGCAATGGGTAGACGGGGAAGCTGTCTAAGTACAAGGAGACGACAGGGGATCTTAGTGCTCCCTTCTCATGCAGAAATACATTGAAATCCACTGCCACAGGAATAGTGCAAGATAGCTTTGAGCATGATTTAAAGGAGCTAAGCACAGCATATGCAGGGGCAAAATGTGAAGATGGTGACTCCAAAACACAACAGTTTCTAATCCTGTTGGGTGCCTCCACAGAAATGGAAGTGTCCTGCCGACCACTGCCAGAGATGTAACATGCTGTATGTACTTGTCAAATGCTTGTTTTCACCCAGAGTTACATGCACCGTGCACATTTAATGATCCTTCAGTGTTTTTGAACATGCATAACTAAAGCCACAGAAGATTTTTTACTCCAGACCACTATTCTCCCCCAACATCTCCACAGCCCTGAAAGGAATACTAGTGATTTGCAAAACACTTTTCCCCTCCTGCTCCCATGCCTGGCTCCAAGAGGAACAGTATCACGACATAATGCAGCAACATAATAACAGCAGTATAATATTTATGAACAATGGCATAACTCAAAGCAAGTCTCTATTAGTGTGGACCCAGTGTTTAGGGTGACTTTTCATCTCAGTGCTTTTCCCAGTCCATGATTATTTGCCAGCATGCATAGCGACAGGAAAAAAACTGGGCTGTGTGTTGTAAAAACAAAAGCTTATAGATGTTTACATTTGAATTCATGCTGGCTTGTTAGTGCATGAATATATCCCAGAGAAAGTCATTGTTACTCCCTAATTCTGTTTCCTCCTCCAAATAAATTCATCTTGATATTTCCTCCTGGCTATGCTTGAAATTGGAGACTTTTCATGTTGTTACAAACCATAATGCTGTCTTTTTCTGAGAGGAAATTGGTCAGAAGGTTTTAACAATTGTGGATGTTAGAATGCAGGCTAAAGGCATGATTGTTTGGAAGTGCCTACAATATGATTAAGAAATCTGACACTATTCAAGGCGCAAAGCTGTATTCATGGCAAGCAAAGAACAGCGATTCAATTATACTTTTTCCTCCACAAATTATTTTCTAACCTTATAGGTGTTGTCTCCCTTAAATGCCAAGTGGGTTGAAGAATTAAAAAAAAAAAAAAAGTTATTGGTTTAGAAATTATGACCAGCACGGTACAATTCTATGCAAGGCAAAAGAGTGGGCAATTTCCTGAATTGCACATTGACTGGAAGATGGGAGCATCTTAAATTTACCTTCACTGCTTAAGCAAAACTGCAGGAGGCATTAGCCTGGAAATGCGTTGCTCCACCTCTCCCACACCAATATACATAACAAAAAGAAAATGAAAAGTTGTCAAGGTCAAGCGACCAAATATCCATAGCCAATTTACAATTAGCAATTCACTTTTGGGTTTGACTGAGAGTCTACTCTCGCTCAGATGAAGGAAGCAGCACTGCAACCAGCCTCGGACACTTTTCTCATTGCCTCTGCTAAACAAATGCACTGAATCTGGTTGTATTTTCAGTTAGCCCAAGGGGGGGGCGTTCCTTGAAAGGCAAAATGATTCCTAATTTAGTTTTTCTACACAAAAGAGAGAAGTACAGGAACTGTATCTGTACCTTGAAAAGCAAACTGAATGTTTTCTTCTGACAGAATTTCAGCTCTAAGTATCTCCAGGTCAAAAAACTCTTGCTGTTTTCAACATGTGCTGCTTTAAATGGCATGCCTTAATGTGCACAAGTCGGAAGAAATGGCTATTGCAAACAGTATTTCCTTAGTTAATGAAAGGCTTGTCTTTTTCACAAAGTTTATTTCCAATTCCCATAAAATTACACAGTGCATCTAGACACTTTGACCTCAGTCTATAAGCTGTTCCTTAAATCTCCTGCACTACTGTAGCAACAGAAACTAGAGACTTCTGTGTTTTTATTGCCTTTGGAATGCGTAATCTGCAGACCCGTAAGTGCAACTTTCCTATGGAAAAAACCTAACATATAGAAACTAGACATAAAGACAACAAAGCAGAGAATAGTCAAAAGTCTGTCAGAGGGAAGGAATTTGAAAGAATCAGCAGATTTCTCTTTAAATGACACAAGCTCCTATGAGATTAAAAAAAAAATCTTCTCACAGGCTAGCAGTGTTTAAAGGAAAGTAAAAAGGAAACAACCAGTTTTCAGGCACATAAAGGGAATAATCACCAGTTTGACTTGCCTGTCACCAGTACACCCATGTTAGCAATGAAGAGGGAGGAGGTATGCAGAGTCAAACAAGTGGAGATGAAGATGTGGAGGCTACACGATAGGCCTTTATGGGAATGAATTCAGAATGTCACTGATAATGTTTTGACCACTGATGAGTTTAATGTTGTATGGCACTTCTGGTCAGCCCATTTCAAAAAAGTGGATCTGGAAAAGCTGTAAGACTGGCAAACTAACCAGAACTGCGAAGACTTTGCTCTCACTAGGACCAGAATGTAGTATTGTTCAATCTGTGAAGAAGCAATAGGAGGACAGGCACAGGGAGAAAGGGAAGACTTCCCTCTAAGACTATAAATCTCATGGAGAAGGTGAATATATGAGATTAGGTATTCTGGATACCACCAAAACCAGAGACACCTTCTTTAAAATGTTTTAAGGAACAAAACAGTTGTTCTTCAAGTGGCACAAAGAAACTGTGGAACTCCTTGTCATAAGGTAATGTGAAGGCCAAACATTTAAATGGAAATTCAGAAGAGAATTAAACAAATTTGATAGGTCTGTAAAGAGATATTAAACATAACAGATCTGAGTGCAATTTTCCAATTCAGGAAATTCCACCAATCCAAAGTTTGGAGTATATTCCAGAGGATAGCTGACTCTCTACTGGTCCAAACTTCAATGTCCTAAGTTTGTACTTTAGTCCATTGTTTGGGAGGATGAGTAATTAGGTGTCTCGTGTGATCCAGTACTGCTACAGCCATTTGATCCTACCTGATGGCTCTGAATAGGTATTGCTCATATGATGTTTTAACAGACTTTTTTCCCTTATGTTTTTAAGATGAAAAGATTAAAAAAGAGCAGAACATTTTGAAGTTTCTTAGATGGTATCAAATATTCCTGTGGGCAAAACAAGTCAATATCAGCTGGTTTTCTTTTAATTTGATTTGGGTTGGGTTTATTGTCCTAATATGGTTGTAAGTTTAAAAAAAAAAAGGGGGGGGCAGGGATTAGGGAGGTAAGGGGGAAAATAAAGATAGGAGAATGAAGTCCTAAAGCATCCTAAGGTGTTCAAAGGATTCCTAAAAAAACAAAACTGTTCTTATTTCTGAAACTCAGCTTTAGGTTTTTTGGATATTGCTAGTAGAAAGCATGGATGAAGAGGCAAATATTTGGGTGAAGCAAATATTCTTCAGAGCACTGGTTGTACAGAAGTTCTCTCTAGTTGGCTAAACCTCTCAAAATGCATGCAGAACATAACTATGTGCTACACAAAAGAAAAAAACAACCCAAAAATCAACTCAGTGGAAGGTCAGAACTAAGGTTCCCATTTCAGTTCTTGCTCTGGGAAAGACTGTGGTACATCCATTGCTTTTCCAGCCTTGTTTGAATCTAGTTTATTTTTAGAATTACGGTGGCTGGAAAGGGGGAACTTCACTGATAAATCATTGGCAAAAGAAAGAGTTTGCTAAAAAGTATTTACAGGAACTTTTCATACTGTAGCTCACAAGTACTGACTTCTTAGTAAACAATTCATGTAGCTTTTCATTTATAACATCTACTGTGATTACAGGGAACACAGAATTCTGCAAAACAACTCTAAGAAGGTCTGCTAAATCTTGATACTGTCAAAAAAATTAAACAGGGGAGTAACATTCTCATAATCTTATCAACCTCCAATATATTTTCATTTTTTTAAATAAAGTTGCTAATATAAGGGTTTCTTTTCTTCATGATCTGTTTTCCCTCCTCCACTGCAAGCTCAGACACTAAATTTTTGGAAAATACTGGGCAATACCTGGGGGAGGGGTGCAAATTAAATCACCATCATCAACCAATGAATCCAAAAGTAGGACATTTTAAAAACGTTAATGATATTCAATGCACTGAAATAATGAGAAGCAAATGCAGGGAAGTGAGAAATTCATATTAAGCTTCTCGTAAGTCTAAACAACCAGTGAAACTCAAAACCAAAAATAATTTTCCACTTTATTTTTCTAAAGCTGTGATAAAATAAAGCATGGAGTTTTCTGCTTAGACAAGTTAAAATAATTTAGCATGGTTAAAGAAGAAACTGATGATACAATTTTATCATGGGTAAAATACCAGCATGACTCCATGACATTAAACGTGCTCTACTGTTGGCTGCAGTTACATCTTGAGACAAAAAACAAACTGCATACAAACATAGAGTACACACTGACAGAACAGTTTAGGTCCTCCTAAAATTGTTCACATATTCACATACAGAGAAAGATTAAGATCAAACTGAGTGTGCTATTTAACTTGCCTAAAAGGAGTGAAACAATAATCTAACACTATGTATTTTAATTTACTTCCAGCAGTTAAACTCTTCATTTGTCTCTTTACTGGAGGACACTGAAAGTCTATTTGTGGACTTCAGCCAAAGACTTTACACCTTGCTGCAAATTCAACTCAGACTGCAGTGGCCCTTTCCTACAAACATCGTCAGAGTGTCCATTGTTCTGGAAGATGGAAAACCTTAAAGGAGTAATGGATAGTGACTTTTTAGTGACTTTTTTTTTCAGTGTATGGGAATTACTAAGGCTGATTTTCTCCCACATCAATGCTCAATGCTGTGCTTGTTGCAGTTGCTTTCTAGCTATGAAAAACCTAAGTTAATTCTCAAAAAGTGTTTTATTGGATTCACACTCAGAAAATAGTTTTGTATCCCACCATGGTGGTTCATAAAGATGTATGAGTGACAACTGGATTGCATCCAGAGTTTATAAAAAGCCTGAGAAGAATGTGTCAGAAATAAACCAACATCAAACCTTCAGCAGCTATCTTTAAATTGCCTATAGATGCAAGTATCTATTCTGTTTCTAAATCCCAAAGGTTAACTCTTGTTGCACAAACTGGCTGATTACACACATGACCCACTCTGATCCTCTGCATGAATATCCTGGACATCTATTTTCAAGTACCTAAGTATAAATCTTGCCTTCAGATGTCTAAAGTAGCATAACCCTCAGTTACGTCATTCCTCAACTTAAACTCTCCCAGTTCTTGTGGGCTTTTGTTGCTGTTGCTTTGTTTGTTTTTTGTTGGTTTATATTCCTTTGGGTTTTCCTTGTTGTGCTTCTAAACAAGGAAACCAAAACCAGTACAAGTCCTTGGAAGGAGAGGGTTGGATGGTGGGCAGTAAGAATCTCACATACCTCTTATTGTGCATACCTTTGAACACTTCATTGAGAAGGTTTCCTTGGGAGGATAAAACTCTGGTTGTGGGCCGAAATACTCCCGTGCTCCTCTTGAGGTTTTAGAGTAAGGGTCTGAGCAAACAGTATGAGTCCTTGAGTGCTGGCCACCTTGGATGTCTTCTGTCCATCTACAGTGGAGTAAATTATTAATGTCGGTTAATTAGATCATACTCTCTCCTGAACATCAGAGCATGAGAAACTGTCAGAAACTCCTCTGAGTGGAAGCAGCTAGCCTGCTTCACAGGCATCTGATCTTTTTTCTTGCTTGTTTTGAAAGCAAATATCCCAAATACTTGCATAAATCCATGTTCACAAGGATATTTGAACTCTTTTGTCCTTATTCTGGAAAATTATGTACTCATTAGATGGGCTGGCCGAACTGTTTAGGTTACTGGCAAAACGTAGGAAGGAAGAATAGCAACTTTTTCATGAAAATGTTTTTAGGAAGTCCACAGCAGCCCGAACAATAAAAATGAGAAAGATTTTCACATAATAAATCTGCAAAGTAACACAACAATTTCATGGGTAAGCATTTTGTCAAGTTCATGCTTCCAACTACTGTGTCTCACAAAGATGTCTTTTAAAACAATAAAAGCTACTAAAAGAAACAGATAAAGATTTTAAAGTGGGCAAAAAATAGCCTAGTTAAACTTTTTGAAGTATTTCAAGATATTTGAGAAGGAATCTAAAATCAACCAAAAAAAACCCGATTTCTCATGTCTCCAGTCTGTTCACTTATACTCTTCAAAATGTTCCATTTTGCTGCAATGACATACAGTTCCACATCTGAAGCCTGATGATTTTTAAGGTTGGTGAGATTTAGATTATTCTGTAGGAAAAGGGCAATTCGCCCTTCTTAAACTGAACTAATACTCAAGTTAAAAGAAACACTAACTGTAAATTTTTTTGTGTTTGGTCTAATTAAAATTTTCTCCTTCATTTGAAGGAAAATTAGAGCTTGCCTATTTCAAGGTACAGCTGGGATGAGTTTATTATTAAAGAGCATTTTAAGTGTCATTCAGCAATATTATTTTTAAATGCCTTTTTTCCCCTCTTCAGTTTTTATCTTGAATTTCTTATCCATAGATCAGCATTTTCAACTGTAGCTTTGTTTCCTAGTATCACTGCACTTCACTAAGGTTTATCTTCATCCAATTCCAGACTCAATATTATCTTATTCATCCCCATTAAATCATGTTCTTTGTAGTTTTTACATTTCAATTAAGACATCCAATAACAAGACCTACGCTAACATCTCCGTGTTTAGTTGCCAACAGCTCTATTTGGCTGAAACATTTCTGATTTTTCTGACCTTTGTCCTCTGTCTTGTGCAACTACCAAAGCATCCTATGCAGCTGTGTCACATAAATTAAATAAGCTGTGTGATTTATAAGACTTCCAGTAACTTGAAAGCAATCCCTTTAGTACTTCTGATGCAGCTGCTTCTCTCTATTGAATTCTACTACTTGCCAGAAAATAAAACAAAAAATCAAAACAAAAACCCTCTAATGTTCAGCAACAGAAAAAAATGCCCTTTTTTTTAGATGCTTTTTCTCCCCACTATGGCCTATTCTGGCCACCTTTGCTCCTGTTTTTCTTCAGGACTTTCCTGTTCTAGGTAACTCTCAGCAATGAGAGGAAGGTTGCCACAGGACTTTCAGACAAAAATGCATTTGGAAAGAGAAACATTCTGGCTAGGAAGACTTGCTCATAAGAGAGGAAAGCATCAGGCACCCAAATTGCAGCTTCCACAAAACTCTTCCCATCTATTTCATTACAGTTTCAGAAGGTCCTTTGGTAAATCAGCCAAAATTTTCACCAAAATCCATGAGAACTCCATGAGAACCAAGCAGGGGAAATACTCTTAGGTTAAGCCAAATCCCTTCAAAACAACGGATCAAAACAATTTTTGATTAGTTTTAATGAGGTCTGATGCCCCCCAGATTCTCAATTTGACTCTAAGAATAACCTTCATGGCTATTACAGATCTATAGATGCAGCTTCCCTTCCTCTAATCCCTGGTGGGTACAGGGATGACAGTCTGTAAATCTTTATGATCCATCCCCAACTTTCAGCCTACATATTCAAACATATGAAACTAACAGCAAAACAAAGAAATAGAGAGAAATGCTATATTAGTAATTTAATTTATAGCTAGCCTTTCACACATTGCTTATAATATGCTGTACATGAGGCGGGCGGGGGGGGGAAAGAGCCCACAGCAAAACCCCAGCCCTTTTTTTCTCCTTTTTCTCTCTACAGTGCTATTTATGTGTTACTGGCATTAGCTGCTCTCATTTCTAATATGTCCAAGATAATTTAACTGTATTGCCTGCCGATCTCAGTTTCTGCTAAGGGCAGACATTCACCCTCAAAGGATGATTCTTAGGCAGGCCTTTGTTCCCATGTCTCTCCAATTTTTCGTAATTCAAGAGAGAGGAAGAAAAATTCATTAGCTCTTTTTTAATACAACAGGTTAACCACTATCCAAATGTTTCACATTTAGCCATAAGTACTTAAGTACATCTTCTAGTCCAAATGGTGCTCTTCTCTACTCCTTTTATTCTCATCCTATTTTTCTTGCTAAAATTCATATTGTCAGGAAGTACTTCAGTATTTCAGCTTTTCAATAATCTTAATTGTATTTATCTTCTCTCCCTGCTTGCCTTTATTCTTCAATTCCCCTACAATCATGTCCTCAGAGATTAAACAGGTACATTTACAGCCACAGCCAATTTGCCAGTGCTGTTTAGACCTAAAGAGCTCTTTCCTACCAATGCATCCACTGGTATGACTTGAAAGGAAAACAGCCTAAGCTCATGTCTAGCATGCTGTAGAATGGCCAGGCTGGAAGGAGAACTGTAATATCCTAAGAGTTTATTTGGCACTCGAAATCCATTAGCTGATCTGCTTATTGTGGTGATAGGGGCTGACCCACTATCAAGTGCTGCACACTTAAACAAGTGCCATTTATTGACTGCAACTACTGAAAGTAATTTTGTTTCAGATTAATAGGAACATGTTCACAGCTGAACCAGTGCAACCTGAGAGCTCATGAAGTCCCTGTGCTGGTCTCAGTCATGTAACATTCTCATTTAAACAATGCATATTTGGCAAGCTCCAGATTGCTGTCACCTGCTGACCAGTCTCTTCAGGAACTGTGCTAGGGACACACGGCCACACTTCACCCACTTGTGACCCAACTCATTCCATATAATCCTGGGAAGTTCACATCTCTGCCTGTGTCACAAAACCTATCTTTCTGCCCCATCTCAAGATCAATACAAAGAAAAAGGTTAAATTTCTAGGTGTAAAACAGCTCCCCGTTCCAAATGTGGTGTGCTCACGCTTTATGATTTCAAGGCTGAATAAATGCTTTCTTTACTATAGCAGTATGTGGGTATTTAAAATCAAACAGAGAAGACAGACATTATAGACCTGCTGTGATATATTTAAGGAGATAAAGACATACCTTGCATTGTACGGGTATGGTTTTCTTGCTCTTCTGTCTTCTTTGTGTCTCTCGGATCTATGGTTCTCATGGTGCCTGGATTGCTTGTCTTGGTATCGACTCCCAGCATGAGACATCTTGTTTCTTGTATGTATTCGTTCTTCCTAAAATAACTTCCTAAGTCAGAGAAATAAAACTAGTTCGTTTTACAGCTCCCCTTAAAGTTACTCATTGACCAGCACTTACTTCCATTTCAGGCTAATTCAAGAATTAGTACAGACTTCCTTAAGATGTGAAGGAAGTAAAACCCTTTAAACTGCAAGTCAGGTAACTTCATTAGAGTAGGATTTTTTTCTTACTGTTTTCCTTTTCATCGAGTAAATGAAATGCTGACATACAGAAACATCAACTGCACTTCACTTGTTTGCTAGGTCTGCTCTGCCTCTCCTGCCTTTGCCACCAGGACAAGGCAGTGTCCACCAAGAATACCAATCCTGGCTGCTCTAATGCTGTCTCTTACATAAAGCACTAAGTGTCGCAAGTGCCAGTGCCTCTCAGGAGCGGGCACACAGCTGTGCCCAGACCGGGCGAGTCCCAAAGGGCAGGCTGTGACCTCCGTCCTGGGAGTTCCCGAGCAGAGAAGCGGAGAACACCCAGGGTTATAAAAAGAGCTCGCACCGAGTGCTGCCCCTGCTCTGCATAAACATCAGGGATGGGCAAAGCTGTGCTGGGCCGAAAATGAGCTGTTGAGAAGATACATCCTGATAAAATCGTGTTAAATATTACCGAGGTGTTATTTCCTGAAAGTGTCTTTACCTGTTCAAGTTCAGAACAATGAAGCCTAAAGTAGTAAAATAGAAAAACTGACTTCAAACATCTGCGTAATCTTTAGTCCCATTTGCTTCATCACAGCCCTTCAGCAACCCCGCAGAAGAACCTGCAGTCGATTTAATTTGGACTGATCGAGCTGAGGACTCGCTTAATGACTTCCCTCCATCCCCTCAGGGTGTTGTAAATAAATATAAAATATATATTAAAAAAAACCCTATACATTTTTTAGTTGTTTAACAGCGAAGACACAGCGCCTTCTCCGGAGGCGGCTCCGCTCCAGTAAGGAGCCATCCCGCACTCGCGGGAGAGGTTCGCGGTGTCGGTCCCTGCCCCGCCACAGCCGGCGCTCCCCGAGCACCTCCCGCTGCCCCTCTCGCTCCAACCCTCCGCCTGCCCCTCTGGGAAGAGCCCGTCCTCCATCCCGACCCCTCACCTGAGGGATGCGCCGAGCTCCGTCCCGCCCAGCAGAGGCTCCCGGGACCGCCCTCCCACCTGTGCCCACCGTCCCGGGGCAGCCCTTCCCACGCTTTCTCACAACATCCACGGGGTCCAGCTTGCTGGAAAACACCTCTGAAATCGTCAGGTCCAACCCGTGACCGAACGCAAACGTCAACTAGACCATTGCATCAGGTGTCACATCCTCTTTCCTTAAACGCCGCCTCCCCCAGCAGTCCATTCCAGTGTCTAATTACCCTTTCTGTGACGAAATTCCTCCTACTATCCAATGGAAAGTTCCCTTGGCACAGTTTGAGACTGTGTCTTCCTGTCCTATCGCTAGTTACCTGGGAGAAGAGGCAGACCCCCACCTCGATACAACCTCCTTTCAGGTATTTGTAGAGTGCAATGAAGGTCTCCCTTGAGCCTCCTTTTCTCCGGGATGACCAACCTCAGCTCCCTGAGCTTCTCCTCACAGGACATGCTCCTCTGAACAGTTCATCAGCTTTGTTACCTGCTTTTGTCTATGAAGGGGAAGGAGGGCTGTGGGAGACAGCTGATGTCTGGGAATTTGGACAACCCAGGCTTTGTTTAATTTAATAAAATGAGGTTCTCATGCCGCGAGGTGTTGGGGAAGAACCTGACAAACCCCAGAGATATAAACCCTGAAGGCTAATAGAGTTGAAATTCAGGGTCCCCACAGGTTACCTTACCAGTTTTCTAAAGCCGCCTCTGTTGACTGGCATCATTCAGGGCAGAAAGCCCCACAGGACAAGGTGTGTGGAAGAAAGAAGATAAAATGGAATGGGGGAGAAACTTCTATAATGTTAGACAGGTTGAACATGGTGGTAAGAGGCTAAACTCTCCCCTAATCCAGAGCCACATTTTGGATAACCCATTTGAATGCATGTAGCCCTCTCTCTTGGTGCTCTGCTGAGAGCCCTCACTGTGGTTTATTTGCAGGGACTTTGCTGCCTCAGTGTCAGCCTGTGGTGTTTCTCTTGGAGACAAATGATGTGCTGGTCCCCTCGGGATGCTTTCTTTTGAGGTTTACAATCTCTTTTTTGAGAGAGCCTGGACAGGCCTTTGAACATGCATTACAACAAATGGCATGTTGGTTGTGCAGTCCTGTACACAAAAGCAATCTGTCCCTGAGAAACAGGACAGTGGTGTTACCATGGCTAATCTTCAGCCTTGGAACGCTTCCCTAGGCTGTGGCTCTACCCTGCTCAAGAGCTGGGACCATAAAATCCCTTCCCTTCCCAGGGCTTTCATGGCAGCATGCTTGGGGTACCAGTGCTTCTTGAATTTGGCCCTAAGATATGTAACTGTTACTGCAGTCCCATGCCAGAGCTAAATCCAAAATCCCCTGTAAATAACATACAGATATCAGAGGAGCTGCTGTCCCTAAACTGAGGAGATGGCTGCAAGAACTGCATGCTCAAGGCACGTGTTTTGAACTGTGGTTAGACTGATTCCCTGCTCTGGCTGAGCTGTGTTAACAGCTTCTTTTGCTGTTTACCATTCTTACTCACCTAGACCTCTTCTGCTGTTCCTGCCTTCAGCTGTACATCTCAGCTCATGTTCCTCTCGCTGTCTCACACCAACCCTGGTGCTCACTTGATCACATAATAATCCAGTCCAGCTTGCTTTCCAGCCAAAACCAATTTACTTTCTGCTGTTTTAGTGAACTGAATTGGCTTTGTGCTGCAATCAGATGTGTGCTGGAGCAAGGGCTTGGCCAAAGTACATGTCCCACAGGGAAGAAGCAGAGGCAGGGATGGGGGAAGAGGGCTACCTCTCTTGGCAGCAGTGAGTGGTGAATGTGACTGAAGCCCTCATGTGAAGCTGCAGTTTGAGACACTACTACACATCAGGTAGTCCCTATGCCTTCCCAGTTTGGGGCTGTCATTTGGCTAGCAAAGGCAGCCGAGCAGCAGGAGTGTTTTACTGTTTAATGGTTCTGTTTGTTTCTAATTCCTAATGTTCCTATTTAAAGGTCGTTTAGGCTAGTTTGGCAGGTTTTAACCTGAAGATTAGGGTGCCTGCATGAATTCCCTCGTCCTGCCTAGATGACAAACATTTGGGAAATAGATTCATCACTTGCATCCAACAGAGGATATCTGCTCTTGATGAGGGGGCGGAGGAATTACAGCTCCCTCATGGTGGGCAGGTTTCATACAGACAGTCAAAAAGTCAGAGTCAGACATTGCTGGAAACAGACTTTTTTTTGGAGTGGCTGAAAATATGGAAGTATCCTTGACAGCCATTGTTTACAGGGTAACTAATAGTTTTGTTAAAGCATTTCTTTTTATGGGCTGAAAGGGTTCAGGTGTAGTCATTTTGGTTTGCTGGAAGATTGGGTGGGACTGAAGGGATATGATTATGGACTGGGTGAAATTCAGTGAAGCTGACAGACAAAGTAAGTGTTTAAAGTCACCATGGATACAGCTAGTTGAACCAGGTGTTCACCAAAAATGCAGAATTACACAGCGAGATCTACATAAAAAACTTTACTCCATGACATAAGGGATTTTCCTTGGGAACTCATACAGCAAACACAGGGTAGGTAGTGATTGCTGGAGTTGCCTATATATGACTTAAGAATCAGTGAAACAAGCCACAGAAGATGGTGCTGATGAGGGAGAAACATCCAGAGGTAGCAGTAAGAATGTGTCTTTAAGGAGAAAATCATACACGGATTGGATATGGTACTGGTTAAATTTGAATGAGAACCACCAAGGAAAAAGATATGTTTATTTGTTCTTACCTTACAGCAGGTAAAAGGATGTTGTATTGTATGTAAGTGGACTGGTTTCTGTCAGAAGTATACTTGTTTCTGTCATCAATTTCTCCTTTAAATAGAAATAAGCTTTGGGACTCAATTTTGGCTTGCTGATGAAGTCCAGAGGGACTGATGTGCAGAAAATGAAGTGTGAATCATTTTGATACTTTTTTTTTCTGGTAATTTACTTGAGTAGGTCACGTCTGTGTCTTGGATCCACACAGCCCTGGATACTTGCTCCAGTCTAACAAACCAAACCAAACCAACTGAAAACCAATCTAGGTATAGGGTACAAGGTGCTATAAACAGACCTCCAGGGACATATTTCTCCAGGCAGGGCACCACTGGTGTCTGTTCAGTCTGACAGGAACACTAAGCTCCTCAGGTCACTAGGACTAAAATTAGCTTTGGAACACTTTTTTCTACCCTCGTGGTGTTGCTTTTATATGAAATCTGTTGTTAATTGTTATAAACAACAAAGAAAAACATTTGGGTTGAAGGCTTTTTTTTTGCTCCTTTTCTGAAAGAGATTTTGAAATCCCTGGTCTTTGGAATAGGAGGTAAATAAAAACATCGGAACATCAAGGATTGCTTCAGCAAAGAAAGTTAAATAATCATGAATGATTTAATATTAATACTGTATCCTTGAGATGTGTTATTACAAATACTTAGTTTTAAAAGCAGTGGAACCAGTCTTAGGGCTTCTTTTATTGTTGTCTTTGATAATGTGTGAATTGTTTGGTTGGTAGTTGTTTCTCTCACGAGGCTGAGTCCTTCCCAGCATCTTCTGAGCAATTACCTAGTTCTGATTTAAAGATCTTACAGCACAGCTTTCTGAAAAGTGGGATTTTGTCTCACTGAATCTAGGCTCTGCCTGGGGAATAGTCGACTTCTGGGACACATCCAAAACAGGCTGAAGGCAGTGAGGATGTTTCTGTTGAAGCCTCGAATACCTAAAAGGTTGTTATCTGTGGGCCCCTTTGTATTTATATCAGCTTGAAGTACGGAACTGTAACACCAGCCTCAGTAATGCTCTGCATCACCACAGCTGTCAATGTCATGCTGACTTTCCTCGAGTTCTGCTGTTGCTGGCCACCCAAGCTGTATCTGAAACCTTATCATTCATTTTCTTTTCCCTTGCTCCTAAGGGCAGTTGTAGTAGGCTAAAGCCATTTTTCTCCATGTTGAGCAAAACCAACCCAACCTTTGAAATCTGAGAAACTGTTAGCATTAAAATTTTCCCCTCATTTCTTAACAGTCCTTTCTCACAAATTCCATCTATGTTGTTCTGAATTTGGGGGAACTACTGCCTGTATAGATCTTAGAGACTATCTGCAACCCCATATTTAGTTTTCTAAAATAATTTACCATTTAAATGTAAATGTAAAAGTATTTCAGCACTGAAATTTGCTTTCAGAGGACTTTTAGGCCCCATGTAGATCACTGCAATCTTGACTTCTCTAAAATTCACACTGGTGGATCTTTGTGAGGTGCCTTTGTCTTGACCATCCCAGAAGTCTCAGTAGTCCTGGGCTTCTGATTCTGTGTGCCAGCTTGCAAATTGCACAAAATTACAGCGAGAGCAGCTATCTGGGAGCTCAGGACACTTCCCTGTCTCTTGGCATGAATATATTGCATTCCATTGTATATTAGTAAAATATTTACGAACTTTTATTAACATGGAGGGGCTCCTGCTCTTTCACAAGAGGTAGGAACTACGAGCAGTGTGTCTTCTCTCTGATTTAATCTACTCTCCCATCTAGTGTTTTTCTTTTCTCATCTGGACACAGATAAAATCCAATAACAAGGTATTTGTTTTGTGGTCAAAACTATCAGGGTTGGAGTCAACACTCCTGGCAGTCATTGGAAAGATTTCTTGTGCATAGAAAATTTATGAACACAGGGAGATGCTGTGTTCAGTAATCTAGCCTTAAAAGGTATTCAAGCATTTTCTTCCCAATCAAAACACATAATCCTGTGCAGCTCTGAGCTATTTACATCCAGTCGATCTGTCTGGAGCTTTAACACTGGCAATTATATGTGCTAGGAAGGGAAAAGAGGCATTAAATTTAAGTGCCCAGTTCATGCAATCGAATTGTCCCACATTCTATTGACCTTCTGAAAAAGAAATGCAACAGTGGCATCCTGTGGCCCGAGCAGTTCATGGCAGGTGGGTTTGGTTTAGGGCAGAACCTGCCACTGAGGTCTGCCCACACTGAGTGGGAAACAGATCAAGTTATTTCAAAGTTAGTTTACAGAAGAAGCCCACAGTATTTCAGCTCAGTGCACATTTAGAACTCAAAATACAAAGCTGCTTTCTACTTTTTAACCATGGCTCTCCACCAATTTATCTTACTCTGCTGCTTATTTTTCTACCAAACACCTTGGTGTTTGGGACAGAGAGAGGATGACTTCAGTCACCCACCAAGGAGACAGGACTTCTGCATTGCTGTCTTTGTGCTGATGAACACTTCCTCCGAAAACAGAAATAGAGGAGAGACTGCAAGCATCCTCTTTCTAATTAACTCACAGTTTAGTGCAGCATACTTGGTCTAAAAATGAGTGTTTCAGGGAAGTTCGATGAAGAGAAGACTAGTAAGAATTGTTTTCCATTGCACCTACATCATACCCGAATGCTCACTCCCACACACTCTATGTAGGTCTCTTGAGTTTTTCAAAGTCCTGGCCTTAACTTGTTTAACTTGGACAGGCTGTGATTTGCTTACCCCCTCACCAGCAGATATTGGCAGCCATGACCACCAGGCTCTCTACAAAACCTTGCAGGCATGCCAGAAGGCATGTTAACGAGGAACATACACACTCACCTGCACTCATATGGGCAACAGGCCAGGAAGCTGCTGATGGCCTCATTTTTACTTCTTCTCCTCCTGTTTTTACTCCTCTTCTGTAAGAGAGGAGATGTTAAAGTGGTGTCTTTTAAAGGCTCTTCCTTTCTACTTCTTACCTTTGTAAGCAGAGGTGTAAATGCTAGTGAAGGCTTAGCATCAGGAAGAAGTGGTGGGAGGGAAATGAAACAACTTTCTTTGGTTTAGTTTTGCATTTTCCTGTATACAGGAGGCTCTGCAGGTTTTGAGCGATCTACATTCAGAATCTGAAAAGCAGAGTAGGGACAAGGTTGTCCTTTGCTGCCTGTGCGTGGAAAACCTTGAGGGCATTCTGGTCTCTTTTATGCAGGAAAGTCACCATGGGGTGGCTGACACAGGGGGGAGGGGAGGAAAAGCCAGCAGCGGGCAGGGACTTCATTGTTGTCTTTAACAAGGAATGAGTACTCGGAAGATTTTTGTGAAATTGCTTCACTGAGTTTGCACCACAGTTTCTGGACCGTGTTAATGCCCGGGCTGCCTCTTAAAACACGGACATGTATGAAAACAAGCAAATGTTAGGACTGGCTGAGGCTCCAGTGATGTTAACCCTGCTCCTTTTTGTCAGTTAAACTGACAGCCCAGATAAGAAGAGCCGGTGTTGGTATCGTCTCTTGCATAACAAACCACTCTCGACAAAAGAAGCAGCCTCCTGTCAAACGAATTTCCTTTACAACTGTTGAGGGTACTATTTTTAGTTTCATCTGCCATTCTTTGCTCCTTAATCATCGGCTTCGCTCTTCTCAGCTTTTTTCCCTTTTCCCCCTTCACCTCTAGCTCCGACACCAGGTACTGCTGATAATCCAGGAGGGCTGTTCCCTGTGAGTGTGTGTCTACACTGGGATGCTGCTGGCTTTGCCATGTCGAGCTGAGCTCTGGTGTGTGAAGGGAGGGCATCTTCAGAGAAAGGCAAGCAGACCACTCTGAACGCAGATGAGGGATGTCAAAGACCAAACAAAGTGAATGAGATCAATTCTTGTCAGGAAAGGGTTTCAGCTAAGGCTGTGTTCAGAAAACATCCTTTAAGTTGCAGGAGGGGAGCTACAAATGTCCAGTATTGAAGCAACGTCGCAGGCATACTGCATCAGGCAGCAAATTTTTTATGCCATTGGCAAAGCAAGGCAGAGCTTGGCTTTCCCACTGGAGATAAAATTAAACTGCTTTTAGAATGATGGTGTTTATTTCGTAGGTCTTAACTTTGTGGTACTGGCTGCTTTTCCTTTTGGTCTGTTTGAACCACTGTATGTTTTCAGCCTGTTGAGCTGCAGAATGATTCTTGTCTTCTGGCTGAGATATGAAACAGAAGTCCTGCCTATCTGTAATTCATTAGAGATTTTGTGGTGCTATTTGCAAGAGTAAGAGTGTCTTAAGGCTTTAGTCGATGAGGAAATAACACTGCTTTGCTCAGTTGTGCACAGTAATTCAGCCAGGACCATCATCCTCTGCAACGTGTTCCTAAAGCCTAATTCAAGTAGAGTTTTATATATTCTAATACCTTCTTCCTCCACAGTATGCAAAAGCTTCATATAATGAGTGGTTTCATGCTCATGGTGCTTCTGTAAAGTACATGTTTTATACCCGTTTTATTGCTGGATTTGAGGAGCACAGAGGCAAAGTGAATAGCCCGCAATCAAGAGGGAAGTCTCTGGCAGCAGAGGGAATTATGACTCTCTCACCTGAGTGAACTTAACAGTACTGAAGTTGGTGTACTAGCTAACATTTTCCAGGGAAGTGCTTCAATTTTCATAAAAAGGAATCATTTAAAAGTGGTAAAAAGTTTTTACCACCACTATTTTCTTAACAGACATGAGTCTTCAAATGATACAAGATTTTTGCAGAAAATGCATTTATTTTGAGAAATTGAAGTAAAATTTGTTGGATTCGAACCAAAATGAGTCAGCTTAGTAATGTAAATGTTCTGATCCATCCTTTCCCCAGTGGAAAAAAAAATAAAAAAAAAATTGAAGAAAACCTTCTGGGAGGAAGGCAAAAAAGGGACCTGGTTGCTCCAATGGAATGAGAATGAAAATGTATTGTTGGTGGAAAAATATAAACTACATTGTATCTTTTCTTCAGGCTTTTCTCCCTCCAATCTTAGCATTTTCTTTTTCTCTTTTGAGTATAACTGACTGATGCAAGAGTGACCACTGTCCTTAACCCTAAAAAACATGCACCATCACTTCGAACAACATTCATTAGCCAAGGAAAGCAAGAGGGAGAGAGATGGGAAGGGATCTTGTGGCTGATGACAGCTGATCCTTATGACTTTGGCTGCTTCACCATCCAGTAGGATTGATCAGAGGTCTCCTTTGCAGTTTTTGCTGGCTCACCTACTTCCACTGTTTGGGTTCTTACTGTGGCAATAGCCCTCAAACTCATGCTGAGAGTCACCTGGTGTAATCCCAGTCTATGCACAGCAGAGTTTCTTGTGGGCTTCTCAAGGGCTGGTTACCCCTGCTGTGGTACACACCACCCTGCAGCCCACGGGCTGACATAGAACTGTTCCTGCTTTTCTTTTCCCATTATTCCATTGCTTTTGAAAGTGTAACTCTTTAGTTCCAGCTTTCTTTATCAAAACACTTGTGAGACCTAGTTCTGATTCTGCTCTTTTCAAGTCCCTGAATTAGATTTTGTTTTAGGAGCTGGAAGTGGGGAAAGCAGTAAAAGCAAGATTGGTTTTGTGTTTTTGAAGATGCTTGAAAGTCTGCCAGAGAGCTGTCAGGTTAGTGATGGCTTGTGACTTATAAAAGCAGACAAGAAAGGGTTCATAATAATCCATAAGATCTGTTGAAAACCAGATTGAAACCTAGCTAGCAGTGAGGGTTTTTTAAAAAGTGGATTTATTTATTGTGGATATTCAGAGTCGTAAGTGTATTTCAGCCCTTGCTCTGGGAAAAAAACCTGTGATTTTAGCTTCATGTGCATCCTTTGGATTTTGCCTCTCTTGCTGAGATTTTCGGTGTTTTCGACCCAGTTCATCTGACACATCTCTTGCTCTGGTACCTGGCAGGGACACTGCCCTTATGTGCCTGCACACATTTCCCTTCCACCTGTGTACGTGGAGCCCTTCTCTCATCCATTTACCCACTTGCTCAGTAGTCCACTTACCTGCCTCTGTAGGCTTTTGTTGTTCTACAAAATGGAGCAATTGAATCTTCTCCTGCATCAGTGGTGTGAGAAGTAGCAGGACGCTTCTTGGGGAAAAGTCTAGAAAAAATCATTTCAGTTCCACTGGATGAGGAAGGCCTGACCTTCAGAATTTCCCATGGCATGTTAAGAGGATCTGGGCAAAGATATCAGGAAGAAATGGGAACTCTGCTTTCAGAATGGTCATGAAATGAGAAATGAGAAAGCCAAAGAAAAAACCAAATTTTCCTCTTGCACGCTGTAAAAGGCTCTATGCTGAAGAATCACCAGCTGAATGCATATAAGAAGCTGCCAGTAATCATTAAGCTCAATTAGTTGTATTCTTGTGCCCATGATAACATCTGTGGATTATTCAAACAAAGCGATGGTGGGCAAGCAGGAGAGGGAAGCTGAAGAAAAGAGGTTCTGCTGTGAACACTTGTACCATCACCCTTCTGTATCATTCTGTGATACAGAAACTGGGTCAGAGACACCCTTCCCCCTCCATGCTGTCAAAGTTATTTGAGTGTCTATTGAAACCCTCACAATAGAAGAGTTTGGCTCCTGCATTCACTAAGCAAAACTGATTTGTGTTTCTTGGTTCAGAAAAAAAAAAAAACCAAACAACTGCTGGGTAATTTTCTGTGCAAGTACAATGTGGCAGTTCAGTAGATCCCTGTAAGCTGATTTCCTTGTGATTTGCTTTTCATTTAATAAGGCACCACAGCTTTCATTCAACATTTCCAAACTGGCATGCCAAATCTGTGTTTAGGAGCCTTAAACCTCTCTCTTGCCTATGTTAGTTTTAGGACCTCAACTGGAAGTCTTCCTTCAAAGTTCAAAAGACTGCAGAAAGTCTCTTGAGATGTTGCTTGCTTTGTAGTCTTACTGATGATTTAAATCTAAGTTGATTTCTTTATTTGGTTCTGGGATAATTGAAGTAAAATGTATTACTTTGGAAGTATGGCTCGACTATATTGAAACACAGTGCTCTTCTGGACTCTTCCCACTACCCTTTTTAATCCCGTATTTGAGTATTTCATCCTTGTTTACAGCTGTCCCATTAGTAGTCCCAGCCTTCTAGTGTGCTCTGTCTGCTCTGGGATGTTTCATCTTGTTTGTTTTTTTTTTTCTTCTTCCAAGGAGTCCTAGTGGCTCTTCTTTGCCCTGAAAAGAAAACCAAACTACCAACTCAAAAGCACAGTCTGTACATGTTGTTAATAAGCACAGAACCTGAGTGCTTGGCTCTAAGGAATGACATTGTTTGGCAGTGGTTTTAAGTCCTTATTCCAAAGGAGACATGAGTGAAGGGAAATGGAGTTTGAACCTGTTTTCTAATATACAGTTAATGCATCCTCTTATTTCACTTCCCTTCCCTGATGTCCTCAGCATGCCTTTTCTCAGAGTGAGCAAACTTTTTCCCCCCTTACACAAAATGATGTTTATTTCCTGAAAATTGCTCTACTTGATGGACAGTGTTCTCTGGAGGTGGCTGGGGGACCTACTTGCCCATGGAGCCAAGAAAGCTCTTTGGGCCATAGCTTCCAGTTGTTGCACACCCTAAGTGGTTGTAACATAGCTTGTTGAGGCATTTTTGTGGGTGACAAAGGAGGAGATGGAACGTTTCCTTCCTTCCTTCCTCTGTACCTTAGTCCACTCTCTGAACAAGGCTCTTAGTTGTTATCAAGCAGCAGTGAGAACCTTTGTGCCCATTCATATCTAGCCTATTTCTGATTCTTTGCCTTGTGTGTTTGAAAAAAAAAAAGCAACCAACAACAACAACCCCCCCCCAAAAAAAACCCACACACACAAAAAATCCCCAAAAAAACAAAAAAGGAAACAATACCCCAGTTTGTGTGTTCATTTCAACACAGAGCATCTCTTGAGCTACCTTTCTTAACAAGCACATAATTATCTATGTCAGCCTTCAAGTATCAAGAAAAAGAAACAGAAATTCTTGCTGTTCTACCCCGTTGCCCAAATTTCATGAAAATCTCAAGAAGGGAAGCCATTTGCACCCTGAAGTTTGATGGCAGAATGACTTTTCTTGTTATCAAGGCTAATCACTTTCTAGCCCTGTGTCTGGCAAATGCCCTATCTGTAATAACCAAGTCAGTGCATATGACATAGTTTTTTGACAGAGCAGTATTTCTTAATAATTTAGTAGCATTGCACACACACAAAAACAGAGTTATAATTAGCTCTCATCCCTAAAGTTGGAAAAGCTTTTCAGTTCACTGGAGGCTGCTGGCCAATTCTCTTATCTAATTGGATGAAGTTCCTACTTTCTCCCATTTGTATAATGTCTGCTTTTACACAAACTCATTAAGTGCAGCTGCACTCCAAGTTTATAACAACAGCCCCAGTGAAGACTAGGCAGAAGTTTAATAGCTGTTCTGTTCTCTCTTTTTCATCTGATCTTAATCCATTTTGGTGGCTGATGTGTGCCTAAACATCTTTCCCTAGCACCTAATTCTCTCTCCACACCAGCTTTTTATTATGAATTATCTTAATAATTAGAAACCAGACAAACTGCATAAGATTCATCTGTATGTTATGAAACTGGAGAGTTTATAACTTGCTTTCAAGGAAGATGGTTTTAAAACATTTATTTTGTGCCTGTGAGGCATACAGAAGTGATTTTCCCCATCATTTTAAAGCTGGCATTAAGGTGAAATCATGTAATTGCTACACTATTCTTCAAATCTTCAGAGGCATAAAGCTGATTATACAGGTAGATATTATACAGTAGCAATGTAGTTAATAGTATATTAAGGTTTTGCATTAAGATGGAATTTTTGGCAAAATAAATATATTTTAACCCAAACAAAAACCCATCACTTTTGTCAGTATACCAGATTTTTTTTTTATCACGTTCCTGTCTGTTGTTTTTAATTTATACTTAGCTGAGTATATGTAGTAATAGAAACTCTTCATTTACCAGAACTTGAATTTTCCTTACAGGACTGTCTACATTCATATCACATTTACAAAGAAAGATTCACCACATACTTCCCACAATGCAGATATATTATTAGTATATAACTGGTCTTAGAAGTGATTTTATAACTTCTATGGATGTTTTTTGTCCACTGGAGAACTATTTCAAGGTTTCCTGGGGAATTTCAAGCTGTACAATTTCCTTTTCTTACCATGTTCCATCTTCCCATCAAACAAGGTCAGGGAGGCTGAAGGGGGGAAACTCAGGGTAAAAGTTGTCTCACAACATTAATTTTTAAAAAGTTGTCTCACAACATGGGTTGTTTCATGAGGACACTTATCTGAGATGGTAAATAGCCATCTCATACAGTTAGTGATGGGGAGACCTGTCTGTCAATAAGAACGATGTTCTTTGGCAATGGGGACTTAAGTTACAGCTGTGCATATCAACACATCTGCAGGGCAAACGAGGAGAGACAGAAAAGAAGCGGAGCAAGACATCCGTGGAGAGCTTCAAAGGGACTCCCTCCAAAGCCAAAAGTGAACAAGGAGGGAAATTTCCTTCTGCTGGTATCCCACCTCCTAACTTCAATATTCCCTTTGGGTTGTAGTGTTCTGGATCTGAAGGTCACCAAAGACTTGACCCTTAAAAGGTTCACAACACTCTTAGCTCTGTTTAGTGTTTGAAGATGCAAACATTTGGCAAAATCCAAAGGCCAGTATGTATCCCGGCTGGGATATCCTTTAAGCCTTGTTGGATGCTGTGTTGGTAGAGCTGAGGTCTGCAGCAGTATGGGTTTAGTCTCCAGGTTAGGTTTCAGTCCATGAACCTAGGAGAAAAGTGTGCTCCTTGTTCCCCCCAGCCACGTGGTCCCCGAGCCCTAGGCAAAGGACATAGAGACCACACAGCCTGGAAAGAGGGCAAACAGACTTTTATTCAGAAAACTGGGGTTTTTATAGACCTTGGAGGGAGTTCAAATCCTCCAATGAGGGGCAAGGGGGGTGTCTGGCTTTGGGCCAATGAGGATGAGGGAATTTTCATTCAGGTGGGAAAAGATTTCAGGTAACAAGGTGGACTCTGCCCCTCTGCTCACTGACGGGGGTTCTGGGAAGAAGACACAGAGGATTTCTGGGAAGGGACACAGGGGATTCTGGGGGGAAATACATGGAGAAGGCAAAAACATTTCAAACAACATTAAACACATCAGTGGTCAAAACATTACGAGTGACATTCTGAATTCATTCCCACAAGTATGAGTAGGGAGGACCTACTGAACTCTGCTTGATCTTCCTCTACCTGAGTCCTCCCTCAGTTCCCTCAATTCAAGTAGTCATAAAAAAGTAGCAGAGCTGAACATTTTTCTGTTCCCTGTGAGTTGCATGAAAATTGAGTGGTGGTGTAACCAAGTCCCTGGTTGTTGCTGCAATAGACCTTTATGGCAAAGTTCACGTGTGCAGGTTGATTACCAGTCTTCTCAATGATGACATGAACAGGTGGCTTAATTGTTCTCAGCATGAGTCACAGGTAGTTTTGAATGATAAATGTCTTCAATCAAAAAATGAAATCTGTGAACATCTCTTGTTTTCAGATAATTGGCTCTATCTGTAGATAGGTTCCATCATGATCTCAATCTCTATTTAGACAAATATGAAATACAGACATTCATATTTATAGTCCCATAACTTTTTTGTTGTCTCCACTGGGGCTGCTGCACCACATATATGTAAGATAAACTTGTCTGACATTTATAAGTGAGAATATTTAAGTCTCTTCTACCCAGTAATGATAATTTTATAATTGACCTCTACCACCCAGTTGTCTTCTAAGTATGCAATCCTATCTTTATAGGAAATGTTTAAGTATTAAAAGAGCTCATATAATGCTGAAAGATTTGTTTTGCCAGTTACAGCCATCATAAGCACATCATTAAAATTATAACAGTAGCTGCTCTCTGCAAATTTTGTAATGTTTTGACAGAACTTAAGACACAAATGTATATTTGTGCTACTAGTCATCGTTGAATCATACCAGCTAATTGGATGGGTCAAGAAGATAAATAGTTGTGGTCTTCGGTAAGTGAAAAAATGGCTTCTTTCATTTGTGACTTTGAGTTTGTTTGCACATTGGTTTTGCTGGAAGTAGCATTGGTTGATGGAGATTATGGAAAAAACGGTTACTTATTTTCCTAACACTTGAGTGAGTGATAGTTGTTGGAGGATGTGATGACAGAAAAAAAAGGGGTTTTAATTTTGAAGAGGGTGGGGGTGGGCAATTGGATACTCAAGACACATTAATGAAGTTATGTTGACAACTGTTAAGTGTGAAGTCTGTCATGTGTCTCATTGCAATGAATGTGTCTTTATGAGCAAACTGCACTGGAGACATCTGTGCCATTGTCAGCTGTAATTAAACATGATTCGGCAGTGGACATACAGTTGAAAATGAATGACAGGGTGGGTTTTTCTTTTATGTGGGTGTATATACTTTGCCAAAAGTGACAGATTTTTTTGACTAGCTAATTCTTTCCAAGCAGCTACTAAATAAATTTTAAAAAAACCCCAAAAAACAAAACAACCACACTTTTTTTTTTTTTTTAAATAAATTTTATACTGTAGGAGATAATTTGAACATTTTAAGGCAAGTAAATGGATACTTTTTGATCATGTTCTTGTTGGTAGCATTCTAGAGATGCACAGAGAAATTACTTCCAGAAAGTCTTGGGAAAGCATGAGGTAAAATGTCACTTATCAAGCATGCAATGTAAGCAAAGAAAGGGATACTGCTTGGAACGGGGTGCATCTGTTTGCACATGCCATGCTCTCTTGTGATATATATTTCAGTGGTTTGTCATGGTCCATTTTCCTAATACCTTTCTGACAGTACTGCAGATTTTGGTGTTGCTTTCAAAGGGGCTTGGAAGTGTTGTAAAGGGACAGCTGGTGGGTTTCTCTTCATAAGGGATGAGCAGTGTCTGGGATGGCTGGCTGATTTTTTCCCAGCCACACAGGTTCCCACCATTATCAACCTGAACTTAAGAAAGGTAAAGATATTTGAAGAAAGATCCAAGCTTTTCCCAGGAAGCTGAATAACCTTGTGTAGCAGTCAAAGATGTTCTGCAGCATTCAATGGCTCCACTTCCAGTGCAAATATCTCTTCCTAGCTCCAACTGATACTGACAGGAGTATCCCAGTAGAGACAATGGGAGTAGTTCTCAAGTTGGTAGCATGCTCTGAAAAGCATGTGATGTGAAGAGAAATCTAGGCTTATCTGAACCTTGGATGCTGTCTCATCTCTTTTTGGAGGTAGCTGTACAGATTTTTCTTTTTGTACTTCTTGAATATCTTTTATGACCTCTGGGCTGCCCTTCCTTTCCCCTTTCATCTTGGCAGAAAACAGGGAAACAGCCACAAAGGAACAGGCCTGATGTTTAATTCCAGAACTGGAAGCTGTGACTTGGATGTAACTGGAAGTAGTGCTGTTTGTCCTTGGTTAAAGATTGATTTTATGTCCCTAATGAAAACACTGGAACAAAGAATCATGCTGATTTAGGTGGTCAGCAGCTAGAGTGAAGGGCTTATTAGGTACCTTGTCTATCAGGCGAAGGAGTGAGGAGGAGCTGCAAATGAGCACCTTTGTTTAAAATGCATCTGTTTCTTTTCCAAGGCCACGTTTTGCAACTGTAAAAGGCATCCGCTTCTTTTAGCGTTGTGTGTTGAAGGAAGCTGTGCCTGCTGCAAGCAGTAAATGAGTTACTTAATGGGAAGAATGTTTGCAAAGCCTGGAGAGAAATAGCTGCTTTTATAAGTGAAAAAAACCCCTCAAACCCCCAAACATTTCAAAATTGCAGCAAGATATGGGATTGTTATTTTTTTTAAGGCCTGGATGAAAGGAAGTTAGTAATGTGTAGGGGGTACTGAGTAGCCCAGGCACCTCACCTGTTTTATTCCTCTCTGTAGAGGGAATTTGAAGTTCGACACCAGATAGAAAGCAAGTGCAGAGCCACACGAACTGCTAGCCAGCTTCCTTCAGCAACATTAATTTACAGTCTCATGAGAGAACACCTTGGTTCGCTGCCAGTTTTGACTTCAAGCAAAACTGTTGGAGGACAGAGCAGTGCAGGCAGTGGTCCTGTTCAGGCCATGGCATCTGGGCAGCAGAGCAGAGAGCACAGAGAGCACAGGCTCCTGGCCGGGCTCTGATGCATTGCCAAGCACGTCTGTGCCCCAGCTCCCCACTGAAAAGCAGCATTAACTACACGCAGCACCCTGGCTCCCCACAGCCTGCCTGCTGTGTCACAGTGTGCCAGCACCTGCATGCCATGGAACACGGAACTGGCCTGGCCAAAACTGGTGTCCGAGGTTGGTCGACGCGTTTTGCGTTGCTGCTTCTGCTTGTGGCTTTCTCGGTTGTTTGGTGGGAGGAGGGCAGTGAAGGTGGTGCAGGCCAGGGAGAGGAGCTGTTCAGCTAAAGCTTCTTTGGTTTGCCATTTGCAGTGTAGTGGGATGACACAGTAACAGGTAGGGAGGGGTGATGCCTCTCGGCTTTTTCCAGTGATCCTTCTTGAAAGAAGTGCGTTTCCAAAATACCTTGATGCCTGTGAGGGCTTCATATGTGACTCGTGGATTCACTTTCCAATCTTTTGGTGTTTCCTTTTGTTTACTTTCCAAACTATTCAGGAGTCGCAGTGTAATTTATACTTATTTAATAGTTCTGAGATGCTGTTAAGATTTGAGATGTGGAAGATTGTGAAGGGACAAGGGACAATGGTTCAAATTGAAAGAGGTAGATTTAGTGGCTTTAGGCTGGACATAAGGAAGAAGTTTTTTATGATGGGGGTGGTGAGGCACTGAAACAAGTTGTCTGGAGAAGTTGTGGATGTCCCGTCCCTGGAAGTGTTCAAGGCCAGAGGTTTTGTGCAGCCTGGTCTAGTGCATGGTGTCCCTACCAATAGCGAAGGGGTGGATGATCTTTGAAGGTCCTTCACGACTCAACCATTCTATAACTATGAAATGCTGTGCAGTTTGAATGCTAAGCATTCATGCTCAGGCAACTAGAGGTATGTGCTGTCACACTAGTGACTTGGAGGGCTGAACCCGAGGAGAGAGCAAGCAGCTTTTTAACAAGTGAATTGTTTTCAGGATTTTTTGAGCAAGCTTTTGATAATCAGGGATGATTATTTCCACTGCAGCAGTTATGTACAGTTTAGGTTTTTTGTCTGTTTTAGTGCTGAACACAATGTTTTCTCCTTTCACAATTTCTGATGTAGCCCCAACAAAGACAAAGACTAAGGATCTACAAAGCTTTTGCCACCCCAGTGTGTAGACTGCATGCAAGAATCTTTATTTTTTTGCATCAGATATGGTTGTCAGTTCATATGTAGACAATGTAATTCTTATTGTGGTTCAGTGGTACAATTAATCCAATTTTGGGGTTCACGTTACTTGACTGAAAGAGCATTTTTTGAAGGATTATGAAGTAGGTGAATGGCATGCATTTCTATAAAGTGCTGCTCTGGTGTAATTCCTGCTGGGTCAAGTTGACCCAATTTTTTTCTTCTCTACTTAACTTCCTGTAACAGGGCTTTCTGGTGGATGAGTATGGTGGGTTGACCCTGGCTGGATGCCAGATGCCCACCAATGTTGTTCTATCACTCCACTACTCAGCTGGGCAGGGTAAAGAAAATACAATGAAAGGTTCCTGAGTTGAGACAAAGACAGGTTGAAATCACTCACCAATTACCATCATGGGCCAGACAGACCTTACCTGGGGAAATTAGATTAATTTATTGCCAATCAAATCAGAGTATGATAATGAGAAGTAAAATGAAATCTTAAAAACACTTTCCCCCCAAGTCCTGCCCTTCTTTCTGGGCTCAGCTTCACTCCTGATTTTCTTTACCTCCTTCCCCCTGAGCAGCACAGAGGGACAGGGAGTGGGAGTTGTAGTCAGTTTATTACGTTTTCTTTTTCACTCCTTCGTACTCCTCACATTCTACCTCTGCTCCAGCATGGGGTTTTCCTCCCATAGTAGACAGTCCTCCATGAACTTCTCCAAGTGAATCCTTCCCAGAGGCTGGAGTTTTTCAGTGACTCCAGTGTGGGTCCCTTCCAACAGGGTGCAGTCCTTCAGGCATGAGTCCCCCATGGTTCACAAATCCTTCCAGTAAACATCTCTCCATGGGTCTGCAGGTCCTGCCAGGAGCCTGCCACTGCATGGGCCTTCTTTGTGCATCCACCTGCTCTGACCTGGGGTCTTCCATGGTCTGCAGGTGGATCTCTGCTCCATCATGGACTTCCACGGGCTGCAGGGGCACAGCTGCCTCCTCATGGTCTTCACTGTGGACTGCAGGGGAATCTGTGCTCTTTCCCTCCTTCTTCACTGACCTTCCTGTCTGCAGGGCTGTTTCTCTTGCATGTTCTCATCCCTCTCTCCAGCTGCAATTGTGCGGTTTCCCCCCCACCCCTTCTTAACTGTGTTATGCCAGAGGTGATGTCATCATTGCTGATGGGCTCAGCTTTGGCCAGCAGCAGATCCATCCTGGAGCTGGCTGGCATTGGCTGTAATAGACATGGTGGGAAGATTCTGGCAGCTTCTCACAGAACCACCCCTGTGGCCCCCTGCTGCCAAAACTTTGCTATGCAAACCCAGTACAGTGGGGCTTTGGGCCATTCCAACTAGATGATGCTGATCAGGTGTCATCCCTCTAACAGCCCCTTGGCATTATCTGTGGCTGCTTTAACAGAAATGGCACCAGGTGTCTCTCCATCCCAGTGGCCCAGCAATGCAGATACCTCCATGGTACTTATGATCACAGTAGCATAGCCTGAAATATGCACATTGGACATTATTGTAAATAATCCACTACAGTATTGTCCACATAATATTGCACCTTACCTGCCAAAGGGTCTTCTGTGTTATAAAAGGGTGAGAAGACTAATATTCTGGAAGTCACAGGCAGGAAAGGGTAAAGTTTACTTGATAGATATAGTAAGGATCAGCAGACTTTCTAGAGTGGGTGTATCCAGGTGGGGATAGGTTTAAACTCCAGGTGAACTCCAAAACTTCACTAACTAGAGCATTGAGACAGCATCTCTGACCACACAGGCAGGTAAGTGGCTGTAGCTTATCAGGTGGACAAAGAAAGGGAAGGAGGCTCTTTTTCCATCTCATCTCCAAATAAACAGGCTGGCTGGCTTTTGTCTCTGTCACCTGTGGCTTTATAAAGCTTTGAATCAATACTGTCTGCTCCAGATGCACACTTTTAGCTGTATGCCCAGGACCCTGTTTGAGTGCAAATTTGAGAGCTTCTCACCACAATCAAGGCATTGCATTCCCACTATTGTGATTGTGCTGGTAATAGGAATTCTGGAGAACATGTGCAGGAAAAGGCATGCAGGATATCCAAGAGGCAACCCAGTACATTGAAAATGAGTTGCTCAGGTCAGTGCCAGGACAGGTATCCCCATTGGAGAGGAAGAGGCGTCTTCTGGTTGAGCTAATCCAGAAACACTTTTCAGTATATGGCAGGATAGCAAAGAACATGTCTGGACCTTCAGAAGTCTTGAAAAAAATTACACACTTTTTTTTTTTTTTTGCTTTGAGAAGGGAACTTCCTGGTTTTGGCCCAGAAAAACTTCTTTTAAAGGTGCTTTCACCTAATTTCCAGGTAGGCAAACCCCACCTTAGTCATAAGATCCAGTATTCATTTTGTCTTTACCCAGACCTCTTCTGTTCTCCTCATGTGTTCACTGTGCTTGATCCCAGTGGTAAGGTCAGCATTTAATAATAGATAGTAACCTGTTAGCTTTTAAGAAAGCTTTTCTGACTGGGCAGAAGGGTGAGAATCACAGAACTAATTTACCTGTTTCTTCTGAACTCCCTATGGATACTAAATCCCATCTTCTTTTGTTAGGTTTTAGGTAGAAAAAAGGCAGTGTTGGGGCTGCTTTCCCCCAAGTCCTTGTCTTCCTTTTTCAGTCTCACAAAATAAGGGGAGAGGGAAATGGGGGTACTTGAAGTACTGCAAAGTGGTTTTCCTTCTGCCTTGGAAAGGATTTAGTAACCTTGGTCTCTGCTGGACAGTTAAATCCCAGAGCCCAAAGGACAGAGTCTATGTGTTGCATTCTGTTGCTGTTGCTTCTTCTTTCAGTTTCAGGCTGACTTCCTCCCCTTTCTCCATCTTCATGGACACAAAGGGGTAGATGTTTTGCACGTGTCTGAATTGTCCTTGAAGGTCATTAAGCTACTAATTTCAGGCACTCACAAAAGTTCATCTCTGACAGCACAGCACATGTGTTGGGCTGCAAAACCCACTCAAGAAGATGGGTAAATTCTTAGGGCAATTAAATACTCATTACCTGAGTGCATTTAACTGTGTTCTACTTGAATTAAAGCCACAGAAGGCAAGAGGCAACCACTGTGAATCAAAGATCAGTTAACATGAACTTTTAAGAAGCAAAACACCTTGCTGGGATACAATCATAATTGTAGGAAACCTTCAGCAGTAACAAAAATACTTCTTTTCTCCTGTCAAAGCTTGCTAATGTGCTTTTCTAGCTCCTGCTGCAAGAATGAAAAGCAGTTTTAGCAAATGAATAGAAGAGCTGCACTTTCCACAAGACATCAAATGTACGGGAGAGCAGAAGGGTGACACTGTGCTCAGGTCCCAAAGCACAGGGTACACCTGTGGACTGCATTTCACACAGAAGCAGCTGATCAAACCTGGGTTATTGCATCTTGAGGCACAGAGCCCTTTGAAGAAAGCTGGTGACTACTGGCCTCTGCTGAGCAGAACGGGTGAACTGAGCTATCGGGAGGGAAATGTTATGTTTCATTTATGGGATTATAGCCAAAATGTTTGAGTAGTTGTTTTTATCAACAAATCCTAAACAATGCAAATGCAAAACAAGTATCTCACAGTGTGCTTTTATTATTTTTTTTTCACAATATAAACTAGACAGACATGGAAAGTTTAATGGCAGCGTGTTCTTATAACATTTTAAAGACAAAGAACAACATAATCATATTGCGTGATGATAAACTGACAAACTACATTACCATACATACATCTCCAAAGATATTGGATAAACAATATTTGCTTATGTACATTTATGCTGGTGATAATTAAAATTCAAATATTCAGAAGAAAAAGAAAAAAATACGCTATTTAAATTATAAAAATATACAGTTTTGTGTGGAACTCTTAATGCTGTATTACTTTTTGAAGATAATTTTGTTGTGTGATGAAGCTGCATTAAGTTAGTATAGAAGTGTGATTTAAACCAAATACAGATTAAATTAGCTCTTTTGTCTTCCTTGTATTTAGATTTGTAAAGAAGAAAGAGATAGGAATGAAAAGCAAAGCTGGGCTTTTGCAGTGAGAATTTTTATACTCATAAATTAAAAGATGTATAAATTTTCATATAGTACTGAGCCATAAACTCATAATAGAAATTAATCATCTTCCTAGTTTGGTCAGAAAAAGAAGAAAGGCTTTAAACATGCTATTTTACTATACTTTTAGTCAATAGGACCTGTAGGTTTGCTGAGTCCAGGTGCACAGCTAAGCAGTGTCATGCCTCAGGGACAAAGTATGCAGTCCAGACTCTGTCTCAGCTGGGCAGACCACGTGCATGCAAGGATGGGGAACAGTGGGTCTGCATTCTCTGAACTGCATCACCTTCACATTGCCTTTGCACATCTGGTTTCAGACTCTTTTCTTTTTTCCTAGTTGTTCCTTATTAGTGCAAACCTACTCAGGCTGTCTAATCCCCAATCACAACAGTGAATTGATGAACCTGTATGGACTGGAGGATTTTATAATAATTTACATATAATTTTGTAATTGGAAATTTTTAGTAATCATAGCCATGTAGTGCACACATTTGTAGCTGCTTTTAGTTAAAAATAATTTTCAGACCATCTTGGGTGAACTACTGCAACATATGAAACTGAAGATTTCCTTACATACCAATGTCATTCTCCATATCTTCCAGCCTCCTTCCTTATCTGTATATTCTCTGTTACCTCGACAGCCCCATTAATCCTTTGGTGGATCCAGTGCTTTTTCCATTAAGAAATGTGCTTGGTTTCAGCTCTGATTTCAGAATGCTTTGCTAGCAGTTTTTTTTTTCTTGTTTTCCCATCTGTTCCTAAGTTACTGATCTATAACAGATCTTAAGTGATCTTACAGATTAATTTTTTCAGAAGCAAAATATTTTTTTTCATTATTTTCTTAATAAATGGAGTGAAAAAGACTTAAGGACACATAAACTGAATACAGCAAAATCAAGTATTTCTCCTCAATGCCAAAGGATTCACTGTTTTGCAAAAAACTGCCTGCAGCATTAACAAAGTTAATAGAGAAGAATAATTGTGGGGTCTCCGTAAGATTTATGTTTGCCCTTATATCATCCTTTTTCCATAGTAAGGATGAAAGATAAACAAATTCCAGGTAACAGTCATCTTTAACCAAGGAGATATTTCAATGATCTCTCTGTTTGCCTCCACTTCTTGACCTGTTCCTTTGTTTGTTGTCCTCTGATCTTCCACATGTAACCACTTCAGAAGTGTCACAGAAGCATAGTCCTTGAGCATGGAAGTCTATAAGGCATTTTGCAGGGTAAAAATCTTAGGTGAACGTGTAATGAAGAGCAAGAAAGACAGAAATTATTGCAAAAGAAATGCAGGAGTGGAAGGAGAGGATTTTATTTAAGAGGTTCAAGCTTTTATATACATTCAATGTTTCTAATGTTTCTTAATAAATGTATTATCAACTATCATTATACCTAATGCAGCCACAATACTGTACTATTCTGCAGTCGGGATGGGAAAACTCCATTAGCTCTTTAATAAAATAAAATCATCAACAGTCATCGTGACTCTTCTTTTTGCCAGGTATTAACTGATACACTGGGAAGTCCAGTGAGTAGACACAACAGAACACAAAATCCTCAGTATTTATTCAAATGTGTATCATGTGTCGTCTTCATATTATTTCTAAAGCAGCTTTAAAAAAACTTTAGCCATTGGAAGGTATTAAAAAATAAAACCCATTCAAATTATCCTGGTAGTATAGCAGCACTGGAATTGATACTTTTACTACTTTTGACAATGTAAACCTTTAATAAAATAAACAATATTGAAACAATTTGAGGTCTAATAGTTCATAAACTTTAATGGGCATATGGGCATAAATTGAAACAAAGACTAGATTGTGAAATTAAACATTAGCTCAATACCAGCCAATTCCAGTCGTGCAATTGGCTGCAGACAAATTCAGCTTGGAGGCTGAAAGAAAAAACAAAGCCCACACTCAGTCTGCAATATTCAGTTCCTCTGATTTCAAATATTTTTCATACAAACCCTACATGAGCACCCCTACTTCTGACAGAAGCACTCTGAAAGCGTTGCAAGTACTTTTCGTTTGATGGTGGGATTTTTCCTTTCTTTAATCAAGCACAGTTCACATTTTTGCATTCTTAGATATATTTCCTTTCTACATTTCTATAAAATTAAGCTTGCTCCACCTTTGCTCATACAAAGTGTAGGTGCCATGACTAAATAGCAGTAAAAATGCTGAGATGTAAAACTCTTAAAAAAACCAAACCAAACATAAAAGCAGCTTTGAAGACACAACATCAACTACAGCCTTAACATTGAACATATTACATTCCCGAGTTACTGGAGATATTTTGCATATAATGCCACAAAGTTATTCAACTGAAATCTTGAGGTTGGACCTACAGTTTATTCACTGCATTTTTTTCATCTTTTGAGCACTTATGTATTGTATGGTACATTTTATCCAGAGCTTTGCAATCTTTCCTTTTACATCTGGACGTTCATTTACCCAAAAAACACCCAGATTTCAAAAGTTTCATAGAAAAAATACAAGCGCAGGACTTCAAACATTTGAAGCTGGATGTTTCCATGCCTCAGAGCAGCCCGTGGGACATGCTTCGGTCTTCAGGTTCCAGGGGGCTCCCGGCCCTCTCCGAGCTCAAGGAAAGCCCTGCTTTAAAAGGCATTGACACATCTGGTTTCAGAACACAGGTCTGTTTATAAAACTGTATTATGTGCTCTGCGTTAATTTTATTTGCGTTACATTTTTCAACATGAGCAGATGACTTCACACCTCCCACTCCCCCCTTTCCTTCACCCTATTTTCATTTGAGATGACAGTAGGCACCTGCCTTATCGAGGTGTCAAAGAGTCTTTGCCCAGAGAGAGTATTTTGAGTTTCTTCTTTATCTTTTCTTCTGCAGACAGTCTTAGGAAATTATTGGCATGAAATAATTTTGAGGGCGAGAGGCGGGATGATAAATCTCGCTTTCTATTCCTGTTAGTAAAACGAACTTGATTTTGGTGTCCAGTTTGATAAACAAGGATAGTCAGAGCTAATCTGTAACTTAGCTGAGGTCTGCTTCTTGCCAAATAAAATTAAGATCTTTTTCAACTTTCAGGGACTTAGAGACCACATCTAATTGGTTTCAAACCCTCGGAGGAACTCTGTAAGTAAGCAGGATTAGTTGCAGATATGAGCCCACTAAAGTGGGACACAGGTCAGGTCTTCCGACTCCAGCTCTGCTCTGTTGAAGCAGGCACTTAAGGTCTCCTGATGTTTCTGTGTCAGTAGCCACAAAAAACATTTCACTGCTGAGAAAATCATTGGAACAGCAATTTCCTTTGAGCCCCAAAGATTTAACTTCACACTTCTATTAAAAAACAAAGGTGACATGTATTGCATGAGTATTGTGATTGTGATGTGATTTCACAACTGGTAACTTGAAAACACATGTTTAAAAGGCATAGGCAATCGTATTTCCAACTGTTGTCCTGTAGGGATAGCTGAGTGGTCCTTCAAGAAGTCTTGACTCCACATAGGTACCATGCTGAATCATTTACTATAACAGTTCTTGCCAGCAGGATGGGGTGAGAACTTTGTTCATGCTGACCTTGTTTTTCAGATCCCTCCTGGAAAATACAAGGAAAATCAACACAATTTCGCAGGCTTTAGCAGCTCAAGTAACTGCCCTCATAAGTGTAAGCAGGTAGGTCTTTGTCAGTTTATTTGCTCTTCAGAGATAAAATAATCCAGTCAGTGGCATTAATTAAAAAGACCAAAAAAATCCAAACCCCCCCCCCTAAAATACTCTGGAGCTCATTAAAATTAAGAATAACGATATTATGCAATGACAGATGCAACTTGCTGAGGTTCTGAAAATAGCAGGTTAAAATGTAAATATCTTTTAATAAATAATTTTCCGGCAATGTAAAAATAAATGATATTTCCTTTGGCAGTAATAGCTGATTTAATCTTTAGCTGGGAAGTTGCTTTGCTCATAAAATATCATTGTGCTACAGAAAAAAAAATATTATTTTGTTGTTTTGAAAGACTTTTGTAATCCACAATAAACTGGGTGACTCTATTTATGTCCGAGATAAGCGCCAAGAGTGATGCAAGCTCCCACCAGCACCAGACTCAGGATAGTCTTCAGAGAGATCCACGAGAAATCGAACAAAGGCCTCATGCTGTTGCCATACAACTCCACAAAGGCATCCTAGAAAGGGAAGCAATCAGAAATGGAATATCAGAAATGCAGTAACTTTTTTTGGTGGGGTGGGGGAAGCAATTTCTTCACCCTCAATGGTCATCCAACAATCCCACCAGCACAAGAAAACCACATGAATGTATTAAAATAATGTTTTGGGAGCTCTGTTTCTTTGTGCAGTGCTTAACAAAAAGTTCTCTGGCCTATTTCTTTACAAATATTGCTGTAATTACTCACAGCCATGACTTCTGCTTTAGGCTTGCCCAGTCAAACAGAAAACAGGGGAGCAGCATTTTAAAATACAAGTTACCCCTAATTTGGCTCCTGAATGTTGTTTATACAAACATGCACGAAGGAGGTAAAATGGACCTTCATTCTCCAAATGCTGCACTTCCACAGGACTTGGGGCACTTATACTGTGGGTCAACTTCACTGAAAATAAGGCAGCTTTTGTTTGTTTTCCTTGGGATGGGTTCAGAAGACTGTGCAGTGGCCACAGATGTTTCTCCCATATGAACTGAAGCTGCTAAGGTTGTGTTACACCTATGATAGTCTTTCACAGCTGTCACCAGGGGTTATGCTGTGGCCCTAAGGTCCCAGAAAATCTGGTAGTGCATGTAGGCACCAAATGGAAAGGGCACTTAAGTAGCAAAGATAAAGTTTTTGTGACTCATAAACACAATGGGATTTGCCTGAGATAGTGGTTGGGTTGGTGACATCCTGCACGTAAGGCCCTTCTTTCAGGCTGCAATTCCTAACAAGCATGAAACTTCAGAGCATTCCTGAGAGACAGATAAATCACACTGTATGGCACAAGAGCAGTCAACAGCCAAGCTGACTGACTAAAAATGTGACAAAACATCATTTATGGCAACTCTTTTACTGTGCAGCCAACTAAGGTATGTTCCCAAACTACTGAGATAAACCCATGAGCCAGCTATCTAACATGGGGGGGTTCTGTCTCTACTTTTATTACTCTAGACTTCCCATTTTTGGTGCAAGTCAACACTAACAATGTTCTAGTAGTGCCTTTAGCTGTTTTGCAATGTTACTACACTATAATAATAACAACCTGCCTTCTAAAAATGCATATATATTATGATTTACAGCAGGAACTGAGGAGAGAATGGTCTCCATTATTAATGCAGACCTTCCATCCATCCTTTCCTTAATTTTCTGCAAATTATGTAGTTAAATTAGCTTCCCTCATTAGCTAGCTCAAGTTGTCAGAATAAGAGCATTTGTGGTTTCACCACGAGAGGGCGTGTAAGGTTTTTTAATATTTTGACTTCTGTTCACTAGACACTGAGATTCAGATAGTAGGTATTTACTTCCAAAATATGTTATTATATTAAGTCATATTGGTGCATGTTGTAGGTGCGAGTGGATGTAAGTAGGTAATATTCGGTAACAGAACAGCCACAGGTTTGGCTAACAGAATGACGTGAAAACACATCTGCCTCTTGCCATTTCTCAATGCTTGTTCCTCTAGGCAATGATTTTTCAACTTGGGTTTCCAAAGGTATATCCTCAAGTGAAAGCAGCTTAACCTTTTGCAGGAAAGATGGAATGTTTAAATGCCAGCTCTTCATTCCAGAGAGAAATGGGCAACTTTTCCTTAGCTGCCTGTTTTTTGACATAGAGGTTTGCAAACTCTGGCCTTAATATTTGGCTGTGCTGTTGCAGAGCTGAAAAAGCACACTCAGTTTGCTGCGCAGTTTTTTGGAAAGCTGCTTTTATTTCTCCTTAAGGCTATGAAGTAACATAATATCCTAAAATGTTACAGACTGGGCTAAATCCTGTTGTCGCCAGTACAGACTCACTGACTTCCACGGGAACCTTGTCTGTATAGGGAGTTCAAGATCAGGCCTTATAAAAATAAAAGGGTAAAGTTCAACACCCGGTGATATTATTATGGGTGGAAAAGGGAGGAAATGAAATAAAAAAAAAACCCTCATGGAAATGCAAGTCATGTGAAAACATTTTAACATTAAGGTTTTCATGGTCTCTTTCCATGGGGAAGGTCTCACTTCTGTATATTCATGACAGTCAATGTAGACACAGTATCAGTATCAAGATCAGCATAATTTGTGCCTCCCTTCTTTCCCAGTTTAGGAACATTTCCACCAGTTTTTTTTGTGAGACCACTACCAACGATTCAGTAGAGTTCCTGATATTGGGTATGAAGAGAGAGGGTAACAGTCAAACTGGGATACAAGGCGAAAGCATGGCATAACCTATGGCTCAAAAGAGGAATGTTAACAAAAAATGTGCAGCATGCAGTACGTTTTTGTCTGAGATTATTACAACAATAACATGAACCCAACATAATGGTATCTGCACTATATATTACAAGTAGCTCTTTATGATCGTTCCCCCTCCCCTTCTCAAACATCCTGATTAGGCCTATTTCCGAAGCTTGTTTGAACAGCCTGTCACTATTTGTTTAAGTTTCAAACCTGTTTTAAATAAACACATGTCCGTTTTATGTACTAAAACAAGGGGGGTGGGGGAAGGGACATATGACCCGTTGCTGAAAACTATTTTAGCACAAAGAGAACCCTAAACAGAATCTTAACTGTTTCATAAGGTTTGTCTGCTGTAAATTCATGTATCTGTCACTGGATTTTTGTCACCTAAACTGCTCTGTTTAAAATAAGAGAATCTCAGTTAAAATAAATAAGACTAGGAAAAAGTTTGAAACACTTGATGTCGTTTGAAAAGCACTCCTTGTAATGAAAGTATGGCTCTCCTTGGCAAATAGACTGATGCAAGTTCTGGCTTTGTCAACCTTTCTGGAAGTCTTACACAATTAGAAAGAAAATCATTGCAGGCCTTTGCTTTTAAGACCTTCAAAATTTAATGGGAAGTGATATCCTGGACATAAAATTATATCAGGGCAGTAAAAAATTATATGGAAAAGAACTCTTCATTCAGCTCTGTAAGTTTTTAAAAAGTAATTTCTTCAGAAGCTTTTATTAAGTCAAATCAGTCCGTTGCTGCTTTACTGTGCAACTTCATGTTGTTTCTGTGAAGCAAGAAAGGTGGTGGTAGGGAAGGGAAGGATGCTCTGCCTAAGCTCCTCTTAGGCATGAAAGCACCTGAGATGCCTGCTTCACCTTCCTGGGCTTGACTGGCAGACCAGGAAGATTGCCCCAAGGGTACCCTTTGCTGCCGTCTTGCCTGCTGGACTATACATGGGCAGCACCGAGCATGTCCCTGGCTAGAGTTCCTGGCATAGGCAGGGACTCCAGGACAGAAGTGGAGTTTGTCATCCTGGGAGGATTAGGAGGCATAATAGTGCACTGAGTCAAGGCAGTCTCAAAACAAAGAGATCACACTATCCCACTCTTCTGCTGGCCCAAATTTGACAGGTCTGATCCAAGAAACAAATGTCATCTTTAATTACTTGGGTATTCTTTGTTTGTGGAATGAGCTGAGTTTGATGAGCCTTGGTCCTTTTGCAGTTCAGCCTTTGCTCTGGCCTCAGAGGCAAAGCACAGCTGCTTGGTGGCAGAGAAGGACATCCTGCCCACAGGCTGAGCCAGAGGAGCATTATGGACCTGACAGCTCCTTACTGAACATGCAGAGGGAGAAGGCAGTTTCTGCGAGGTGTTTCTGACCGAGGGGGCAGTGGGGAGGGCAAACATGAGGAAGTAAAGGCTTCCTTTTTCTACCTGAATCAAACAGCTGGTGAGGAAGTGACTTTATTTCCCTCGTTATCATTGGGTTGGCAGGATATCCTCTTGAGCCACATTGTATTGAATGAAGAGCCTGCGAGACTTCCATTTTACTGAACGGGAATTGCCTCGGCGCTATTTTACAACGCCCTCTCTGTGACTCCAAAACAAACAAACAAACACACACACTAGCTCGGGCTTTTGAAGAAACTTGCACAGGTCTGAACAAGGCAGATTTACCACCCAGTATGAGGCAGGAGAGGGAATGGCATACGCTCCCATGCCAAGGTTTAGCAGCTGAATGACTTTTTGCTCACCCCTGCCTCCAAACGAATGACATAAATTCTCATAAAAGCTTTCATTCCCGCATGGTAACTCTTTTCAGAAAGAGTTTGGGGAGCGAGGGGGTGGACAGAGCTGCTTAAATCGTCCCATGTTTTCTATGCAGCGAAACCTCATTAAAATGTCATCTTGAAGCTAACAAGAAAAGTTCTTGGAACACAAATAATAGACGAATGTGTGGCTTTTCTTTTCCCGAAGAGTTTATGGATCTTTTATGCAAGCCTAAGTGGTGAGTCCATGCAAATAAGGACAGCTCAGGCCTCGGCTGTGCTGTGCTGAGGTGTGGCGTTTCATGAGGTCGGTATCTTTAGAGAGGCCGGTATCTTTTTACATCTGGGAGTGCCGACATGCTGGCAGTCCTGCCAGGTGAACGTTATCAAAGTATAATGGGAAGGAAAAGAAGGTGTCACCACACAAGCCCTGCCGATCGTGGAAAAAGAACCTGCCTGGGGAGTGTCTTTGGCACATAAACCCCTGAACAAATTCCCATCTGGTTTTTTTTTTTTTTTTTTTTTGCTTTCCACCCTTCACCTTTGCTGTGGTAGAAATAGGTCTATTTTGGGGACACAGCTTAGTGATGAACACAGCAGTACTAGGTTAATAGTTGGATTAACGTCAGTGATGTTAGAAGTCTTCTCCAACCTTCTGTGATTCAATGATTCTATTTTGAATCCTCTGTTTCCACAGTGCCTGACAGGCTTAGGTCTGCAGCTGATGTATTAGTTGCTGGCTGTGTACCTTTTTGTTTCTCCAGTGGTTTCTGACTTTGGACAAAACTGGTTTTCATCACCATAGTCTTACCTCACTTCTTTGTTCCTTGTCCCCACTATCTATTTGTACAAATTCAGGCACCAGTGAGCCTGTAATCTTGGGGATGTAATCTGGTTTTTTTAGTTGCACTGTAAGGCTCTCACTGCAAGGCTGTGTCAATTGAAATCAGTGAAAATATTATTTGCATAAGACTGACTACACATGGCACTCAGATGGAGACATCTAAGTAGCAAGTACTAATTGTGGTCAGGTTTGCTCATGAAAAGTGAATCATATGCTTAGAAATATATAAATGTGAGTGGTTATAGTAAAGGAGATAACTAGTCCTCCTGTCCATGCTCCTAGAGACATACACTGATGGATGGCTGATTTCCGTCAGACCCCTGTGAGACAAAGAATAAAACTAAGCATTTAGGAATGGTCAAGCCACCTCTTTAAACATAAGGATTTGTAAGACATTGATAGTTCAGCTTGGATGAAAACCCATTTTGTGTTCAGACTAGGCCACATTCTTGTTAAACCAAGTCAGCATGAGAAATGTTTCAGTAATTTAGTCTTGGCGTCTCCACTTAATTCAGTTAGACGTGGCTCTGCAATATGCAAAAGCCCAGACCTAGTGGAGGCTGCATCATTCTCCTATTCCTGGAAAGGCCCACACTATAAAATGAGGTATTTCTGGCATGAGCATAACAGCTGTAATGTCACTACAGCAGCTAGCTGGTGGTATTTAATGGGTGCCACTTCTGAGGGAGCACTGTTAGCAATTATGAGAAGAAGGCCAGAAGGCCTTCTGGACAAAATACTCCATGTTCAAATGACATAGTCAAAGCTGCTCTACTTGATCCTTCACAATTTTCTTTTCAGATCTTTTGTGGGTTGATAATTCTGCTCAAATAATCAACTGTTTTATTTAGTTTTATTTTCTGCAGGTACCCTACTTAGGTAGAGTGCTAGAAGCTGCATGCAACTGTACCCAGAAAACAAATGTGTCCCTGCATGTGAATCTGAGTTGCACTAAGACTGATTCAGTTTTAGGCCACATTCTCCTCCAATTTATCAAACCTGTTCTAGAGAGTTTGCATTCACATACAACAACATCCATTGCTGGATTTGTGAATCACTTTGAAGGAGAGAGCAAGTGTCACAGAGCTGCTGGAGAGACTCATCCTGTAACATTACTCTTACAACTGCTTCCTCTGAAAAGAGGCCAGATGCATTAGGACCCCTGTCAAATCTTCAGAATAACTTTGAAATAAAAGTGACAAAATGGGCTTCAATGACACTGCAGGCCCATTTCTCTCTAAATCTTGCTTAAATTCTTTGTCTTGCCTATAACTAGCTTTCAATTTGAGTGCCCTTAAGCCTGCAAATAGCCTACCTCATTAAAAAACCCAACTCTGAAGATTTGGCTGCAGCAGATGCTGCAGTGACAGCAGAGAGAAACGTGAACACATCCCCTGCTACGTTCCCTGCCTGCTCCAGCTGCCCATGCTGCTCCTGGGCTGCTGCAGAAGAGTTAAATGGTGTAGCTGCCTGGGAAATGGGAAACAAAAGTAGCTGCCTGGAGGAGTGCTCAGAGCACTGTGGCACAGCATTTGTCATTGAGGCCACCGAGGGCTTCATTTCACAAGTGCATCCAGAGGTGTTGGGCTCAAGGCAGAGAGAGGAAAGCAAGGTGGTGAGGTTGTCAGCATGGTAAGAGACCTGGCCTGGGGCGGGGGGCTTGTCCAGGAAAGTCTGAGTGTATGAGTGAGCCAGATGGGTGACACTGAACCGGTCTGAGCAGGCTGTCCCATCGACT
Organism: Formicarius rufipectus; assembly: GCA_013399695.1. Lineage (NCBI taxonomy): Eukaryota > Metazoa > Chordata > Aves > Passeriformes > Formicariidae > Formicarius > Formicarius rufipectus. The sequence continues at coordinate 992,738 of VXAU01005172.1, read as the reverse complement.
GCACCACGAGGAACCAGTCACGCATTTCTCTGCTGCTTGTTTTAACAGCCCTCAGGGACACGCTCCATCCCATGTTTGTTGTCTCAACACTCAATTCTGATCCAAATCCCTTTGGTTTGACTAACTTGTGCTTAGCATTGAGCAAGAGTAGCATAGAGCCGGAGTGGAGGCCTGGGCATTCCTTGGTGCTCCAGCAGCACCAGGTCATGTGAAACCACCGGCACCTTCTGCAGAACTGCCACCTGCTCCTCATGTGACTTGAAGCAGACACTTGTTTTTTTTCTAAGTCTTGTGACAAGCAACTGATTTACAGGGCCAGTGAGACAACGCAGCTAACGTTACGATAAATTAACCTCACAATAAATCTACAATTTAATGAGTAAGTGCAAAAATGCCTATGCTGTAGACTTCAATGGACAGCTACAGTTCTACCACCAGCCACCTGGAAAATACGAATTTGCCCATGTGTTTTCTTTGGCAGCCTACACCTCATTAGTGGTTCAGGCCATTTCTACTCACCTATAAAAGCCTTATTTGAGGCAGAGAAGAGGCAGCATTTTTTGGTCATTGCTGTGTCCTGCCATTTCCTAAGCCAGCCCTCCTACCAGGAACTGTGGGGGAGGCAGACAAGACCTGGCAGTCAGGCAGTCTAATGGGACAAGCTGCAAGTGCTCCCTTTCCAACACAGCGCACGTGAGAATGGAGGCCTCTTGATGACTTGCTCCATGTTCTCATCATTTCACAGCTAAGTGATAACAGGAAATTAAAATAAGGGGAAGTTCCAGATCTGCATCTACTCAGAAGATACTGTTTTAGGTTGAGTGTCTTCCCTCCCCTTTTTTGTCCTTTCTGTCCTGATCATCATTTGCCCAAAAGCACAAGACCTGGGAGATTAATAGAGGGTGAAGGAGAAGGGAAAGGAATCAGCGAAGTCCACATAGACTGAGGCAAATAGGAACTTAGACAAAATGAACTGTCTGAATAGGAGAGGTGAAAACTGTGTGTTGTCAGAACAGCTGAACTTTACTTTTAAGCCAAGAAAGTTGCCTTGCCTTATGGAGTGGGGGCTCACAGATTATGGTTGGCTGGTAAATCTTCAATTTTTGAGTTCGTCCAGAAAGTCCTTTGGCAAATGTTATCAGGTAAGAGCTAACAGAGACCATATGAAACAACAAGGAACAGTAAGAGAGTAAGAACACAATTCACAAACAGACTAAAGGACTTCGTTTTGTTATTCAAAACAGCTCAAATTCATTTGCATACAGAGTTGCAATTCATTAACTATGACCATTTGATTTATTCAAATGCCACCCCACAAAACCAAAATATAAAGACCTAATAGAACGCAAACCACCTCTCCCTGTCCACCTCCAAAACCAACACCAAAAGAAACAACAGTCATCCTACAGGAGAATTAGGATCCTCACCTATCCCAAAGCAAGTACCACTGGAATGTGGGAAAGTGACACACCTCCCATCCATATGTATCCTTTAATTCTTCTTCTGTAATAGGAAACAATGTCTTTATCACAGAAGAAAGGAAAAAAATTCTGTATGTTTCCTTTTAGCAGGAAGCTTTAAAACTGAAAAATGTTAGACATTAGTAGCAAGAGAAAAAGGGTTATTCTGTACTTCAGGGGCTTTGCTGTTGTCATTGTTCTGGCTATGTTCCTCAATGGAAACATGACTTATACCAGCTGCCAGAGTCTGCCAGCATGGCTGAAGTACCTTCCAAACAATGTGAGTTGTACTGGCAAAAGGACTGCTCTCTAGTGTCAGTCTACGTAAGTCTACATAGTGGGGAAGGGAATCATGCCAAAATAGTTATCTTTGTAGGCTAGGGATGTGATTTTTTCCCCATGAGATAGTTATGCTGGCCAGACTTTGTCATGTAGACCCCAGGAACTTTTATTTGCAAAATAAGACTGTAATTTATTTTAACCAGATGTTCAGCACTGATCTGGGTCTGTGCATTCACAGCACACTCCAAGTAGTTTTCACTGTGAAAGACATATACCTTGGACACTGGTAAGATTTTAAAAACATAATGCTGAAACAAGGTGGGCTTGTCTTTCCTTTTTGTGGTAATGGGTAGTTCCCAATGAAGTAAGCCAATGTTCTGGGTATTGGTTTTTGCTCCTATCAATCAGATCCCTTACAGATCCTGTAAGGCAAAAGTCTCAGCTCTCCCAGGTTGCAGAAAATCACATCAATGGCTGGAGCAAGTAATGCAGCTCCTTACAACCTAATGCTTGCTGGGAGCATAGGGAGAGTTGAAATGACCTAGGATCATTCTTCGCTCAGCAAAAAGCATCAGGTACCAGTGCCAGTCCTCTGAATAAACAGATCCCTCTTTGTTTTCTTTCATGCCGGGTGTTCTTGAGAGGAGGCAGGGTCTGTTTCTGCCACAGGACAGTGATCATCAGAGTGGTCACGTAGCTGTCACTGGAGCCCAATGTACCTATCGCTATCAACAAGTTACACATACACATCCTTGGGAACAGCTGAAATACAGCTTAGCCTGCATTCCTATGGCCAGTCATTCAAAACAGAAACTAAAGGATTTGGCTAACTGCTTTTCTTTTTTTTTTTTAAATAAGCCTGCATGTCCTTGCAGAGTGTTCACAAAGAGCTGCACATTTACATTTCCTGTTGACATCCTTCAAAAGGGAGAATGCCAGTGGAAATTGGATCTTCTAATCAACAATTTCTGTGGACAGAAAGTCAGATGAAAATTCATGAAGGATTTAAATCTATCATTGTGACCTTGAACCAAGAGCATAAGGAAGGGGAAGGCCATTAACTTAGGCAGGAAAGATTGGTAATTACTTCATGTGTTGGTGTTTCCAAGTGAGTAGAAATTTCATGCAGAATTTCAAAGGAAAGAATGAAAAACAAGATCAGCCCTGTCAGCCAAGGAGAAAATTAAAAAAAAATTGCATCACCTATGAAATCATTCTTGAAAGCACTTTCTAAAATAAATAAGACCCCACAAATCAGAAACTGCAGATCAGAATTTACATGAGGTCCTTCATAAACATCATCGTTTCTTATTTTTAATACTTCTAAGTGCAGGTGGATGCACACAACAGAGTGCAGCTCTACAGAGAGGAAGAGACAGCTGACCTTGAACTGGTCAAGCCACCTCAGGGACAAGCATTGGGGTGCAAGCACTATAGGTGTATTAGAATCATGTTCCAGGCAGGCTTGCTACTCCTGCTGTGAAACTAGTGCAACTACTGTTTGGAGAAAGCTCCAGAATCCCTGTGCAGTGCTGTGCTCTGCCGTGTGGATGTGCCCCAAGGCACTACCGGACTAAAAATGAGGGATCCTGCTCCTGCTGCACACAGAGAGCTCTGTGGCACTAGCTTTCCTGAGTGGCAACATGAGCTGTGACTCTTGTGCCAGCAGCTCCTGCTGAAAGGCGAGTCTCTCTTGCCCAGTCACTTCAAAGTATCCTCAAGTATTTCATTAACGCATTAATCTGCAATTAAGGAGCTATCCTTGCTTAAGAGCCAGAGGAAGTGATTACAAGACCTGAGGAATTCACATGTGGTAGAAGGAGGGGCACTAGATCTGGAACTGGAGGATGATCATGTGTAGCTCATGTCTGCAATCACCTCCCACACCTGTCCCTCTTCGGGGGATGACCTGTGCACATCTTGATGCTCTTTTCCTTGGAGTTCTGCCATTGCTGTCAAAGCTCTTCTTCTCCCCTAGGTCTTCCATCACCCATATCTGCTGCTTCTACCCCTAAGTGGGAAGGCACAAGGATGGTTTCTATCAGCTTTGCACTAACAGGGGCTTCCTGAGGTAACTGTCATCTAGCAATTTGTGGCTGGAATCTAATGTATAAATGACTCAAACCCATCTAGAAGCTGCCTTCAAAACCTCCTATAATTAACTGTTGCTGCTATAAGTTTAGACAAACCCAGGAAATCACATGCAAAATTCTGTCTGATTTGCTATCTAATCTTCTTCTATCTAGATTCATATACCACACACATTGCTGTGGTATCTGAGCAGCTTGGTGCCTGGATGCAATTCAGTTAAACCCTTTTCAAGTCAGCAGCCTAAGCTGCAGTCCTGACACTTCTATATGCAGCCAACTCTTCTGCTATGAGCAAACTGCGACAAAGCGTCTTCACAGATTCCCTGATCATACCAGCTTCTCCTGTCCTCCTTTCCCAGATAATGTAAGGTTGGGAAATTTGCCAAGCATCACCCTAAACTGAAAGAGACATTCAAATTGCAGTGAGTATATAAGCCAAGGGAACCCACCCTGCCAGAATGTTATTGTAGCATTCTCAAGAAGTTCTTGGCACTAAGGCATCATTTTGTTGTGCGCCTGTCTCTCTTGTTTAGGAGACGCTCCACTTGAGACCAGAAAGTCACTGCATCCTCAATATTATATACAACTGACTCAGCCAGCTACAAACCATTTGTTAGCTTCAAACTTTTGAGTAGGTTTTGTTTCTTTTTCTTTTGAGATTGGAGGTGTTTGATCCTGCGGTTACTGTCACTTGAAACAGAACTTCTGCTTTCAAGAAGATTTTAGATATATCCTTTTCTGATGACAGTACAATTGAAGCGAGAACACAGACAGGGACCAGCAGTCAAAAAGGTGATGAAAAGAAGCTGTATTATTTCTGGATGAGAAATACTAGATATGGGTTTGATTGATTTAAGAACAAGTAAGGGAAGAGAAAAGTTAAGAGCTTATCTACACTTTTAATAGTAAAGGAGCAATTCTCCCCCCAGGAGGAACCATTTATACTGATATCAAAGTGTATTCTGACTCATTAACTGAAATACGTTGTGCTGGTGGAAGACAGTTATATCAGCAAGATTTTGTCTACAGAAGGGTTTGCACCAGTATAATTTATAGCCATAAAGAAAGCCAGATGCATAACCAACATGGGTGTACAGAGAGTACAAACCAGGCATGAAGTATGGGGGGAAATCTTCAGACCAATACTTTGGGCTATTTTATAAATATGTGTTGTAAAAGTTCCTGTAAGTGTATAATGAGAGCAGTTAAAATACAAAGACCCTCAACAATCTAGAGCAATGCAAGCAACACTAAACTAAAAGAAAACTAAAGCACCTTCCCTTCATTCCCACAGCTGTAGCCATATAATTGAGGGGGAGGGAAAGAAGCTGAACTGAGCTGCTAATCACAGAATTAAGTTGATTTGACTATTAGTAAACTTTAATTTCAACATTCCCTGGGGGGTTTCTGGTATTTATGTCCTTATTTACTTCTTGAGCCTATTTAATACTTTGACCTGAAGGAAGAAGAATTTGTACAAGCAAGAGGATTAAAGGTTCAAATTAGTTAAAGATGAAACAAATCTATTGATTCATTAAATGCCAGTGTTCTCAGTGTCACCAGCAATACTATCATATATTAAACTGTTAATATGCTTGAAGTGAAGGAAAAAGACATTTTCAGTAGAAGTTACAGATGGCTTTTTATTGGAAAAAAATACACTGCTGCTTTGCATCCTTTTTGCCCAACATTTTCTGTCCTATCCAAATGGCCTTTCTATGTATGTAACAACCCTGTGAAGGTCAGTGGGTCTCTTCTCATGCCTACCTGACATTGGTTTCAGTTCAATTTTGTCATCTCTGTTCATTTCCCAAACATTCCTCTTAACTTGCAATCCCTTCATTCATTGAGGTATTTTTTACATGCTTTGTTCATGTACTCACTTTCCTTCTGGTGCATGTTTCTTCAGCTCTTTCTTAAGTGATTCCCCCTTCCTATGGCTGTGTAACCTTCCCTCCTTCATTACTCCTGTTTTCACTGTTCATTTGCAGGCATTCAGAATTGCCTTGCACAGTTTCCACAAAGCATTTGTCCATACACAAGTTATGCCTCTCCTTTATAGTATATTGCTTACTCCTGTCTCTGGAGCTGAAGTTAGTGGAGACAAATACATGATTGTCATCATGCCAGCTAATCATGCTTGAGCTGTGGTCCCAGCAGGTTTTAACAGCAGCTGGCTGCCACAACGCTGAGAAAAGCCTAGGTGGATGTGATTGCCAAGTCACCGCAGGCATTGTGCCAAAGGGACTCTTCAAGGCTGTGCTGTGACACAGCGGTGGCTTGCAGTGAAGACTAGCCCTGCCTAGTACTCAGTAACAGTCCAAGACCCAGTCTGTGTCTCCAGTAAACCTAAGTTGAGGTGGTGTTCCTCCAGAAGCAAGGAGGGTTGGGTAGGAATGTTTGAAACAAGGCTTGGTACAAACACCAGTTGTGTCTGTGAAGTCAGCACAAAACCGTACTCAGGGAGGAGGGATACCTGTGCACTGTACAGCTGGACACTGAGCTCTGCCCAGTGCAACCTAATGTGCAGAAGGCACAGCATGCCTGTATGTTCTATCAAGAAGCTGGTGGCTGCTCAGCCATATGAGGAGCTCTCTGAAAGTTATCACACTCCCGGGAGGAGGAGCAGCTCATAAAGCTGTATTTATCACTTCACCTCTGGCTAGTTTTTAAGGATAGATTGAAAAGGAGGAAAATGAAATTACTCTTTATTGAACTTTTTGCATGTTAAAATACATCCTTAGGTCACAGTTTTTAAAGAAAACAAAAGAGCATCACCTTGAAGAGATGAAAGTTTGATCCCTAAACACAGGAGCTGCTGTACCAAATTAGCCTTCTGGTCCACCTAAACGTTAGGACTTACTGAGTCAGCTACAATCAGTTTGTCATTAATATCCCAGTTCAGACTAGTTTCTTCCTTCTGTCTGTCACTTTTCCAAGACACTGTTGCGTCAAGTGTTAAGAAAATTGCTCTTCTAATTTGTGTGCCTCCTGATCTATTTGGCCAAGCTTAGGGGAGTAGTCCAAGTCCCTATTACCACAATTTTGTTAACAATTCTTTTGAGTTCAACAATGCTCACTCTGTTTCCTTTTCTTAACCTGGATATTAGCAACAAAGACCTGCTAATGTCTTTAGTTTCCCAAAGTTGTTAAAATGCTTTGGAACTTCTAGTTTATCATTTATTTATTTCTCTTCAGAGATTCAGTTGCATAGTCCTTCCCACTTAAAGTTCACTAAATAATGTTCATGTTATCCTTCCATACAGCAGTGTTTCCTCCACCTCTGTGGCCCAGTCTTTCTTTCCTGTACAGTTTGTAGGTAGGTAACTATGTTGTTCCACTATATTTCCCTCCAACCTATTGTTATTAAAATCATCCTCCGTGGCAAAATACTTTGATTGTTCTTTTGCTTTTACGGTTGTTATATTTGTCTAAATAGTTACGCTTATTAAACTCCTTTTTCTGATACCTTCCCAGTTTTACTGAATTTCCTTTTATGCATTAACCAAAATTACAACTCTCCGATGGTCATAATTGGCATCATGTTCCCTGAATTCACAAGATTCTGCCATATATACAGATGTCTTTAATAGACATATCTGACTAACATGTTCCCCAGATCCTTGTAACTTCTGGCTTATTTGCACGATCTACTTCTGCTCTGGTCCTCTTCATTTTCTGGGCTCTCCGTTCCTCAGGAGGTTACTGTACTCTCTATCTAACAAACTAAAAAGCCTTCTTGCACAGAATGTCTGTTCTGGCTGCACTGAAAATTGGCATAGATCTCGCTGCCTCATCAGATTTGCATATGAAACCGGGAACAGCTGAGTCAAAGCCCTTTGCCCTGTCTCAGACCCAGAGTTTTCTATCTAACCAAATGATAACCTTCCCAGTCTCTCCTACTTACTGGTAAGAAAAACTCATCTAGTGTTCCATGATATCCACTGTTTTGGATGAAATTAAGCTTGCAGAGCTCATGCTCCTCTGACCATGTTGCTGGGGACAGCTAGGGGTGTTTGTCTTGCCAGTCTCATTCTGACCAATGGCAAAAGGCATCGCTGGTTGCAAAGTATCTCGACGTCTGCCAGAGAAGGATGATCTGACTATCCACTCGGTAGCCAAGCTTCACCTCCATAAGGAGATTGGCGTCTTAAAATAAAGCACTGGCCAGCTCATGCCTGAGAACAACCCTTCCTCTCCCAGATGACCTTTCAGCTTCTGAGCTTCCTCAATTTATCACAGCCATTTGTGGGACTTCAGAACATTTGAAAGTAAAGAAGCAGAAGCTGTGTCAGATCAAGGGTCCTTAACAGAAGGTAAGATATTTTAACAAGTTCCACAGTCAAAATAGGAGCCATTATCTCTTTTATCTAGTTGCTTAAGTGTTAATAAAATGTTGGGTTTTCAGCTGGGCAAATAACTGTCAGTACTGTACTGTCCAAGAGAGCTCTTTTTCATTGTCAGTGTAATGTGTCCCATTTCCCTAAGTCTTCAAAAAATATGTTTTTAGGTTAGATTCCCGAACACAGGTGTAGACACCTGTAGTAACTGAGTAGATGGAGTTTCACAGTGGACCTCCTGCCTTGGCTGTCTGAAGTTAGGAAAGCGCCAAGTATTGAAACTCTTGAGTTGAGAAATACATTACAAAGCTACAGTTTGAACAGGGACAGAAGAAAACAGTTAAATTCCTGATCCCATTTATAAAATTTTAATCTTATACATTCATAATCATTGCATTCATAATAATGTAACTAAAGATGTTTGGACTTAAGAAATCTTTTCTGCACTATTTATTTGAGAGGGATAAGAGTAGAGAATGATTAAGAGAGAGAAAACAGAGTAAAAGCAGAGAAAACTTTACAGTAGGGGGGCACTGGAAGAAGCCATATAAGTATGTAACCAACTGATTGAACAGGGAGTGAATGAGCGACAGGGGGAGAGAAGACATGGGTGGAGATTCAATGCTCTGGGTCTTCATCATGCAAGAAGTAGAGAGATTTCAATTACATAAGGAAAGGCAGGGAATGGAAAACTGTTAAGAGGACATACTTCTGCATCCCATCTTCAATTAGACCATTTGATTAAATAAGGTATTTAAATTAGATAGTTGCTACAGAATGCTGAGAAGTGGGTTTAGCAAGCGTCAAAGTATAATTAAATATTTCTACAGTAAACAAAAGCCATTAACAATTAGTCCAAAATAATAGTAATAGTAGGAGTAGTAATAATAATGGTGGCAATAATAAGAGTAGTAATAATAATGATTATAATAATAACGGAAGGCTTTTGTTTGAAGGATTAAATCAATCTCTGATTTTTGGGATTAATGTGAGGTCTTCAAAGGGACTACACAGGACAGGGGGAAGTATGGGACATGAGATTATCCTAAATCTACTTCTTGTGTCATTTCTCTGCCTTTCTCTGAAGCAGGTGGTGCTCAGCACAGCCACAATCACAGTCTGTGCTGAATCTATCATGATTTTGATAAAGAAGGGCAATTTTTAATAACTGTGTACTAACTGAGCAGGGCAGTTTTCTGCCCTTCAGTATTTATAAAGACTTACTTCTGAAATTTTTCATGTCATTTAACAGAAAGACTTTGATTGAGACAAAACCATGGATACCTAAAATACAACTTGTATAGAGATTTTTAAAAAAATGAACAACCTAGTACCTTTAACTTAAGAAAAAAAATACAGTGTGTCTTTTCATCGGGAAAATAAAGGGAACTATTTAGTATTTTAAAAAAAAGAAAGTTAAATGGTAGTCATAATAAAAAGTTAAGAAAAGAAGTTACAGGCAGATTTCTAAAATGGGCACATTCTTTAATCTTAAAAAGATACTTCCATAAAATATTCAATGAAAACTAAAAAGTAAAGAGAACAAAAATTAGGTTTTGTGTATGCGATTTATGCAAATGGAAGGAATTGTTGTTGCTGTTGGCTGGACTTCGCGAACGAAGATCTTGGGATAAGCCTGCACAAAGGATTTTTTAGGTGAGGCACAGTGTGCGTGGAACTGGCCCCACCCCCTTCACTCCTGAGGTTCATCTTGCCACAGCCGAGCACGCTCGGACGGCGACAGCGAGTTCCTCCAGGATTCGAACTGGCGTCCTCAGAGGAGGAACCGGCTCCACAGGCGGGGGCCTACGCCACTCGGCCAACGCCTGCCGCCTCTCAAGTGTAACATCTCAGATTAACATTAAGGAAAAAACCAACAAACAGAAGAGCAATAAAGGAATAATGTCAGGTTGTTGAGCAATCCTGGGAGCCCACGTGGGTCAGAGCACCAGGGGAAGACCTCGTCTTGTCCTCTCTGCCACTGAATGACACAAACGTGGCACTGCAGCCACGCCTGCAACACAAGCTGGGTCATGGGAAGGAAGAGCAATTAAACATATAATGACAGCAGCATAAAGGCAAGAGGCTGTATGAAATAAAAAATTTTAAAAAAGGTAGCTGTGTTCCTTACTTAACAAAGCTAAACAACCTGCTAACAATAGCAAATTTAACCATGTGCCAGGGTATAAAATGCAACTGTTTATGCAGGGCTGCCTTCACTCCTTTGTCCAGCTACAGACGGCGGTTAAGTCGTGGGTTTTTAGCTGAATTAACCACTGTGGGGGAAGCAGGCTCTGCCAGGCTGCTCTGAGGACCATCCCTGCATCCCTGCCCCGTTTGAGGCTGGACTGAGTGCTGGAAGAGGCCACAGAGGGGTGGCTGATGGCACTGGGGCAGACCAGGCTTCCCACACCTCAGATGGGAAACTGGATCCTGTGGCTGGAGCCAGGGGCAGGTGGGCAGCCTGAGTACAGGTGTGCTCCTCAAAGGCCACCCACAGGAGCTGTTGTCCTGCACATAGTGGTGCTACAGAAGACAAGCAAAGCCATGTCAGTCTGCAGGATTCTATCGGTCTTTGCTTCTTCTCTGCTCTCCCTAGAGGACTCCTTGGTTTAGTTTTATTTTTCAGCCTTCCTTGAATCTCTTTCATTTCCTCCCCTCCTTAATTATGTAGCACTACATTATATAATTTCAGACAGAACTATGTGAAGCATTTTTAATTACATTAATTGACTGACAGAAGATAATATGGCTTATACACCTGTAGTGTGCCACGGGGTAACGTAGTAGTGTCTTTCTCACAGTCAGCCAAGCTTCCTAAATTCCCCTCCCCTCCCACCCAGGCGCTTTCACTCACCCTTTTTCAGACCACTAAGCAACCACTGTCAATCAGCCTTCACGCCCCATCCCACCACTTTCGCTCTCAGTCATTTGCCCACTGCCTGTGACTCGGTGAGGACTCACCTCACCAAACCATTGCAGACACCCACCCCTTCTTACTCACCTCCTGAACCCTTTCATGCGGACAGGGATACTCAACAGTATCTCATCTAGAGCTCTTGGTACTGAGGTAAAAGCAGACAATTCAGAGATGGAGAGAGACAGGAGACAGCCAAGTGATACAGGCTCTAGGTGGGAAATTCCTCAGTCAGAGGTATGACTGTCTCAGAGGAGCTGGGGAATGCAGGAAACTCATCTGCTCAAAGTTCTTCTGCAATGCAACAACTACACCCAGAGGCAAGTCCCCTAGGTTCTGTAAATACAATGACTGAGGAAGAAAGAAACTCGTCCAGGTGATTCAGAGAAGCAGCCACCTAATGTGGCTGTCCCCACATTGCCCTCTGAGAAAAACTCTCTCCCCCTCTGTTGAGCATATGGGGAAAGTCCTTGCCTACCTACCTGAACCAGAATCCCTCATTTAATATCTGTATCTGAGTGCATCATCTGTGGATGGTGGTGACAAAGTGCTTGTCTGGGGCACGTGGAGGAGTGTTCCTGGAAGGTGAGTGCTACATACCCACAGTGGGAAATAACAAGTGGCTCTGCACGTGCACCAAGCTGGGAAGTCCCCACAAAGAGGTTGTCCACGCCTGTTGAGATCAAGCACAGATACTCTTCTCTCTGTTTCTCTTGTAAAAAGGGTCATGGTATTTCCCTTTGGGAGCTGTGTACAATTCAACAAGTCAATTTTTAAAACAAGTCAATTTTAAGCTGTGTTTATCTTAAGCAGTTTCATATTCCTGCCTTTGCCGTAGTGAAAAAAAAAAAAAAAAAAAAAAAGCCATTTCCGTATTTCCTCAGTTCTTTTAGTGGAAAATGATAACGAGAACAAGAAATTTCTCAACAACTTTTCAACCTGAACATTGCTATCTTTTCTTTCAGCCTACTATGGAATGAAGGATCATTTTGAGCTAAGGGAGACACTAGTTGACAGAACAATAGACACCTCTCCACGCCTGTCAAGATGAAGAGTAGCTGTAAGGTACTATACTCAGATCTTACAGAAGTATTATGCAGAATCCAAAGATACCTTTTCTCTGTAAATAAATCTAAAGGCTAAATATTGGAGATAGACATATATATATATTACATATATGGGTATATATGCAATAATACATGTGTATGTATGTATAATGCTGAATGGTCTGAAGAACTTAGCAAAAAATCAAGACCCATGTAAAGAAATTAGATTCAGTGTTCTGCCACTGTTTTCCCAGCTAATGCCCGCCTCCAAAACAGTCTGGTTCCTTAGCAGAGTCCACCACTGAGTAGCTACAGATGCAATGCATCCATCTTAGACATCACGCAGGCTGAGTGCTAGAGCCTGCACTTCCCATCAGCACCAGTTTCATCCACAACCTTGAGCTCAGCAGAAAGAGTTCCCATGTTTTCATTTGACTTTCATCAGGTCCTTAATATCCTAAATTGAACCTTCCCACGGTCCAAAGAAAGAACCTCCCAACTGTGAAGAGGATCCCAGAGCTCATCTTGTTGTGCTACCAGGGGTGTGAACGGAGTATCTGCTCAGAGACCAGGCAGACCTTGAAAGAGAACAGTCTGGACTGCACACTGAGGGTTTCAATTACAAGGTTCATTTAACCCAGAAATCCTGCTACTGCAGAAGGCCACAGATGTTTCATTACTCCTCCTTGGTTCTTCCTATCTTGACAGACATCACAGAGACACCATGCATAATAAGGGTTTATTCGAGTTTTCCGCTTGGGACTGTGACCTGACCCCAGATCACTGAAGAGCCGATCTCATCCCAGCTAGCAGATGCCTGTGTGAGATCTTGGAGTTCTTGTCCTTCACAAATACTTCTCAGTCCCATCCATTGCAAATTAAATCTCCCTATTGTGATGCAAAGAATGATAGCAGCATTTTCTATGTCCACACATTGCCTAAACTGATAAAATGCTCAGTATATATTAAGAATATGTGTGCTCAGTCCATTCACAACGTGCAGTAAGTGCACAATTCAATTAACTAATGCAATTCATATTTCATTAGGACAGAAGCTGTTTGTGACCTTAAACGGACAACAATCTCATGATGGCATTGCAGAATTTTAATTAGATACGAAAATAACAAAGGCAAATGAAAACAGAGGGAAAAAGCACTGCCTGGCAGAATTGTTCCAAAGAACTTAAAAACAAAAGATGCAGTTGATCTGGAAAGTTCTCCTCATTCCCCCTTACTAATGATGCAGAGAACAAAACATTACTGCCTTTCTTTGCCTCTAATAAACCATCTGTAGAGAAGGCTATGTCAGCATGGGTGGTGTGAACCTGGTGTGGTATTGAAAGGTGCAGGGAAGAGAAGTCTGAGAGCCTGGTTTGGATTTTGTTTATGGGAACCTAAGTGAAGAGCAGCTCCCCTAAGAGGAATCATTTTTCTATCACTTCTTCAAAGGCACAAATATTGGGCCCTAAAATCGTTTGTGAAGGAAAGTGGCCAACCAACCAAAACCAGACATGATTAATAAAATTGTTACTAATATTAGGACAAAATAACACATGAAATCACAGTACAAAAAAAAAAAACCTGATTAAAGCAGAGAAGGATTCCAATGTTAAGCTGTGATTGCTGTAATATTTCTTTTTGATATACTCTTAAGAAAATGAGAAGAGATTAACAAGGTTAGTTATTACGGTCCTGTAGCAATTTCATCCTTAATCCAAAGTATTACCATGTATGCTGAACCCTATGTGAGAAAAATGGCTCCCTACAGTCTGCAATTCAGTTTCATTATTTTACTACATATTGCCAAAATGAAGCCCTGTCTTAAAAAGACATGAAAGGATAAGATCCTTCAGTTTTTAGATAGTACATTTAAGGAGATGGCAGAAGGATGAAATACCAGATCAGAGTTCACGGTCTGCAGAACAGGCTCCCTCCTCCCTGCTCCTCCCCAGACTATGACTTATGTTTTGAAGAAAAAAATCAGCAAATAACTTTTGTACAAAGCTGGCCAGATTTTGCATTAAAGGGAAAATGTTGTATAGGAAGCAGTTGGATGTGTAGCAAGATGTGTCTGTTTAATCAGGATATTTGTTGATCTGGGTCAGTAACAGGATGGTTGTTTGTCCCTGGCCAGTGGGTGGCAATGGCAGCAAATGACTTATAGTAGACAAGGATTGATTTTGATAAACATGTCCAGATGGGTATGATTTAAATCAGTAAATGTATTGCTTTGTATAAAGAGATACTTTAAAATTAATTTTAAACCAATGTTTGCATCTACGAGTCACTAGATCCTACATATGCACTCTTGAAATAATATCTGAAGGGAAAACAGCTTTGCCTTCTCTGATCGTAACACCTCTGATGTTCTTCTTTTTCATGATAAATTAGATCAAAGCTCTGTCGTCTGTATATTAATATTATTTAGTAGTGCTTTTCTCAAACTTACTGTGATCTGAAGATAATTTTACTGGAACAGATGGAGTTAATTTATTGTCAGTCTGGCCAAATAAGTTTTTAATGCAATGAAAGTATCATAACAGTACAGCTGCTAAATGAGAGAGACCATAAAAAGGGAGTTTCCAGAACCCACTGATATTAGCTGCTCACCCATACATTCCCTTCCTCTCAAGTTTCAAGATGAGATTATTATAAAAAACAGGCTGNAAAAAAAAAAAAAAAGAAAGAAAGAAAGAAAGAAAGAAACTGCCTGAACAAATCTGCAAATAAACCAGTTTGGGGGAATTCCCACGTCTGTGTCTGACCTCCATGATCAAAATAAGGCATCCACAACACAGCAGAAGACTCTGTTATTTTTTAGTGCTTAGCTCTTCCCCCGAGGGGGTCTCTGACCATCACAGCTCCTGGTCCAGCAAAGCTGTGCTTAAAGTGTGGTTAGCCCATCCTGGGCAGACCCCTGGCAGGCCATGGGGATGGCTGTGCAGGGATAAGCACAGCTGTGGGGACCAGGGAGGTGGCCATCGGTGGCTGCAGCGGCAGTGCTGTGTCCCCACACCATGTTGAAGCTGGGCTCAGGCTATTAGTGTGTAATGAGTACAGCCAATCAGTCGTGCAGCCAAATTGCTCTGTACGGCTTCCTTTTAATTTTTTTCCTGTTAAGTTTTTGGCTTGGCTGGTGGAGGACAGAGAGGAAATGCATCCCAGCTAAACCATCTCTCTTGGATTTGCAGGGGCCTTGTTCTAGTGTGCTTGCTGGTCTTGGGCTGACTCTGTGCTGCGATTGTTTTAATTATCTTTTATTAGCCTTTTTTGCACTTAAATTTGCAAATTTGATGCCAGACTTTTTTCTTTCTCTTACAGTACTGCAAAACTGGAATCACCCCCACAACTGTGCTGGGATCTGCTCTGCACTGCCAGAGATGCCACTGAAGGTTTTAGATAGGAGGAAGCTGAGGCTAAAGATCAGAGAATATTTCTCGCCCTACATTGTTCTTGAGGACTATTTCTGGCGCACAGGAAGGTCTCAAAAAATCACCATCATCAAACTTATTTTAGCTAATTCCATGCGTGACCTGAAGTACTCCAGAGGCATGTGTCAAGTCCCGGAGAACTGATGGCAAATCTCACTCCCTGGTTAGACATCAAAATAAATGTATGACACTCTGGGGGCTGACTGGAAGTGCTTTCTTATAAACAGTGGAGTAAACAGCCTTCAAATGATACATGAGACTATTCACAGGAGTGGGTCCAAATGTTGTATTCTAAAATGAACACTTTGATAATCATAACAATGTGGT
Source organism: Formicarius rufipectus (assembly GCA_013399695.1). NCBI lineage: Eukaryota > Metazoa > Chordata > Aves > Passeriformes > Formicariidae > Formicarius > Formicarius rufipectus. Next base: position 976,845 of record VXAU01005172.1, on the reverse strand, counting down.
TTGAACAGCATCACTTTAAAAGGTCAGCTATACCACCCTCCAACTGCACATTGAAAGCATAGCGGATATATTGAGTCATACATATTGTTCATTGTCATTTGCATTTGGTGAAATCCCTGCATTTTACCCAATTTAGTAAGCAAGCGCCACCTCGGAGTCCCTTGGCAATACCTCTAAATGCAGTTACTGTTTGTTGGGCTAAAACAACATCTTGTCCCATCCCACACCAGTAAATCACTCTTCGGTCTTTTGATCAATGTTTGCCTTTTCAAGACTGTGAGTAATTTTGAATTAATGGAAAGAGAGGGAGTGACACACAAGAGCAATGTGGGTATTTTGAGTAGCACTTCTGGGATACTTTTGTGCATGTTGTTCTGAACAAAATGACCATCTGTATGAGTTTGCTGACAGCAACTCATGCATCAGAAGATCTAACTTTGTATCTGCATGGATAAAATCCAGCTTAATTCTACAAACACCATGTAGGATCATCTTTACATCAAGAGAAGAAGGGAAGGCATCCCAACTTTTTTTTTTTTTTTTAAATTATCCTCAGAATCTGACCTGATGGCCTTTTCCTTCATTTTTTGCACATCGCCTATCATTGGTAGGGACTTTTCAACTTCCCAATAGTCATGTCAGTGATGTTTCCAATCAGAACACGGCAGAAGCTGTCCTCACCCTTCCGGGGGCTACACCTGAAGAGTAAGCAAATTTTGTGGGTGTTTAAGCCTTTTTAAATTTTCTATGAGCAATGTAAAAATTACTCATTTGTGCTTTGGCTAGAAAATATAGTTGGTAAACACTGGTGAGGAGCAATCATATTTCTGAATTTGTAAACATAAACAATCCATACCCCAGAAACTCTTTGGTCTTGTTACTGATGTGAGTTTTCAGTGGGTAGGGCAGGACAGGGGCTCACCCCTAGCAGTGGGGCAGATTTGGTACCTACAGCCACCAGCAGCTGGTGGGAGAACCAAGAACTGTCCAGCAACAATGAGGAGGTGGAGGAAAGCAACAGAGGCACCTTCCCATCACAGCGCTGATAGACGCTTTAAAACAATTTTTAATGAATAAATAAATAAATTAAATCCCCCTCACAGAGATAAAGAGATATGCAAAGCAACAAGGAGTATAACCCAAAGATCACTGAAGGTAAAGGAAGATTCCAGTCATGGATGTTCTGGATGGAGCTTTGCAGGTAGGACAGTCAAAACATGCCACTGACACACAGGGAGAACTTTAGACAGTTTGCTGATTGAAGGAGTTTTTAGACTAATTATGTAAAAGCATATATATACTGTGCAGAAACTGCTCAGGAAAGAAGTGACCTCAAAGTGCATTTATAAATCCTAACACTTTCATAGTGCCTTCAAAGTCATAATGTTGTTAGTAAGGACTTTCATTAGTATTCAATGAATACTCTCTATCCAAAAAGGTATGCAAGTCATATGCCTTTCCTTCTCCCTGAGAATGACCAATGCTCAGAGGGTGTCATTTAGGCCACTAACCCAACCTGTACAAGCAATTCAGATGGAGAATCCAGAACCTACTGCCTTGCTCTCTCTCTCCATCAGCCACCAGAAGGAGCACACAAAGGTCCTACTGGTGCAAAATGCTGAGTCTCATTTGTGCATCTTCCCATTTCCCTTTTCTTGTTAGAATGTGTGGCCATGCCCAGCTCTCTGTCCCCCGCAACCCCAGTTATTTCCCTGGTGACTTCCCAGTCCCCGCTGAGGATTCATCTCACACAGCTCTGCATTGCTCCCCTGCTGCTGGGCCAGAAAAACTTTATTTGAGATTCAGCACATCCCTCCAGTGATGCCTGTTCAGAGTTACCCACTGACGAGTAACAGTGTGTAAAAGTCAATTACATTCATATTCATAGCACCTGCTACTTAAAATGTTAACAATGAGGAAATTTGCCCTACAGGAATGAGGATGGGGGCAAACTTTCATTAGCCCCACATGGGCTTTTATCTGTTTTAAATGTTACATTGTCCCAGGCAAAGAAGTGCCATTGTTAACAGCATTGGAGGCAGTCAGCTGCACTCAATTTAAAATTAAAAGGGCAAGAAAAATAAATGAAAAGGAAAAAAAGAGGGTCTGCCTGACACACTGTAGTATGGCAGGCTATGGTAACTTGCCCCAGAAACTTTTTATTGAATCCAGCCTTTCAGTACAAAAGAATTCATTAATCACTTCATGATGTAAATTCTGCTACAGACATTAAACTCACTGGCCAGTGCAGGTCTGTTCCTATGTGCTGTGAACATTGCCTTCACTGATCAGCATTGAGTCCAAGGTTGCATCTACAAGTCTGTGTTATGCAACATGTGCACAAATGGTTTGTCCAAGGTTCCCAACTTGAGATTGCTCCTCATCTCTGCCCACTGTTGCACTGCTGAAGTTGGGTCTGGCAGAGCTCAGCTCAGGAAAAGGCACAGGCTGGGAGTGTTAAGTGCAAAACTGGTGTTAAAATCAACTGGTTTTGGGTCTCCTGTGGGCTGAGCTTCCTCCCCTCTCTGCACAAGGACTGTGGTTCTCCTGGCTTCCCCACAACATTGCCTGTGCCACACACTCAGAGCACGGGTGGCACAGAAACTGCTGTGCCAACCACCAGCCTGATGCTTTGTGGCTGGGTACACCTTCCCTCGGGGATCTGCCCTAATAAAGTTATCCCAGTGTCAAAATCACTAGAACCGTATGTTTCCTGCATGAAAAATAATGCTACACGAATGTAATCTCTGTTACCAGGGGAATCCCACCTTTGATAATGTTCTTCTACGGGGCTTAAAAAGGCTGGGGCAAGAGAAGACAGCGTGACTCTGGTAACTGCTAGAATCTTCATCTTGGTTTGATTTTCATTCACTGTTATCCAATTTGCACTCCACTGACACATGCTGTGCTGAAAGAGATGCACTAGTGGATGTTTGTTATATTTATTGACCAGGTGGCCCTAACTGCCCAAATTACACTCACTGCCTTTCATTCATCATGCCACCTTAATGAACAGAGAGGCTGGTGGATGTCAAACAACCAGCCAGAAGAAACAAAAGAGAAGCCAGGCCCAGTGTCACCCAGATTGAACCAGCCTGCTGGTACCTTTCACATGGCTTCCCTACAATCCCTGGGTGAATGAACCACAGCCACTGCAGAGCAAACAGATAAGAGTCTGGAGGAAGTGATCAATATATTTAGATAAGGTGTAATATGAATGCGTAGCAACCTGCCCCTCTTTCCATGCTGGGACAACAAGGAGAGGAAAATAAAAATCCCTGTAGGGGCTGCTTCAGGCTGAATTATTCTTTGACACTATGGTTAATAGACACCACTGTAACCACAGAGTTAGCCTAAGTTCAGGATAACACAGTGGCTTTATTAAGAAACTCAAGCACAGAAATACAGTTGGAAAGTCCTAGTTCTCCCCAGTAAATTAATCTTTTGAACTCAGCTCAGCCACCTGCACCTTCACGTTCACTGTTTTTACAAAGAAGATGTTGGAAGTTTAAAAATAATTCAAAATATGCTACTCATGCTTGAAAGGGTCAAATGAAGATTAGAAAAAAGCTGCAAAAAACTCCCCCAATATCTTAACAGAATGTGAGGTGACATTAAAGGGTATGTAAATATTTTTCTGTAATTTTATAGCAACATGCTATATACTGTATGTTTTTGCTCACACGTTGATTCCAGTGCTCATTAATTGGAATTTCTTCAACTCTGAAAAGAACCTTTATGGGATTGAGAAAAGGAAAACTACGACAGCACTGAATACGAATAAGCTTTTGAGACAAGAGCCACTAACGTGACCAAGACTCTACTCGACTGCCTTTGCTGTTTTCTTGCAGAGAAGCAGCTGTGCAGTTTTAAATAATGGAAGAAAAGAGTCTGTTTATAGAACAAACTGGAAATGAGACTCTACCTTCAGAGGCTGAGCACACAGTCAAAGTCTTCCTCTGGCTTCACTTTAGTTTGAATTTATTACAAAGCTAAAGAAGATGCAGTTAATATTTTAATTCTCTAAACTATATATGTATAAATATATATGTAGACACACAGAGGACAGAAAGAGCAAGTTTGTCTGTATGAAATCCCCTCTATCTTTAGCTGAAAATTTTTCTGCTGTGTCAAATTCAGAATTGCAAAACCAAAACCTAGAGTATTTTGAGACCTGCTGAATTTTCAGAGGATTTTTTCATAATAAATATCTTAAATGCTTAACTGCATCTTGTGTAAGACTCCCTTACTCTTCTTTGACTACATGTTTGTAAGACAAAGTGTCTAGCAAAGGAAATTCACCAATTACACAGGGTTGATAATCAAATTTTACTTATCAAATTGCTTATGAGAAAAAAAAACCCAACCCGTTAACATTGTGTAGTATCCGAGTTTGTCCAAACATACTTCTTTTAAACACAGACTGTTATTACCCACCAGGAAAAAACGTCAGCAAACCTGCATCCCAGCAATGAAGTGCAAGGCTTATGGATAGGTCTCTCCCTTTGCTGCGTTCCTATAAAAACAATTCCTCCTCAGTTTACTCAGGTACGTTATTTACAGAGTGGCCCAAACTCTCAGCTGTGGTTTTACCTCAGTTTTCATCCACTGAGTCCAGAGGATCTCAAGTGCTGTTTTGGCCCGTGAGCTGTCCTATGTCCATCCCTCAGGAAGGATTACAGCTTGGCAGCTGGCAATGAGGAGCCCTTCAGTGCCAAGAGTATAAAGGCAGGTCTACAACATGATTCATACCTTTAGCTGTCATGTTAGGCACGCCAGTCCCAAATTTAGGCAAAGCCTCTCAGTCCCTGTGAGCATTGATGTAATACTTTTTTAGGTCTCCAGGTGTTGGCTGCCTATGTGGCTTTGCTCTGGCTTGATCTGGTATGCATCTACACAGATCACTGAGATCACTGTCAAGATCAGGGCTTAAAAAAAGAACTTGTGTCATTCTGGAGCTACTACTCCCCTTTTTGGGAGAATCAAGGTTTGTTCCCTGCATTGCTCACTAAAGGGACTGTAAGATGACCTACAAAAGTACTCTATAAAGGAGCATCTGTTTTCAAGTGCATCTCTACCCTATTGTAGGTCTTCCATTTTCTTTTAAGTGTTTAAAATTAGTCCCTGGAAGATGACAAATCCCAAATCTTATGTCTAGGCCATCAGGAATCTGAAGTCAGCCTGTAGTGGTATTAATCCAGGCAAAAAGAAACAGTATCGAGAAAAGATGATATAGATGAGAGCTTTCTACATAATTCAGGGCCATGGGAAGATTCCTCAGAAATGGCCACTGCAGCCCTCAACAATTCTTTTGTGAAGACCAGACCAATGTGTGTTGCTTATGCTTCCAGATTGCAGGATGCAACATTCACAGTAATTATAACCCTAGCATTTGGACTTGTGTCATTGCCAAGTGCAATTGTAAATACCACTTACATTTTAGCAAAGCCTAAGCTAACAGATAGATCCCTACAATTCAGAAAATGCTGAGCTACAATGTTCCTGATTTGTCTGTTAGAGCCAGAGATGCTGTAATAACCATGATGTTAAACTGCAATCATGCACTTTTCGTCCTGAACATTTACTTTAAAGAATCCTAAATTATCTTCAGACATAATGATGACACCAATTGTCTTGTGATCACTTAAGACAGGCACATTACCACCTGTCTGAGCTAACAGTGTGCACGGGGCTGGTTCTTTTCCCCCAGGTGAAAAGAAAGTCTAGCAGAAAGTACTGCAGAATGACCAACAGCTGTGACAGGGGTGGTTGCAACACAGTCTAGCTGACAAAGACTAACACTCAGCTTGAGAAGCACTGTTTCCAGTGAGGTGGAGATCTGTGGGGCAATTCCTATGCTGACTGTGATACCAGCTCCTTAGAAAGGAAAAAAGTAGCAATACACTAGTGAGACATCAGAGGTGTGCAAGGGCGAGGGTCTTGAAGAAACGACAATGCCATCCACTAGCCTCTCTGCCTCCAAGCCACTTGGAATCCTGAGAATATCCTCCAAAATCTGCTTCCCAGAACAAACACTTGAGGACAAAAAAAAACCAAACCAACAACAAAACAACACAAAAAAAACCAACAAGAGCCCGGGAACAACCTTAGCTGCATCTTCAGAGGCAGAGGGAGATAACCTATGCAGAGGCCCTGAGAGCAGCTTGCCCAGTGCTGGTGCAAAATGCCCCTCTCCCCTGACGGTGCTGCAGAATAATTTTCATCAGGGCTGTCCAGGTGGTTGTGTGTTGCTACTTGCAGATAAAGAATACCATGCTAAAGTGTATCTTAACTGGACAGCCAAAACGCTCTACATCTGTTCAGCTTAGATGGGTTCAGTGGTTTAGTTAATGTAAGCTCAGGCTAGTCTGAACCTGTTAAGTGCTCCATTAAGCCTGATCCACTGCACCTCTTTATTTTCTGTGTAGCTGGATTTTGTTTTTTCCAATGACACAAGCACTTCCCTAACCTTTTGGAAAAGGCATTTAGTTGAAAAGCACGGAGTAGTAGGAAACTGTTTGCTCTTGGTATGCTGTGATGGAAATAAAGTCAACACGATAGATTAGTACTGAGTGAGTGGAAGTTGTTTTTCCCAAGAATGTCACACTTGTGCTTCAGAAATGATTGATCTTGCGCGTCAAACAAAGCACCAGCAAAACCACCAAAATATACAGCACATATAGCAAAACAAATGCCATAAAGAAATGTGCTGCAATCTCTTGTAGAGCCATATCAAGGCCAATAAACATCTGCTTGTCACAGTACAAAGCAATGGTTAGAGCATGCAGAGGAAATTAAGTTTACACCACATGACCATGCGTCTGGACTCAGAACTAGCTGAATGGCTCAGATCTTCATCTGGTGTAAGTCAGAAAACCTACAGAGATTTCAGTCAGGTTTTAGATAATTATTCCTAATGAGCTCTTGTTCCATGATGTCTGCAGAGACACTCGGTTTACAAGACCACCGCTTTGAAAATTCATAATCTTCCTGTTAGGCTTCTCCATCAGGAATTCCTTGTACAGATTCGTTGTTTGATCCTCCACAGGAGGAAAAAACCTGAATAACTCCCATCTCATTTGCCTACTGCTGACAATTTGACACAGGCACTGAAATTAAAACTCTGCTCAATTCTATTTCGGAAGAGAGAAGAACCTGCTTGGGGTTGGGGAGGTTGGGTTTAAAAAATAAAGTCCACACAGCAGATTGCCTCCAGCAGCTCTCACAGGTCTTATGAGCTTCCATGACACAGCCATCAAAGCAGGGATGATGGGGAGTTTCCCTTGAGGGCTGCAGCTGTAGTTTATGAATGTGCAACTTCATTAGCAGCCGGTGACCCCATTAGGCAGGGCTCTTAATTTCTTGGCTCGGACAAAACTCTGTGGGGACCATCACAGCTGTATGCCATGCACAGAGGTCTCACTGTTGGGGCAAGGAAGATGGCTTTCAAAGTCACCTTGAGGAAAGGCTCAGTAATTCAAAGATCATCCTTTGGATTTGCAGAAAATAAAGCATTTTGTTTCATGTTTTGCCAAATCAAATTACTCTAACTTTTGGAAACTCACTCAAACACCCAGGTGAGGAGCTGACACTGAAAATCACGTGTAGCCTAATTTGTCTCCTCTTTCTATAATTAGGGGAGAAGGATGAGACTATTTGTGTCTAACACTACATCATACTGTGGTTTTTTTCTTACAAAAAACCCTGCAAAGAAAAAGGAAAGCTCATAAGCGGCCGATGACCTGCTTCCTGTAGATCAGTTACAGAGGAGCAACTGTGCTCTTCATAAAGGACTTCTGATGTAGGCAGCAGGCAGCGATTTAAGATGGTCTGAGTTTGTGGAGTGGTGATGGCAGGGGACATTTGTGGCAGGCCTGAACTCTTTTGCCAATTAGCTCAAACCACGACAGACCTGAGAGTTCTGTTCTCTGGGGACAAGGGTGTTTGGGAAGCCTGTGATGGTGTCTGGCTTGCTGGGGGATGCTACCAAGACCTGATGCTGCCTTCTCATCCTTTTACAAAACAGAGGAGAGGGAATTAATGACACTCCAAATAGTGATCGCAGTACGATAGGCGAATGGATGGATGGATGGATGGATGGAGCAAACTAAGTGTATCAGGCACTAAAACTAGAAAGACAGTAGAGATTTAAACATCTACTGAGAAGAAAAGAGCTGTGAGAACAGTTGCGGAAGGAAAGGTCAATCTGAATGTCATGTTTTTCACTATTCAAATCTGTCGGGTCATGATGCTTTCAAACCGCCTGTAATGCTTAAAGTTGGATTGCTCAATTAAACACTGCTTAAAGTGTTGACCCGAGTTTAAATTTTGACTGGAGACATAAGGAATAGCAGTAGTATTAAGTCAAAGCTACAGTGATAAGAAGATGTGGTGAATTTTGTACTAGGAGAGTTTAAACAGAGTGCTCTGGTTGCTTCTGTAAGGTTTTCACATGTATTCTGGGGAGAAAAGGGATATATGTGTTGTCATTAGTACATGCCATATCAACTGCTGCTCCTAATGTGTTTGTCTGGCATGACTTTCTTTTCCTTTCCTTAAAATCTCCTTTTATGGCTGCCATACAGTCAATCTGTTATTTTTAAACTACTGCAATTTTTTTCTCTTAATACTCATCTGATTATTCAAAGCCTGACCATGGATTCTCAAAATACACATCTGCATTTTTCCACAACTTCATGCTGAGTTCATTATAGATTTTTATCAGAAGAAGGATTTCAACCTGGGAGGTTTCATGGCTTCAGCCTCAGTGGCTACAGGTGGGAAGTGTTGAGCGAGTTTGAAGGCTGCAAAACAACCCTCTGCCACGGCATTGAGTTTGAGCTATGAGCTATCTGATGTACTGGAGTTTCCAATGAAAGGCGTTTTTCAAGATGTATCAGCAGTTTTGAACTGCTGCTATGAGTGAAGGGTAGTTTTTTAAACTGTCCCAGACTCACTCCTCTTCCCACTTTCGTGCTGTTGTTCTGCTCTGGAAACTTCTTTGTGTTGTTGATTTTTTAATGCCTATGCTTTCATTTGAGAGAGTTGCTCTTCACAGCAGATGTGAAGTGGCTCAACTCTGTTGCCTTTTCACTGGAGTTGGGCCAGCTTGCACCACCTGAGACAGAGCCTTCCCTGCATTTTCAGAATCAGACCCGCTGTATTTAGAAGAAAAATCAATTTCAACAGTTTCTTAATCTCGTTAGCTCTATAAAATCATGCAGCAGGGCAGGGAATGGCAGCTGGCAGGCATCTGTTACAGAACAAATTTTACCAGTGAATGCAACATCTCCTCAACCATCTGTTTGTAATGTGTAGAGAGAGGAATTACCATCACCGGTGACTTCAGCCTCAGAGATATTTGCTGGAGATCTCATGTGGTCATTCAAAAAATACCTTAGACGGTCATGCACCCAGCACACTTGAGATGAGTACTGACCTCATTCAGACAGACAAAAATTACAAGAAAGTTTACAGACTGAGGAATTAGCAGGTGGCTGTGCATAATGATGGCCATATTACGACCAAGTAGAATAAACCATCAACCAAGGAAATGTATGACAGAAATTTTAATGTGCCAGTATCCCCAAACGTGACGTACTTGCAGTACTCAGGGGTAAGGAAAATCAACGACAGAAATAATTGACAAAACCACAGTTATATAAAAATACATTCACAGTTCCACAGGCAAGATCATGACAAAAAAAACTATTAGTGTAGGTAGAAGGACATTTCTACTAAAGAACATACAGAAGCAATGATAACGCATACAAAGACAAAAGACGAGGGGGAAATCAGAAAGACATATATTCAGTTAGTAAAGGATTTAGAAACCACCACAGGAACCTGGTATGAAAAGCTGAATGCCTTTTTCCATGTTCCCAAAGCAGTGAAAGGCACATGAGGCTTATTCAGGGGGAAGCTCCATATTTGTGAGCCATACATGAAACTGTTGAGAGTAACACAGCATGGTGCAAGTTGTGTTTGTCTCTGTCGTGGTTTGCTCTTGTGTTTCCCGACCCATAGCTAACTTGGAGCCTGCACATCACTGCCCCACACAGTAGTGGCACAGCATGGTTTGGAAAGGTTCCACAGCTCGGAGACACATGGGAAAACTCAGGGGAGAATCCCAAAAATCACATAGGAGACAAGTCTTCCACTGTGATCCATCACCTGCTCCAATCATCTAGACTACATTTCTGGGTCCATTCAGTGACACTTCATTTTCCCTTCCCTTCGTGGGTCAAAATACTGCAACATAAAATCTTGCCAGCTTAGCAGATGAATGCATGGGTGAAACTCATGCATGACACATGGACAAGTAGGCTAGATGAGTTAAAAGCCACCATGTCCCTAACCTCTACAAATCTAAGGAGATTCTTACTCTTTCCCACAGATCAGAAAAAAGATTAACCACCCTCCAACAGGCTCTATCTCAGCCAGGTTGCAGGTGGCAATGCAAGAAGGCATGCAAAGCTTCACTGTGGTTGGTTCTGAGGTGGAGGAACTCCACCAGCCCTAACAAAGGCAAGCTGGAAGGTATTTAGATATAACTGCAGGTATCGTATCATAAACAGATAAATTTTACTTGGGTGTTTTGCAAAAAACAAAGTCCAGTATTTACAAAGCTCTTTGTGAAGGCACATGAGCACTCCAAGGCTTTGCTGACTCACTGAGCCTTCGCAGTGAAAGGAGACCACAAGTTCTTAAGGAGCGGTGTACACGTGGCAGGAGAGCTCTTGGGACAGCAGATGAGGATGTTTATAGCTGCCAGAGCTTCTGTCATTAGAGCTGAGCCCCCTTCCACCCAGAAATAAAAATCAAGGGTAAGAGAGTACAGCCATTGACTGTCAAGAGTGACAGTTCAGCAAAGAGGGAGGTGAGGGCCTGGTGGGGGCTGCAGGAAGAAGGGCAATCCCACTGGGTTGCTGTAATCTTAGGACACAGGAAAGGAGTAATGTGCATCTGAAGGCTGGAAGGTTTTGTAATGAACTTGAAGGTTCATCAGCTGTAGACAAGGCATGCACTGGGCTTGAAGACAGAAAAACAAAACTCCATGGCATGGAGGTCTTGAGAAAGATTTCTTCCAGCTAAGGACATCTTCAGATAGCTAAGCAGAGGATGCCAAAGCAATAGGCTTTCTAATCAGACCCTGGCACTAACATGCCTACACACTTTGCCTTGGGAGAACCGTACCCATGACAACCTCAAGTGTTGCAAGCAGCTCACCTTTAGGACTGAGTCCAGCCAAACCCGCATATGGCACTGGTGCTTCCCGGCTTGGAGCAGAGACAGTTACAAACATTTAAGAAACGACTTGGTGGAAATCAACTGGTTGAGTGATGAGCTAACCCAGAGAAAATGTGGGAGACAAATCCTAAGGCCAAAGTGTGGGGTTATCTTGGGATTGCAGAGCAATGCCTCCATCCTTAGGGAGTTCAGACTGTTACACGTGGAAGCACTTTCTTTCAGAGAAAAAATATAACCAAGAGGCTTGTACATTTCTCTTCCTTCCAAAATTATTTATCTGATCTAATCCAGGGGGTCTGGGCTCACCCCACTCTGCAGGGATATGAGAAGACCTGGGATAATTCCTCTCCCAGTCCAAAAGGATTGTAGCCCGCTATTTCACTTCTTTTCAAACCTGACATTGTGACTTACCCTGAGGAGAAAATGCAGTAAGCCCCTCCTGCTGTAGTTTTTTTGGAGCTCACAGCTAATTTATTGAGACAGGGGGAGGAACAATCCCTATGACGGAGCAGCAGATACCCTTACCCAGGAAAAAATGAGATACAGCATATATGACAACAAAGAACGGCTACATGACTGAAAGAGGATCTGTTCCCTGCCACCATCCAGTGGAGCAGGAGCATTAGAAAGGTACCACTGCTGCTTACAAATCCTGGCTATCCCCCTACCACACCTTGGGGTAAGCTGCAAACTGCAGATCCCCATGCTCCCTGTGTGGTAACTTAGGCCATAAAAATGCTGTATTATCACTGGAGCAGTCCCTTCAGAGATGTGCACACTGCGCTTTCCTTCTTTTGTTCAAAAATCAGCAGGTGCATGTAAAGAAAAATAATTCCTTTATCCTCTGCTTTTGGAAGTAGTATTTACCTTGTGTGTCTAAAATTTCCTGTAGAACAGCAAGAAGGGAATGTAAAGGCACTACAGGGTTTGAAAGCATCTTGTAAAAATTATTAATTTTCATGTGTCTTTGAGAAAGATAATTCTATATGTTTGTTTCTTTATGCAATCACAAATGCATTGCAAGCCAGCAGATACAAACAACACGGTTTACTTTTATTAAACAATTGTTCTGGATTTGTTAGGTCTCTTGCTCTATACCTCCTATCACTTGGCTTAAAATTGGAATTCTTGGAGCTCTTTGACCTAGGACTGATTAGGGGTTTTTTTTTGACTTTTGCCCTAGATGCTCATAATACAACAACCCAGGTTATCCAATAGCTAATTCAACACAGGTGGAGCTTCAGTTTCTTACAGGAAGACAGCAGAATATATTTTGAGCAGTCTGAAAGGGAGAGGAGTGCACTGGCAGGGAAGTGAAGATAAGATGGTGAGGAAGGGAGATCAGGATATCACCTTTGCATTAATGTATGTCTTCCACAGTGATCCCTGGTAGATTGACTTTGTCTGCTACTAGCAAATACATTCCTAAATAACCAATTTGTATGTGAAATTTTGGGGTGGGGTGTTGCTAATGTCTATTACATTGATTATTTCATTATGGGTGAATGGTTTTATCTGTAACCTGGAAGCATCCCTATAGTCCTCACTAAAAGATATAGCTAGCCTGTCCTTACTCGCCCCTGGTTTTTAATGTGCCTCGAATGTATTTTGTGTTAGGTTACTGTTCCCTGCCAGAAGCACTGTATTTCCCACATTCTCCAGCCTGGAACTTCACCACTGACAAAGAAAATTCTAGGCTTATGCTATAGAAAATAGAAGAGCAATGAGCTCTTTGAGTTCTACTTATATATGCAGCTACTTCTAAATAAGAAGAGCTTTCTCAACAAGAAATGTCCCACATGAACCACACTCTGGTTCCAGAAGTGCCACAAACTCTGTCACTGCAACCTTGTGTCAGAAAGCTGTACCCTAAAAGAGATCTCAAACTCTGCTCCAGATTACTGCCTTGGGCCTCAGTTCTGTCCCCAGTTCTTGTATTTTATCCATCATTTACATATAGAATCACAGAATCAGAATGGTTTGTGTTGGAAGAGACCATAAAGATCCTCTAGGTCCAATCCCCCTGCCACAGGGTTGCTCAAAGCTGCATCAAACCTGGCCTAGAACTCTTCCAGGGAGAGGGCATCTACAACTTCTCTGGGTAACCCATTCCAGTGCCTCATGACCATTATAGTAAAGGATTTCTTCCTAATATCAAATATAAACCTGCCCTCTTTCAGTTTAAAGCCATTCCCCCTTGTCCTATCCCTACCTGTGCCTGTGAAAAGTTTCTCTTCAGCTCTCTTGCAGGTCCCCTTTAGGTACTGGAAGTCTGCCATAAGGTCTACCTGGATCCTTCTCTTCTACAGGTGGAACACCCCCAACTCTCTCAGCCTCTCCTATAGAGGAACATGTATATAACAGACTTAAAGAGAATTGATTAAAGAGGTGATGCTTTCCCTGATGCTGGAGCATGGAAGTGGACATCAAATGGGTGATTTCAGCACTATGTTGTGAGCCATCCCCCCTGCTTCCTCATCCAAACATATTGGGATGTTGGATTTATACAGACATTACCATCACAGGTAAGCAAGGCAGGTGAACACCCATGTCTCTTGGCTGCCAGTGGGCACGGGTGCCTTAACACCCCTCAAGTCCCTTGACAGTGCTATCCTGATTACAGGTACACATTTGCTGTTGCTACAAAATTGAAAGCCCTTTGTGCCATCCTTGCTTGGATTGCCTCCTCAGCACTCTCCTTTCGAGTGCAAGGAAACAGTAAGAGTTAGAAGTGCTACTGAGCCAGATGGATGAAGGCACTACTGGTGGCATGTCTTTAGCCAGATGATGACTGCATGAGATGAGCTGGGGGGATGGAGCTCACAGCCTCACTGCCAAGCATTTCCAGCACAGCTGGTCTCAGGGTACCACCCAGCCAATGCCCTCAAGGTAGGGAGACACTGGAGTGACACTAGCCTTCTTGTGGTAGTGGGATGCCGGGGTGTGAGCCTCTGTAGGATCACTGCAATTTCTTATTGTGTTGGGAACATGAAAAACACTGGTGATGACAGTCTGTATTTCTATAAGGAGGCAGTTGTCCAACACCCATGGGCATGGATATGAGCACCAAGTATGGATACAAAGCCTGCCCACGTTGCACTGCCAGTGGCCTCAAGACATGAAGTTCCCATGAAAGAATGTCACCGCAGCTCCAGCCATCAATCCTTTGGGACCTTCCCAGTTCCAGGGGCTGGCCACAAGACAGGGATGCCTGCCCAGCTCCGAGGGCACCAGCAGCATCACCAATGCTCCGAGCACAGAGGAAAGGGCACACCCCTTCTGCAGCCAGGGGCGAGGTCTCCGCCGCAGCAGAGGTTCTTCCTTCCACGATCTCCTCCGTCTGCAGGAAGCCTCTCTGATGCGACGGGGCGATGCAGCGCCGCAGCAGCCCGCGCCTCCCCCACTTCTGAGAACCCCGGCTTTCACCACTGCCGGCTTTCCGTGAGGCCGAGGGCCACAGCTGGCACAGCACAGCACCGCACGGCACCCGCCTGCTCTTTTCACTGGAATCCCCAGCTTTTGGCTATTTACATCCTTTTCTTAGAGAGAGACAGGAAGCCGAATGAATCAGAGCCATCTATGGTTACCTCCGCCCCAGCCCCTACCAGACTCTCAGTGGCACCCTGTGCCTTCCCAGAGATGCCTCCGTTTGGGTCCACGATCTGCCCACCACTGAGATGGGGCAGGATGTCCCATGGGGCAGAAGTCTGTGTCATCCCTCCTAGGGCAACCAGGAATCCCACTGGCCCTGGAGGGCAGGGAGGCAGGCAGGGGTATCCCCAGCCCTGCTAACTGCAATGTCTCTGCTGGCATTTCCCACTGGAGGCAAAACTGGGGCTCTCCTCACAAAGGCTCCTGGAGAAAGCAGAGATAAGACAGGTCCCAGGGCAAGCCTGCAGGATCCCTGCTGCTGCAGCCAAAGCCCTAATCCCAGGTGTGCAGGGGTGTACCCCAGGGGAAGGGAGGAAGAAGGTAAGTGAAACATTTCATGGTAAAAGTTGGTTCCACATAAAACTAAAAACCAAGTTATTCCTCTGAATGAGCACACAGTGTATGAAAATACCCCATCAGAGGAAGTAAAGTATATCCTTTGCTCTACTCTTACAATACCTGGCTGACACACAGGGTTAAACACTAGCAAGCTCTGCTGAACATCTTCTGCAGAAAGGTTTTCTACCCTCTGAAACCTTGAAGAAAGGCAAAGTGCAAGGCAGAAGCTTAACCAGATGCTTCCCCAGCAAGGAAAGAAACCCTAGAAGAGAGGATGGGGCCCTTCCCTTCTGTCAGTGAATCACAGCTACAATCTCTTCTGCCCATCAGATGTAGGAGGCTGCCTCTGAACTCAAGTGATGCATCCATGCACTCACCATTGCCCTGTCTTAGAGAACACCTCTTGCTTCATTTTGGCTGCCAGGAAAAAACTGCAAGGAGAAAATGAACAGAGTATTGGACCACCTTTGTCCAATCCTCCTGTCTTAGGCCCTATTAGCGGAGGGTCAATGCTGTGAAGGAGCTCAACCTCCCCCACCCTGAGCACAGCTGTGCACAGCTGCATGGATCCCCCTGGACCTGATGAGACCCACCCTCCAAAGCTACTAGAATTCCTAGCCACAAGGCAAGTTTCTCACCAACTCATGAAAGCAGCTCTCTGATGCACCCAACTCACTTGGGAAACATGCATGGGGCCCAGGATACTAAATCAGAGCAGGCATCTCCCTGACAGCTTCAGAGCCAGAGCTTGGCAGCATCATGCCTAGTGCTGCAACACATGAGGTGGATCAGGCAGCTTGCTGAGGGTACACAGAGTACTGCAAGGAAAGTCAGATGCCTGCGAATGGCACTTGCAGAGCCTCAAATATTTCCTTTAGAGCTCTATCCAATGCCTAACAAGCAACAGTGTTCAGTGGAGAGGGGAAGCTATGCTGGGAAGCTCCTCTGCCACCCCTGAAAATTCTCTGTCCTGCAGGCTGCCAGCTCCTGCTCTCTCTGCCGGCCACAGCTCCCAGACTTTGTGCTGGCTCACACTTCAGGCCCCAGCTCTTGCCTGAAAAACCAGAAGTGTTCAGGATTTCTGAGGTCCAGCTCCTTTTTGCCAATATAAAAAATTTACCAGCATGCTGGGAGGGTCAGAACAATGCACCCTTTGTGTCTCAGCTTAATCTGTGAAACAAAGCGTTATGTCTTCTCTTTTCTTTTCATTAAAGAATCAACCAGAAGTTATAGCAAGAGGACATCCAAAAAAACCCCCTCCAATCAAATGAACCCTAAACTTGCAAAGGCAAGAACGCAAAAGGTCAGAGATGCCAGTACTGAGGCTGCCTGCTCAACACCACAAGTAGTGAGTGATTGAAATAAAGGACATACGTCCTGCCCCTCTCACGGAGGGAGGACTGCATTCTCTGGCCACACTGCACTGCCATAAAGTACCTGGAGAGAACAAATGGAAATATTTTCTTAAGCAGCAGGGGAGTGACAGGAAGAGGCGAAGCCAAGCAGCTCCAAGCCAGGGAGCTCCAGCCTGGCTGCTGTTCCTCCCGCACCCAAGGTCTGTCCCAGTGGGGGACCCAGCAGAGACAAAATGACGTTCTGAGTCTCATCCAGTATCACCTTGCTCCAGTTTTACACCAGTTCATTATCTGGAAACAAGCAAACCTTCAGCTATAAAAGTCAGATTGCTTTTTTTCTTAAGGAAGAGAAAGAGGAAAGAGAAGAGAATAAAGGGCCCTCTACTGATGATCCATTATACGGAGGCATTTCATGGGAGTCGCACTGCACAACACCCAGCCACAAAGCAGTAGTTTTGGTCTTTCCTGAACAGATAGAGCAGATGATGCTTTTTATCAGCATTATAAGTATCAAGCTATATTTTTTGGAACTTGCACTCAGATACATTTCTGCATTGTCAATATAGTCATAACAGCTCAAGTTGTCTCAACTACTCAGGACCTATACTAATTCTGAAACTAAATATCTGTGCTTACAAACATGCACCACAAACTACTAGGGCAACCCAAACTCACAGAGCTATACAGAATGCACACTCTTTATTTTCTTAATTCAGCCTGCCTCCCAATAGCTAACTCCTTTATTAAAAAGGCAGATTTGTTTTGAAATTCAGGCAAACTCTAGGATCCATATATGTGCCACTGTGTCAAAATTTCATTTGCTCCGTGGTTCCAGTAATTTGGTTTATCAGAGGGTGTGATTTATTAGAAAAATACAAACAGCAAATAGAAATTAAAAATCCAGTGACCTTTCACTGCAAGGAACAGCAGTTTCACAATGCATTCCTGATTAGAAAAGAACATCAAATTACCCACATGCTGGTAGCTGAGCAACTGCAAACCGACTCTTTGCTATCTACAAAATCATGGGATTTTTAATTTTCTTTAAAAACAAAAACAGTCAGTGCTCATTTTCCCAAGTGGAAAAAGTGTCTGAGGACCCTATTTACAGACTTGGAAGGACAGGCTAATCCCTTGTCCTTGTAGCCAGTTTTAGGAACTTTCAGATTTTTCTTGGCAAATACTCAAATGCAACATTGCTGTCTTGCTCAGAATGGCTTTAGTCAATACAATTTCTGTTAAACTCACCTGCAGTGTGAATCAGGCAATTGTTTGGCCTTATTACTACCAAACATCTATTTTAAAGAGTAATCCTTACAGTTAACAAAATGATAGCAGAGGCCTTGGCTTAGATATGCACCAGGAAGAGAGCATTTTCTTAGAAAAGCATAGTTCTCAGTAAATGATAAACCACAGAGCTACTGCTGTGCACATTAAACCACAAAGCTATATTTATATTGAATTAAGGGGCTTAAATCCCACCTCCACCCCCTCTCCCCAGCTTCTGCCATACAAAAGCAAGGATTTGCAGATGCACATTCAGCATTTTGACTCCTAACACAATCTCCTGGTCCACTCTATTAGGCATCCACATTATAGCCACGGGGAACAGAAACTCTTTTTCCATATGACTGTTTGATTTAAGGCATATGAAATGTCTCCATCATTTATTATTATTGATCTTCTGGGCTATGGTGATGCCAAGATGCCCTACTATGCCAGCTTCTCAGCAAACTATGAGTCTCTTCCTCATAACTGCAGTCCAAAGAGACCACAAAGACACCAGGAGTCAGAGGAAGCAAGTGCTCTGATCCCAAACACATACAGGAGGAAATAAACCAGTCTCCAAAACAAGCAAGCATCCTGATTCAGAAACACACTTAAAAAATGCCCACACTTAACCCTTGGCAGGGACATGTGGGACTAGTCAACTCCACAAGCTACTGCTTGCCTGGGCTTCATGATATGTCCCAGGCTCAACCAGTGCTGCCACCAGCGCTGCCAGGTTGGCAGAGACACCTCAGACTCACCTGATTTTTCCAGTGGAGAAGCACAAATAGCCTTTATAGTGTGCTGGTATCCAAAGTTGGTATCCATAGCTGTGCAGCTACAAACAGTATTTGGCAAAGCGGCTTCCGTCCTGAGGGAGAGGAGGGCAAGGCTCATCGAATGGGACAACAAAACAGACCATGGAGATGTTTTCTATGCCTGATCATGGAGCAGGTTCTCCTGGAAACTATGGCACAGGGAAAACAAAGAGGTGATTGCTAACAGCCAAAAGTTACAAAGGGGAAATCATGCCTGACAAATTTGGTAACCCCCTATGATGGGGCTACAGCACTGGTGGGTGGGGATGAGCAACTGACATTGTCTACCTGGATGTATGCACAGCACTTGGCACTGCCCTCCATGACATCCTTGTCTCCAAATTGGGGTTTGATGGATGGACCACTAAGTGGATAAAGAACTGGCTGGATGGCTGCACACAAATAGTTGTGATCAATGGCCCATTGTCCATGTGGAAACCAGTGATGTGTGGTGTCCCTCAGGGGGTCTGTTCCCTCTGGTTCCCTCTGGGGCTGACTCTGTTCAACATCTTTGTTGGTGACATGGACAGTGGGATTGGGAGCACCCTCAGCAAATCTGATGACCAAACCAAGCTGTGTGACGAGGTTGACACTCTGGAGGGATGGGATGCCATCCACAGGGACCTTGACAGGCTTGAGAGGTGGACCAGTGCAAACCTCATGAAGTTCAACAGAGCCCAGTGCAAGGTCCTACACCTGGGTCAGGGTAATCCCAGGCACATCTACAGGTTGGATGGAGAAGTGACTGAGAGAAGCAGCCCTGCAGAGAAAGAGTTGGGTGTGGTGGTTGATGAGAAACTCAACTTGAGCTGGCAGTGTGTGCTTGCAGCCCAGAAAGCCAATGGAATCCTGGGCTGCATCCAAAGGAGTGTGGCCAGCAGGTTGAAGGAGGTGATTCTACTCCTCTACTCTGCTCTTGTGAGAACCCACCTCGAGTACTACATACACTTCTGGTGTCCCTAAAACAGGAAGGACTGGAGCACTGACCCTATGAAGACAGGTTGAGAAAGCTGGGGCTGTTCAGACTGGAGAAGAGAAGGCTGAATGGAGACCTCATAGCAGTCTTCCAGTATCTGAAGAGGGTCTACAGGGAAGCTGAGGAGGGACTCTTCATTGGGAACTATCACGACAGGACAAGAAGTAATGGGTACAAATTGAAAGAGGGGAAATTTATGCTAGATATTAGGAATAAATTTTTTACTGTGAGGGTGGTTAGTCACTGAATAGGTTGCTCAGGGAGGTTGTGGCTGTCCCAACCATGCTCAAAGTCAGGTTGGATAAAGCCTTGAGCAACCTGGTTTAGTGTGAGGTGTCCCAGCTCATGACAGTGGGGGTTGGAACTACATTTTTAAGGTCCATTCCAAACCCTTAGCATTCTAGGACTCTATGTGACAAACTGCTGCCAACATTGCTTTTTGTGGGATTTTTTTCACTGATTCAGATAGTCAAGAAAAAATAGGAGTTAACAGTGCTGCTTCTGGATAGTGCAATCCAAATCTGGGCTCCAGAAACACAGAGAGGCCTTAGGAGAGACTTGTGGGGCATATCCTGCACTCCTCCAGGCTCCCACATGCCTGTCTCTTTACAAAGGAAACCAGGGGAGAAGGAAAGGGGCACACAGGTCTTGTTCCAGCACAGCCTTCTGTCATCACTTGAAGGTGGGAGTCAGAAGGTCTCTCACTCACCTGAGGTTCTCTTACCATAATATAGCATTTTAAAAGCAACACAGGGCTTTCTAGGTGAGTTGAAAGATTTCAGCCTAGGTTTAATCCTGCTTTCATGTAGCTGAAGGGAAAGAGAACGTTTCAATGAAGCACTTATAGGCAGAGCTTCTCAGGAGTCAAAGGGCTGTGTGTTACCATGAACAAGCCCCACTCCCAATGCAAGCTTGCAAGGACTTTGTTCTCCAGCTGTCAAAGGGAACTCAAATAAACCTTACCTGGCAGAAGGGGATGCAGGTGACCACAGTCAGATGGGTTCTGGCCTTCACTGTTAGGTGAGTGTCAGGATTGAGCAACAAATCCAGCAGAATCAAAAGCTGTCTCAATACTTCAACAGCAATAACTAAGATATTCTATCCAGGGCAACATGGCCAGTGGCTGTACCAAAGCCTCAGAGCAATTGCTGAGAATTTCCTTGAATTTATTTGCAATTTTTGGCAGTATTTCCCATAAAATGACAACTGCCTGCATCTTAATGGTACAGAGTAACACAGTGCATGCAAATACCAATGGAGCAGGGCTTGTGACAAGCAACGAGTAACAGAAAATCAGTTTCCCAGCTCCCTGAGCCCTCAAGATAGCTAACAGAGCTGTGTTCACAGAGGACAGAAATTAAAATGTGGTTATAGGCAGGACAGGGGCCGTGTAAAACCAGGATATGCAAGCTCAGCCTGGCAGTGTGTGTCCATGGCCTATGGGCAGAGTTGGTTCAAGGCACAGCCCTGAGGAGTTCTGCAGTAGTTTGTGCCATGATCTAAATAGGCTCTTGGCAATACTCAACTGAGTAGTTACTAATTACTACCCTCACTGGCTTGAGTTGGGCAAAGATTTCACGCACCCCTCTCCGATCCCATAATGCTGAAAGCTCTGGGGAGAAAGTGGAAGGACTCCAGCGATGACTAGGAAAAACCCAAAACCATTGGGTGACTCACTTTTCCATATCAAACATGATTATTTTCTATCTAGAAATATATTTAATCCCACTGAGACTCCTACATCAAGTTCACTCATTTCATAAAGCAAATAATAATTTCCCTCCTCTTAAGCCAGCTGATTTGGATGGGCACCTGTTATCAGAGTCAAAGCACATGGGACTGGAATGAAGGTACAATTGGCTGTTTGACCTAGGCTGATCAAGCCAAAATATTACACACTGTAATTTCCAGGCTGCTGAGAAATGAGGCAGATGTGGGTTAAAAGTACTCAAATGACCCAGTGTGGAAATAGAAATATAATTCTGGTACCAATGAATTCTGTATTAACAACGTACTCACTGGCGGGAGGAGAGGAACATTTCTGTCACATCTCAAAGGCAAGTGGGAAAGCAGCCTTGTGCTGGAAATATAAATGCTGTTTCAATAACCCTTACTACATCTAAAGGGGTTTTTATTTGGGGATAATTATCTTCCTTTCCCTCCAGGCGCTTCCTTATGTAAGTTCTTTGAATAACAAGGAAAACAACGACTGAAATAGTCCTTGTGCTCTGTAAATTTATGTGCCCCATAACTTCGTAATGAAAGACACTTTGGACAAGTTTTACTCCCTGATCCACACAAAATGAAATCAATGAGAACCCCATTTACGCTCCTCCAAAAACAATTTCACTCACAGTATTTAACTACAATGAGCAAGAAGCAAATCCATCTTATTAGATACTGGTTGGCTGGAAAAACGCCCTAGGTGTTTTTAGATGGCAACCTGGAGGACACTCCAGATCCCTGGGTTTACCGTGGCTCAGCTCTAATTTATGAAGCAAGAATCTGGCAAGAAGTACAAAAGCATGAGGACATAGCCATTACACATCTCACAATTAGTTCTTAAATGGAAAAATGGATGAGATACCTGAGCTTGGAATAAAACTGTTCCAGTCAAGGGAATACACAAACTGAGAGGGTCTTGAAACATTTCAAGGCAGTAAAAAATGAAGGTACAACTCTGGCACTACATCAATAAATATTACATAATTAGTATCATAAAAGGGAGTTTATTGAGCAAGGGAATCCTTGTTTCATTTATTCAAAACAAATCAGAATGGAATGAAAAGCCATTGAATAGATGAACAGGTAAAAGATGGGGAGAGGACTAACAAAATCTCCCACTCACAAACCCAAAACTGTATGTTTGATAGAGCACAGCATAGGACCAATCTCAGCTTAGGAACAAACAGTTAATGCTTGCCCCTCAGATTAACCAGCACCTAACATGAAAAGTTTAAATGCTGCATAAAATTAATGGGGGTGGGGGTGGTGTTGTCCTAGTTTATGTCTTGAGACTAACTGATGATATGTTCTTGGCATTTCTATAACCTCAGAACTTGCAGATAAAACTTTAAAAAAGTGGCTTAGATCTGTAGAAGCATTAAAATGTAAGTACTTGGGGAAGTGAAGAATACCTTTTTAAAAGGAAGAGGATTAAGCAGAAGAAATACGAAGAACTGTAAAAGGGAAAATATCAATGGAAGAGTAGCAAAAGCTTTCCTGATGAGATCAGTTTAGCTACAGGAGGAGTAAAAACACTGTCACTGGATGAATATAAAGTTTTACTAGGCTGTCATACACACCTTGCATATTCACATGCAACCTTTTCTGGTTAGAACTTCCTTTTTAACAAATGGGTACGCATGAGGGAGCAAAGTGGCTCCCAAACACTTCTGTTACCAAAAAAGTTAAGGCATAAGACAGCAGAAAAACTTTTCACTTTTGAAAGAAGCAGGCTGAGCAAAATCCACACCACCTGCCTTTTCAGTAAACCCTACCAGAGAAGAGGAGGTAACTTTACCTATTTGTTCAGGTACCAACAGATGGAAAAGCTGGGAGGAAAAAAGCTATCCAGCTGTCTCTGGAAATTTTAGTGGCATCAACAAATTCTTGGTTTGACTCTCCCCAGTATCCCCAGCTCCAAATGATCCTTCCTTTACTGTGCCGCTGAAGGATTGAAGAAAATCTCACCTCTGTGCAACTTCGGCGATTGAAAGGACCTTATTTGGATTCCTCCCCCCAGCTCCACTTTGCACTTAGAATACATGGCTTCAAGAACATTCATGAAGGGATTTTTTTTTCCTCCTCTGGCTTAAACAGTGAATGGCAGAGCTCCGAGTCTGAATAAACAGTGTGGGTGGTGACTGCTCTGTGAGGCCCATGTAAAGGATGCAATCATTTTCTGACTCTGTTCAGCATTAAATCATGTGAAACTAGCTTGATTACCACACATAACATTGACTCTGTTACACACTATAATGTACCATGTATCCTTCCCTAACTTTGCAGGGGAAAAAAATAACAATTAATTCTCCTAGCTTCAAGTGTTTAATTGTGTATAAAGTTCATTGACCTCACTAGTTGCTGTCAGATGATCTTGCTAAGGCCTGTGAAAAACATCCCAGGAATGCAGTGATGTGGGCAGAAACAAAGTGAGTTCATGCCACAAAATGCTTTAAATGGAACAAAATCAGCAACCATCCAGAGAGCCTGCACTGAAAACAGGACTTCAGAATAATCGTTGATTTAACCTCACCTAAGCACAGCGAGTCCTTGAAAAGGGACTAAAAAATAAATCATAGCCTTAAAAAAAAAAAAATCCTTTAGGGATCCTGCATGTGACTACATGAAGTAACTTTGTTTACTGGGAAATCTCTGCAGCTGACTGGGAGGCAATGTTTTGGAATGAATGGAGAAACTGGGGCATGTAGGAGATAAGCTGGATAAAAGGGAACCAGTTTTTGTGCCCTGTCCAGTTCCCATTAAGGGCAACCGTAGATAAATCCTTTTGCCTCCATGCAACTCAATTTCTTCCTCAATAAAAATGGAAATAGGTCTGCTTATCTACATGAAGACACGCGATGCTTTTTTCTGTGCAGGGAAGCCACTGTTAATGGGAGGAATTATCACATATTTGACACATATGTGAGTACCCGGGCTGCATTGTTCTTAACATCTCTCTGAAATGCAGCTTCTGAGTTATAAGAAATCTTTCCCTGAATGACCCCAAAGAAGTGTGTTGCATTGTCCATTTCATATGTCGTTACCAAATGAATAATTCAGCATGAATTCTGCTGGTAGTGCCCATTAAACTGTGCCTCTTATGTGCTTTTCACAATTGACCTATGCAATTTCACAAGGAAGTCATAGCCCAATTTTCTAGGGAAGCAGGCACGAACCACTGATTAGATGGCCCCTTTAGTTAAGCCTTTAATCTTAGCACAACTTAAAAGCACCTCTGCCAAATCTCTGACTGCAAGGCCTTTGGGATGGAGACCAAGGCTGCCTATGGACATACATGGCATTTTGACCATCCTCATTCTCTTCCCTGGGTGATGCGGCCAGATGAGCCCCATAGGTCACCAGGGCTGGAAACTGCCATAGAAATCTCACCCTGCTTCTGGTGTCTTCTTGGGAGCCTCGGGCACAACCTGACCAATAAGTAACATGTTCTTTAAGTGTGACCAGGCAAACACCACTGCAGGCCACTTCTTCATAGGCATTTATTTCCTATCCTTTCCTATATTGCTCTCACCACTCTTCCCGTCCTTCTCTCCAAAGGGTGATGTATATGAGAAGGGAACATGGCTCACAGACAGTAGGAAGGTGATTGAAAAGCTGGTCTGAAGTGATGACCTAGGAAATGGGCTTTCATCATATCCAGTACGTTGCTTGGCAGCAGCTCTCTCTTTGCTGGGGGCAACCATTGTCCAAATCCTTTACAATATATTTATGATATTTTGCATGTCTTATGATGGCTACAGCTTATCTAGTCCTGAGCAAATAATTCTGGCGAGACCATTTCGCATTTGGTTATTTGGTTCATTTTGGTGATCATAACAGGCTTGGATTATAACTTCTACCATCTGGAATTAATCTTCTTCACAGACAGCTAAAACCAGATAATAGCCATATTAAATTGTGGATTATTATTTCTCTTGGTATTAAGTTCTAAAGTCTTACCCCAGAAGGGTACAGGACTAAGAAAACTTGTACTATTAAGTGCACTGGAAAAGATGTAGTTCATAATTTCTCATATCTATGTTATCTGCTCATTATCAATGACAATAGTGACATTAAAAGATAAGAAAAAACTCCAATCAAACTCTGCAACCCAAACAAAGTGGAAGAAGGGGGCTTAAGTTATTCTTTGCATTGCTCCTTTGCAAGGGTTTGGGTGGGACGAGAGGGGGATGGAGGAGTTATAAACAGAAAGTGTGATGCAACTTCATGTTTATGGGAAAAATATTTGGAGGACAAGATATCTATGAAATCAATGGGTTCCAGGCCTCAGTCAGCATTTCATGCTTTTCACAGATGGTGACATATTGGAATGTTTTCCCAAACAGCAAGAAGCCAAAACGAGGTTTTTGCAGCTGCAAATAGGTAAGAAAACTCTAACCCAGTTCCTCAAAAAGCTACAAAATATCAAGCAATTTTAAGATACTTTTGAAAGAAAACTGTAATACACTGTGACATGCCACTCTTCTGGATTGCATTTTTGCCAGTAACAGAGCAAAGTACCTAAACAGTAATAATAAGAAATACATTTCTGAGCAGCACCCACATGTTTAAAGGTAGCACAAAGGTGTGAGTTTAGTTCAATCATTTCCAAAGTTCAAGATAAATAATCTGCAACAAAGGACCTAATATAAGTGCAACCCTATTTTGTTACCCAGAAAATTACACTCCACCAGAATAAACTGAGAGAGAATTCATGGCGTTTGTAGCTTGTCAAAAATGGAGAAGACATTAAACTTGCCTTAGGGGAAATACACACACATATATATTATATACTATGCAATACTTGGGGCATTAAGATCTCCTCTTACCTGAAAATGCCATTCTCTTTTGTTAAGAAGCGAAAAATACAACACCAATAATCCAAGAACAGCTGGTGAAAACAAAAAAAAAACCTAGGAAACTGTCTGCATATTGATTCAGAAATTGCCACATAATTCCCTTTCTTCAATTTCATTTCAGGAAAACTAACACATTCTGGAAGCAGAAGTTTTTTTCTGAAAAAGTCATGTACTTCGGTCACGTTTGATACTAAATAGCACCTTGAATCCTAGCCACTCATCTTCTGCCTGTTGTTTAAATCCAAAATGATTTTAACAGCCCACTGGCTAAAATATCCTTGGATCAGGCCACCTCTATTTTGCACCCTCTGAATGCTGCATTTCTGGACTGTATGAAGGAAGGGGTTGTCATGTCTAATAGTTCCTGACACAATGGACAGCAAAAGCATGTTGAGATTTGAATTAAGATGGCTGGTTTTATCTATGTACACATGAATAAAGACTTTTATTTATATAAGGTTAGTATCCTCAGATAGTATGGAGCTAGAACATTGTTTGGACACTGGTGCAACAGTATAATCCCACGTTCCCGTGGGATACAGCATGTGTTTCTATCCCTGGTGATTTATGAGCTATCGGACCTTAAAACTCTTGCTGCTTCTTTCCTCCAGCAACATTTCACTGGCACAGGTCCAGCTCTGAATACAACCAGTCCACAGCCTTTGACTATTAAAAATATTTGGTGCTTGTTCATTTTGAGGTGAGGGTCTGCACAACCCGCTCCACGAGGCTGACTGCTGGACTCATGTGATCTAATACAACCCCATCAGGTTCTGCAGTGACATTCTGATTTACACCCCTTCAGTGTCTTATCCATGATCCCACATCAATACATTAAAGAAACACAGAAAAATTCAAGAACAAACAAACAAATAAGCCCTGCATTCCCATTAAGATAACAATGTGAAATGAACATAAAATGAAGGGAGATACTGCTGTCACTTCAAGGAGCAAGGATTAAAGGACTCCAGTCTTATCAGATAAGACTCTGGATTTTCTTGTCTAGCACTCTTGTTTTAATCCATTTTCCAGTTCTATATGAAATGAATTATAGCTAGATCTGCATAGCATTTAAGGACATAAATCTATCCTACAGTGTATTTGAATTTAAAACACACAGCCTAATATCTTTCATGCCTGAAAAAAATGCAAGTGAAATCTCAGGGGGAACAGAGCAATTACCTATTTCAGTCAACATGTGAAGGATAGTCAAATAAATGGGCTAACAGGCCCACCAGCTGGAAAAATTAAACTGAAAGCCTGCTTCTGAATATATGCATTATATCACCCTTAGCTAGAGTAGCTTTAATTATTCTTAAATATAGCAGTGGAATAAGAAATAGGAAAATCTTACAGCCCTTTTCTCCCACAATGAAGAAAGAGACGAAAAATGCCACCATTATAATTTTTTGTTGCCATTAAATAAATGGGGAGTCTTCCAGGTCATGGTAATCCTCCTTGGCTTTTTATATTATCTATTTAGCCTAAGGACCTAAAGATAAGTGCTTGTGAATGCTGTCACTCATACATCATCTGCTGGGTGTGGAAATAGCATTGGGCCCATTTTGCAGGCAGGGATGAACATGCTGTGTCAGTGACGATGCATGACCACCAGCTGAGCCCTTGCAGTCAGGTCCCTGCCTCAACACAAAGCCACTCAGAGAAGTCTAGAAAAGCAGGTGGGATACATTTTACCTAGTCTGAGTTGCCTTAAAACTGCAAGTCTAAACAAAGCCATTATGTAGATTTTTTTTTCCCTGAATGAATAATCTCATTTTGCACTACCTATTTTAGGACCAGATGAATCACCCTCTGAAGGCATCTGTCTGCTGGATGCCTAATTTTTAGATACCTCAAATCCATCCTATGAAGAAAAACACAATCATCTCTACTAAATAGTTAATAAACTCTATAATGCATCTATTTAAGGCTCGTAATGTAAGAGTTTTATCTAGCATTCTTTGACAGTAATTACAAAAATACCAAATGCTTAGTTTTCATCATCTCAACAATTTCTCCTGACAGAAAACAAACAAAAGAGCCACTACGTTTCAACAGAAAATGCTTCAAGAAACTACCACTTTGTCAGGCACACCGCACAACTGAAATAAAGTCCATCAGTTGACACAGTGAGGAAGAGAATACAAACAGATAAACAAGCTTTGCAACCAACATTCCTTCTCCTGTAGTTCTAGCTTTGTTGATATGTTTAAGGAGGGGCCGAAGTTACACTTGTGTTTTCTTGCCAGTCATCTGCCAGATGGGTTCACTCTCAAATATGTGCGGTTGCGAGACCCAATTTTGCCTGAACAACAGACAGCTCCTGGGGCAAGCCCACTTTGATGGACACAAGTCTCTGCTTCTTCTGTGCCTGTTGCTTGCTCTACCTTTTATGTCTAGTCCCAAAGAAGATGATGGATCTCCATACAGATCTAGCTGCAGGAATTAATTGCAGAGATGACAGTGAGTTTCCTCTCTTGGGAAAACTCCCCAGTGAATTCCCACGTGACCAAACCTCTTCTAAGCCATCAGCTTAAAAATAACATGTTGGGTTTTGGAAAAAATGTAATTCTGGAGGGTTTGAGAAGCCTCTGGGTTTGACTCTTTAAGGCTGCATTGATGTTGCGTTTTCAGAAGACTTCTCCACAACTGAGAAACTTCTTGACAATGAGCTCCAGAAGTGGAGACCTCAAGAACACCAGTCAGGGTGAGACTCATCCCTGTAAGACTTGGCAATGCTGTCAATGTACTTGGCAGCCTGAGAGGCCTCCAAAACCCAAGAGGCCAATCTTAGCAGACCTACAGACAGAGAAAAGGTCTCTCTGCTCCCACAGTGACAAGTGCCTTAGATAAGCCAACAACTAGGCTGCCTGAGATTCAAACTGGTGAGTCTCTATTTCATGACTGATTCTTATGGGCAATCCCCAGAGTAAAAAATTCTCCCTGTTTCATGCCAAACTGCTACCAGCAGGTTTTAGGGAGGTTCTGTATAGCTTGGGGATTTTTCTTCAAGTGTTTTAAAGCCTACACAGTGACTAAAACTGAAAGCCTGGGCATTCTGCACCATATATTACTGCTCCGCCTTAGCAAACTTAAGGGTTTTAGGTTTAGTGATTGGGAAATTATGACCTCCTGCCCATGAAGTTTCAAGTAACTAGTGCACCCCCACAACTTCACTGTTTGTTCTTTGATTTCACAGGCAGAAAGAATGGAGGTGGTTTTCTTTCTTCCATCAGTTTCTCTAAAAATGCATATTTTTAAACCTTTCAGCATAAGTGGACTTAGTGGATATGCAGAGGTCACAGACCGACTTCTCCCCACAGTGCAGTTTCCCCACTTGAAGCAGCTGGCTTTCTTATTGTTCAGTTGCAAAGCAAAGCTTCTGAGTGTGACCTGATGTGATACCAATAGTGTTGGGTTTGCCAGCACACCTCCAGGAAAAGTTCAAAGCCCTGGGAACTGCTCCTGTTGAGCTATATGGACAACTTTAATGATAACAGAATCACATTATTGCACTGCCGATAGTATTTATTGAACAACTCCCTCCCCATGTGTAAGGGCAGAGCCAGTGGTCACAGGTGAGTCTGAATGTAGTTGTAGATCTTTCCACCAACTTCTAACATTATAGTATCTTCTCTATATGAATAGCTGACAAAAATACAGAGGTTCTTGAATCTTCCTCTATTAACGTCCTGAAGTTTAGGAAAGAGATTATATTACATTTTACCTTACAATGAACTAACTCCTTCTCAGCATGTCCATTCCAACCGCGAATAACGCCACAACACAAAAACTGTCAGTAAGCATAGCTTATTGCTAAGGAAGATATTTCTCTAAAAATGCAGCAAGGAGAGGGTTATAAACTCCAACATTGTAACACAAGTTCTACTAAGGTATGTGTGCAAGTAAAAAGTGCATAAAGGATGGTAAAACTGAAGGTACTTTCCCTATTACAGGTGACAAGATTATTTGGGATTAACTTCTGTATTGGATGGATGACTCTGAGTACCCTGTGGGTAAGAAGGAAATAATACACATTCTTGTGGCTACAAACACTAAACCAAAAAACTAAACTGTCTGGCTTTGTATTGCTAAAACACAGAACTGTGGAAACATTGCTAAAGTTTTGTTGCTACAGACCACGGTACTAATTTTTTCTCTCTCTCAGTGTCTTTATCTCATGGTTTATCTTCCCTTTACTTTCTACTTTCTCCCCTTTTTCCTTTTCTCCCTGTTCCTTCTCTCCCTCCTCAACGTTCAGTTCTGTCTCAGGTACAGCAAGGTCAGTTAGCAAGGAAATCCTGACGCAATTGTGATGCTTTCCTGTCACCCCTCGTTACTCACAAAGCCTAGAAAACCATAATATCGTTATTATTAAATAAATTCTGCACAGATTAGATTTCAAAAACCCAATCTTCCCCTTTTTTTTCATTAACAAAACCCAAAAACATTTCCTTTATTCACTACAGCCCATGGAGGCCACAAGAACATCTACAGATGAACTCTGGACATCCTTTTTTTTGTTGTTTGCAGTACTCAGGCTGCAGCAGTGACACCTCATGAGGCCACTCTGGTGGCATAGGGTGCTTGTGGGGTACACCAGTGGGGCAGCCCACCCACACTTTGACCCTTTGGCATTGTCCCCTCCAGTGGGATACTGGCCACTGAGGGGGGCAGCTCATTCCTGAAGGTCCTTGAGATGATGGACTGCACCTCCCTGCCTGCCTGTACCCACAGGGCAAGTAGGAACCACAGCTTTGCTGCCAGAGATGTGCAGCTCCGCTCAGCATGAGGGTGGCGATGTCCCCAACCCAGGATGTAGAGATGGGGTTACTACATCTCCCTGTGGCATCTGGCAAATGACCCAGACCTTAGCAGGAACCATGGGTGGAGAGGATTTTGAAACTCAGTCCTAGGGTTGAAAAAGCAGGCCCTAACATCTCTCCATTTGTTTCCTGTGTAAACCTGTAGCCACACTAAGGTCGGTGACATAAAAGAAGAGAGACTTACATACTGTGTCCACTGCTTCCCTCTTGGCACTCTCCTACTGATTCCATCCTCATTTCCATCTGTGCAAAGTGCATGTAAAACAACTTCACCCCTTGCCAGCCAGACATTGAACTCTGGGATTTGAATTCGTTCTGGGTTCCTGGGCCTCCTTAGGTACATAAAAGTTGTGTCTGCCCTTTGGGAGGCGGCTCAATCACAGCCTTTGTGTGCTGGGTGCAGGGGAGAAGGAGCCTGGCTGTGGGCATGTGCCAGCCCCTGCAGGGTAAGAGCTGGCACTGTCTGCCTAACCAAGTGTCAAACTTCTACCAACCACACTGAGGAAATTTTCAGTGGCATAATCGGGCTGTAGGTAGTAAAATGAACAAGTGCAAATATCCTAAAAACAGGAAAGTCTGTGATCAAAACACACAACGTAAAGATCTGGATTTCCTAGCTTGGTACACAGAGCAAAGAGGGCAACACATTCAGAGTATCCTTGAATGCTGAGTTTTAGACCATCACCAGCTGAAGCACACAGTGCCTAAGAATAAGATGCTCAGCACTGTAGGCCATCACCTACAGGGGCTCCAGAGTGATGTGCCTAAGCAGGACAGTTTTCAATGCAGCAGTTCCATCTAAAACAGTCTTTGCTGTGTCTTGTTTCCACTGGACATAAGTATCTCCCTGTCACAGAGTAGTGAGGGACACCAAGCATACTTGACACAGCAAAACAAAAGCAGACTAGCATTATGACACAGCAGCAACTCTTTACATCTTCCAAAGAAAGAAGAAAAATAAGTTGCAGTCTGCTACATTAAAAGGTATTTCAGCAAATTTTTTCCAGCCACAGTGTGATACATAAAGCAACATATTTACAGTTAAGACAGCAGGGAGATAATCTATGTACATATACTTCCAAAGTAGGTTTGGACAAGAATTGGAATTCTCCTCTGCAAGTAGTGTAACAACCAAATATTTAAATGGTTAGAAGGCCAAACAATTGCAAACAAGTCAGCAACAACCATATTTCTCTCAGTTCCTGGTACCACCCATTACAAACAGCTGTAGAACAGGACCTGAGTAAGGCCAAAGTTATTGCTTTAAAGGGAAAATAATAATAACAGTAATAATAATAACACCCAGGTATATGGAGTGGAAATATGTATACCTCTCTCAGCAAATCTACAAAAACGCAGTGCTACAGGGAGCTCACCATTTTTTTTTCATATAGCAGTAATCAAACACTTCTCTGAGAAATTGTTATGCAAACTGTTGCTTGATGGAGTTTGGACTAACTAAATAGTCTTATGTCAGTCAGACTCATAGAAGAGCCTTATATGGGTACCCAGCATCTCAGCAAATGCTCCCAGTCCTGCTGGCTCAAGGGATACTGTGCCTTGCAGACAATACGGGACCTCTGGCACCCTCACAAGCCCATATGTCACCAGTAATGACCAAGCAGGCTAATTAGAACCAGCCAGAGAACTTTTGTGGTGTAGGGCTGCTGTCCTCCCTGGTGTGGGAGTAAGACGGATGCAGGGGCCAAGGGGAAGGACATCACGTGAAGGAAGAAGCAGAGCACTACAGATGTCCCGCTGGGACAACGCCGTAGTGTTCCCGCTACACCCAGAGCGCACACGTGGTTTGTGTGCATTCAATGACATTGTTTCTGTATACAAAGAGGATTTCAGCTGCTGTGAGGCAGATGGAAAGCGCTTTTGGCTGCGCTGAAATGTCTGGTGGTGCCTGCATTCGGAAGCACGCATGGGGCAAGAGCAAAATACACTACTGTGCAATGTAAGTTGTCTGGTAAAAAATTAATTCAGCACAGAGCTATGTGAACCACAGGGAAACAAGGAGGAGTGGATGGCTTACCCTGCTGCTCTGCCCCTTCCTTTCTCTTAGAAGAAAGCTGCTCACACTACTGATTGTGAACCTGGGCAACTCAAAGAAAGGTGTGGGGACAGCAAATGTTAGAGGGCAGCAATAACCATGAAAAACTTCATTTATCTGAGTTTGAGTTTCAACTTGGAGTTCAGAGAGCAGAGGAGAGAAAGCAGGGAGCAGCTACAAACAGGGAGTCTTTACCTTTGGCAGGGCACCACTCACCTCTTTTAGTCACTGGCAGCAGCTCTGCTCTCTGGGCAGGGGGAGGCACAAGCACCTCCAACCAGCCACAGCAGCTCACCCTCTCTCTGCTCTCCTCTCTTCCAGGAGCTGAACTGCTTCTGCATGGCTTTCAGGATGGCACAAAACCAGGTAAGAGAAAATGCAGTCCCACTTTCAGAAAGTTGGAGAAACTCTGCTACACCAGCTAGTTCATCCTATTAGGGTGATTGCATCACTTAAATATCTGGTTTGCTAAACTCTTTTTAATTGGGCAAGTTCTTTTCTATTGAAATTTGCAGGTCTCCATAGAGTGCTTACCATCCAGTACCCCACGCCTGTTAAAAATCTTTCTCCCAGCCCAGTTTTGTACGGTGCTAATGTCAATCCACATCAAAGTCCACAGGAATTCTACACATGTGAATCCAAGTTTAAGCAAGGGAAAAAAAAAAAAGGGGGGCTCAGATTTTTATTACGTGAATTTTATTGGAACATTCCCTTCATGTCCCTACATACAGAGGAGCGTCTGGATTCAGTTACAGCTGCATTTACTCCCACACATCTGCTCCCTTATTGTTATAGTTACCTTTT
The DNA here is from genome assembly GCA_013399695.1 of Formicarius rufipectus. Classification (NCBI taxonomy): domain Eukaryota; kingdom Metazoa; phylum Chordata; class Aves; order Passeriformes; family Formicariidae; genus Formicarius; species Formicarius rufipectus. The sequence continues at coordinate 942,917 of VXAU01005172.1, read as the reverse complement.
CTCAGGGGATTTAAGAAACTAACTCCCCACCAAAAAAAAGCCCTTTACCTTTAGGTCCACGATGACAAAGATCAAAAGGCCTTCAGCATTCCTGCACCATGACACGAATGCTGCTGTTCTGCAGCATTTTAAAAACTGGTTTTATAATTCAAATGCTGTTGTTTGACCGCTGGGTTTCTAACAGCAGTGTGCAGCCAGGCCAGGGCCCTTGCCCTCTGTGGAGGTGTTACAGCTTTAGTTTAGAAGGCACAACCCATCTGTGAGTGGTGTTTCACTGGGAGGGACATAAGGCAAGGTATAGCAGATCATCCTAGCAACAAACGAAGAAACAGAAAAACAAACTTTGGATACACCACATTCAATCAATCACACGAGTTGCTAGGATGGCTGTGTGGTGGAAAGCAATAGGAGGACAGCTGAGTGTGCCAGTGGAGAATGCCAGTCAGATTAGAGGTACCAAGCACTTAGAAACATAAGGGCCTGATTGTGTCAAAAATTTTATTTTAATACAATAATACAGTATGAAGCAAGATACTTCCCTGCTTTCCAATTACTCCTACGTGCAGACCCTTGGTAGAGCTTTGAAGATCAGATTTTATTGTGGTCTCACTGCAAAGAGGAATTCTGTCCCAGATGAAGGCAGGAGCAAAGTTCTGCTTTCTTTCAGTGCTAACAAGAGTGGGCACTAAATGCGTATGTTGATGAACCTCCATGCAGGAAGGCAGACAGGGATGCCAGGGGCATCAGGAATGAAGCACTAGAGCAGTACAACTAAACATACACTCTGGCAGAAGGGGCTTGGGGAATGTGGGAGAAAGGAGAAACCATCTTGCAGCAATTAGAAATGACATGGCTCTTATGGACATGAACAAAAAGCCACGGTCCATTTTGGGCTGCTCTCATTAGCTGGTTATGGCCAGCTAGTGCATATTTGGGGCTGGAGCTTGAATTGGTTCAAAGACAGACACTGACCACAGTTTCCATGCAGGAAAACACTAGCTAGGTCTGAAAAGTCATTTTCCAGGGAGACAGTTTAAAGTGGTTTTAAGTATGGAGGGACATGATTAAGAAGAACCAAACTGGCATAACAAGAAGCTCATGCATGGCAGGAATGAAAGCGAAGACAAGAGGAGACACAGTTTATCAGAACTAGATCTTGATAACCTCACTAGTGAGGTAACATTGCTGGGACAGAAATGACATGGGCAGACAGGGGTGCAGGTTGCAAGGGAAGATGCTAGTTAGTCTCAACAGCAACGTGTGCATTCTCCTCCCAACCATGCAGGAGCAGTCCTATCTAAGACCAGTAAGTAAGGAGAAACAATGTATTCCTCAGTTTGTAAATTAATTTAATTCCTGGAGTGCACTTACAGAGTAATGCCTGAGGCTTATGAAGGCAAAATGGAGCCAGAGACAGTACATTAGTCTCTGAAGAGACATACCAGCTGTTTCACATCCTGATGGGGGTAGGGTGGAAAACAGTTGTATACAGTCTCCACCACCCACTTGAAATGAGAATATTTTCCCCTCACTTTCCCATACTATTAAAAATCGTATACCTGAATAAATACAGGAAATCAGCAATTCACTGAGATGCATGAAGTCCAGGTCCCGTGGTATATCTCTGAGGTGCAATGCTGAAATAGAAACAGCAGCCTTATCCTCCTACAGAGAAATAATGATTATCTCTGATGAAGAAACAGATTAAGAGGGAAATTAAATTGCAGCTTTAATTTCAATAGTAGTGCACCCAAGTCAGCCTGTAAGTAAGCCAATCACACTACCTAAATTAGGCATCAGTAAAGAATTAATGCCAACCTTAGGAAAATTTTGTGTCTTAAGAAAAGAAAAGGGTACATGACTGTTCCTTTTTCCAGTATAAATCTATAATCAACTCTCTCAAAAACGAAGATGGTTAGGAGCTGGTGGCAGGCAAATTTAATTGAATAAATATCTAAAGAGTTTTCATCTCACTGAAGGGGCAGAACTGTCCCCAAAGCTGGAATCCAAATGCTCCTAAACTTTGTGGAGGTCTACATTTATATCCAGACATTGTAACTAGTCCATACATTTTTAACAAGCTATATCAAGAGCCTGCATTCAGATATCAAGTTGAAACACCTCAGATGCAAGGAGCAGCTATAAACATCTGCTTGTCTGTAGATTCCAAGCCTCAATTTCCATAAAAAATCCCCTTCCAAAAGCTTCCAGTAAGTGCTCAGAGTTTCTGTTTTGGTGTCCTCATTACTGCCTCCCAACGAGTGGTGAGGTTTGAACAGTTCTGAGTCAGAATGTCTCTGGCTCAGTTTGAATCAGCCAGGTAAGGCACAATGCAGCTGATCGCTTAGAACACATAATTATAGCATCCATGAGCTGCTCAGAGGATGCTGGCACTGACAAAGCAGGAAAGGCTAAAAGCATCATATTAAAATGTCATAAAACATTCATTTTACATGATTAGAGAAACCATTCATTAGCATTTTTCTTTTAGTGCTTGACTTTTTATTCCAGCTGCTCTAATCCAGTTTCTTTCCACAGCAATTATTGCCAGGAAAGCTGAATTTGGCATTCTTTTCATGTCCACTTTAAAACCTGCTTTGTAATCCGTCAGCTAGGCAGGTCTCATATGAAGTATTTGAAGGTAAGTCAGGGTTTTTTTCGCCCTATAGTCAAATTACGTTCATAGCAATCCTTTATTGCCAAACACTGAATTGTAGGAACATGTCCATACACTATTAAACAAATCATATAAATAAGTTTTTTCTCTGTTAATCTAGATTTATCTTGCCGAGGCTGAAGCTTTGTGTAAAACAATTGACCCCAGTTGTATCTGGGGGTCAGTTACAAGCCGTATCTAAACTTCTTATGAATAACAGCATGTTGATTAATTTGTTACAAAGTTAAATAAACAAGTGATTTTATTTTTAATTGCCCACTGCATCCATCAGACTTCTACTCGCCCTAGCTGTCTCTGAAGGTGAGGACGAGAAATGGCCCATTGCTGGAGGGCATGCAGATTTCAGGAGGGCAGTTCTCTGCCAAAGCTTTCAGAGCGACACTGGGTAAGTTGCTGGAGCCTGAGGCATTTTGACATCTCATTTCCATCAAACTAATTGAGTTGTTGTAGGAGTAAATAGAGAACAGAGCCTGAGACTTCTGCAGCAGAAGGGCAAGTTAAGGTCTGCTTCAATGGGCAGGGCAAGCAGCCACCTTACTCTAGTGAAGAGCTGTGCTCCAGCAGAGGGCTGGCCTCCTGGAAAGCAGACACCAGCACCATCCTGACAGGAGCACGGCTAGAAAACCTGGGGTAGGCCATCCCATGGGTCTAGCTGTGCACTGTTGCTGCCAGTGGTATCAAAAGATGAAAGCCATCAGATGTCCCCAAATCTTGTGTCTGCTTCTGGCCATGGGAGGGTAACACACTACTTAGGCAGACCAGAGTGACATTGCCATGTCTGTGCCACAGGAACCACTGCCTTGAGAGGCTTAAGTGATCATCCATCCCCCTCTTACCTCTAAAGGGTTTTCACCTGGCCATCACTTTTTGGTCTGGCTTTAGGAGACCAATCCACATTCATGTTTTGCAAACCGTTTGCCACCTTTCACTTCCCTGAGGAGGCAGCAGCAAATGCTGAAAGCTCTTAACCTAATTTAAGCTAAATTTGCGTTATTTCAATGCCATACTGCCCCTGCTGCACTCTTGCCTTCAGCCCTCATTACGTCTGTCTTCATTATCAGCAGTCACCCACACTCTGAACTGTCTCCACCACCGCTGGAAGGGCCCACAGCCACCTGAGTGTGGCACCATCCTCCAGCCATTGTCTCCAGCTTCCCAGCAAGTGTGTTACCTTGGGAACAGCCCTACAATCATCCACATACATAGATTTTGGACTGGAATTGACTTAACCTTCAAACTGCCCTTGGTGGGTAAGCTTGGTGAGTAGCCCTGGGCAAGTGGAGAGTTGTCTGCAACCCCCCACCATAACCCAAAGCCAATTAGGGGAAAAAAAAAACCCAGACATCTTTCTTCATATATGTTCCTTTTAACACTCCCCCACTAACCTGCCTTTGTTCTTTTCTGAACCCCTGCTGAGCTATCAATCTCTTTCTGACAAAAAGTGTCAATTTTCCCAACTACAGCAAAGCCATACAGAAACACAATAGCATTTCTTGGCTCATTAATCATTCCAGAGATGTAACGACATTTTTCCTTTATTGCATGATTGACGAGCTGGTTTTTCATTTCATATTAAACCTCGCAGGTAGACATTAACTAGCTAAACAGAGATACACTTATTTCCCTGAAATGATGCTTTAAATAGCTCAAGTTCCAATCACCTTTCTGGTGCAATGTAGATTTCTAATAAAATGATTAACTAATAAACGGTCTTCTTTGATGTAAGAACCCTTGATATATCCATCTGTTGCCACAGGGCTCGTTAATACAAGAGAAACTTTGAAAGATGCTTGTATTATTTATTTATAAAAGGATCTTGCCAGTATTTGAGGAAGAAAACCATGAAAATCAATATCAAGAAACATAAACACAAACAAGGAAGATATTAAATTAAGCCACAGTTGAAAAGTTCCTACTCCAATGAGTACATGATGTGCAGCCAAAAACCTATTTTTATACTACAGAAAGTATTTAAGTGAGCACATCTGCAATAGGCTTCTGTGGGAACATGTACCGGGGGACTCGTTCACGCAACGCACGCAGGTGGATTCACATTCAGATAGCTGGCTCCAGAGCATCACAAGCCACCTGCATCTTCTACCCACCATGCCCTGCCACACATACCTACAGAAAACTGGTTCAGCTTGACTTTCCAGCCTTTACAACATCTCCACACAAACGGCTGTTGCTCTTCCTATGGACTGCCTGGTTTTGCTGAAAGGGACTGTGATTTCCTACACATCCATTCTCCCCCAGTAATTCCCTGTGGCAAGTAGGCAAAAGTATTCCTTTTTGCCAAACAGAATCTTGCGCCTGTCAAACGTCTCTGAGGAGAGTGCCTGCCTTGCTGTCCTCCACCGCCCTTCTCCTTTTGAGAGCCCCCCAGCCCTCCCACACATGACCTGCCACGCTGGATCAATAAGAAGGGCCCCAGTGTTAGAACGGCTTCCGGGCAGATGAAATTATTCCAGCGGAGCCAATTGCAACGCAATGCCCAGGGGAAAAGGCGATTCCTGACAGATACCATCTCCTGTCTTCACATACAATGTCAGCAGTGCTCTTCACTTATCTTAGCAACTGATAAGAGGAAGTGACAAGGTAATGTCGGACCCCACAGGAAAAACCTGAAGAGCAAAACTTTCACAGCTGAGCAAAACCAGTCCCTTTTAGTTCCATCTTCTCTTCATTGCGCAGAAATAGTGAGCTCTGTAAATGTTTTCAATAGGCTGCAATTCCTTTTTGTGCAATTATAAATATTTTAACGTATGACATCAGTACAATATGTTTTCATTGTGTTTAGATCTCTTTAATTAGGATGGGGCCCGGGTTCCTCTTGCTGCCTTTGGTACTTGGACTTGGCAACCACGTTTGTTTTGTCTCAACTTACTGTTCTTTCTTTCAGTGCAGAAGGAGCAATGTGCACTTTTTTATTTATTGTTCTTGATAATTGGCTTCGTTTGCAGTCAGAACTGATCTGATCATCATGGAAAAAGAAATAAAACACATAAAAAAACCATTAAGAGATATTTATCTCCAAGTTAGAAGGGTAGTGAAAATATCCAGAAGGATGAGATAAGTGGTATTTCTAATCTAACGGATAAAATCCCCACTTAAACATCCACAGATGATGATACAGCTTTCAAATGCAACTATTTATGTCCTTTTATTCCTAGACTTTGCACTTACTATGGTGGTTAATTTATAGCAACCAAAGGCATAATTTACAGGATTGCAATAAGCCAGGAGCCCAATCCTGACATAAAAGAAGTCAGAGCCACACCATCCGTTCCCCCTTAGTCACACAGGCCACAGCTGCAGGCTGGGTCACATCTGGACAATGTCACCAGCCGCAGCACTGGGAACTGACCTCAGCAGGGCACCCACCACCCCTTTCCCCTCAGGTGAGGACCAGAAGAGTGTCCCATTCCACGCAGTTGCTCCAAAAAGCCCTCAATGCCCTCCCAGACACAAGTCCCACCACGCTGTAGGCATACTGGGAAAACTTTGGGATTACTCATCCTGTACCCAGAGCCCTTGTGCACCACTTAGTAATGCAAGAAGTGCCAGTAAAGGGTACTTTCCGTGGCTTTAGTGTTTCCTGGTAATGGCTTAGGTGACAAGCAAGGCCAGAGGCTGGCAGAGGGGACTGCTTCACTGGGGCTTACATGAGTGTGGGCAGGAAACTTCTGTTTGGGTATGTCTGACTACCAGAATTAGTCTACAACTTTTGCTTGCTTTATTTGTGGTCATCGAAATTGCGCTGCTGCACCGCATTATTAGTCAAGGCTGATACTAAAATGACTGAATCTCTAGGAGATGGAAACAAGCTAGTTAACAGTGAAAGATTACAAATTAGTAAAGTACATGCAGTAAGAATGCAACTCCCTTTGCCAGCCAATAAAGCAAGGACAACTGTTTTCTTCCCCTTAAGCAAGCTAATAAGGAATGTTAAGCAGGGCTCCATTTGCTCTTGAGAGAGAGAAGCTTTTTAAGTAGATTTAAATGTATTAACTAGCATACCAAGATGCTTTATGAGAAATCTTGGCAATAGAATTACAGAGGTTGACAGCACATTCAAAGTGAAAAATTAAATCATAACTGGTGCACCCTGTCTAAGCCCATTCATTTTTATCAGTATGAGAGCAAAACTTGTCAGAGAAAGAACAAGAACTAAACTATCATGATGCATGGGGACTTTCTGGTTCTTCCCTTGATGTCTTCTAGAGGCACAGAGAGGGAGTTTCATCCTGTGATTCAGCCAACTGGCCAAAGACTACACATATCTGGGCCTGATTCTTTGCTCCCTGCCTGCCTCCAGGTGCATTAACTCATGATCAGATCTGGAAAGAGTAGTTGCAGGAATTTAAGCAGAACATGGGCTCAGTGTGCCTCTGTAAAACCTACAGTGAAAACCAGAGGGCTCTGGAGCCAAGGCACTTGCCGGGTCACCACAACTTTACTTATTGAGGCTGCCCAACCCAAACAGGTAGGACCCATTACCTGTGGAGCCAAACCAGTAGGGCATGCCTACCCATGCACAGGACCGGCTTTTCCCACCTAATAAAGCTCCTTTCTTTTCTCTAAACACAGAGCAGTAGCTGTCTCCAGGGCAGCAGCTTACGCTCACCTAGGGAGTGGCTTTCTCTGCCTCCAGTCTGATGCCTTTCAAGGTTTCTGCTACCATGGAAATCAGCCTAACCATCTGAACCAGGGTGGGGAAAAGAGCTCAAAAAGGAGATGGCACATTACAACCAAAGATGAACACCAAGAGCTGAACTCATTACTCTGTATAAAGTCCTGGAGAAAGAACAACGGTGTTGTGACTGTAACAAAAGTACACACTGTGGGTCTCTTTCAAAAAAAAAAAAATTACTATACAGCATTAAATGCAAGAATATGACATGTAAAAACACTGAGGTAGTAACATGAAAGAAGTGGATACTTATGTTTAAAAATCTACAACTGTTATGCAACTTAGGTTGTTTTCTTCTTTAAGGATAAAAATTTGCATACAGAAGAGAGAACATGTTTGGGGGATAAAAGTAAGGAGGAGTAACATGATCCTTAGTTCAGATCTTCCTTGAAGTGTTGAAAGAAACCAGGAGTAAAGCAGAGGCAAAGCTTCCAACAATACTGTAAGTTACTCAGTAAAAGTCTTCAGGAGCACGTCTTTGAAGTACCACGGGGATGGTTCAATCCTATTACAGCCCTCCTGAGGAAGTGTTAAATCTTCTAGACAAAGAAACCAAGGCTCACTTTTTATGAACTCACATGTACTTTTGATTGCTTCTGGCTTGGTTTATTTGTTTCTTTAAGGCTCATCAAACCTGATTTTCTTTTTTTTTTTGGACCACTAAACTTACAGTTCAAGGCAAATGGAAGCGGCTATGAAAGATCAGGCTACCTTCCTTTAGGAAGGGTAAATTTATGGACATGCATTTTACTGTTATTGATGAAATGCCAGCATTGTGGAAATCAATAAAATAGCACACTGCCAAAAATGATACCAGTACTGGGATTGTATTCTTCATTTAAGAATTACTGGCTATGTTAAAAAACAAAACAGAAAGGAAGACTTTTTTTTTTTTTGTGGGTTCATAAAAAAGGCAGAGTGCTAGGAGATAAATTATATTGATACAATGTAATCCTTTTATGCTGGAATTAAAAAGGATTCAAGGTTTATATTTCCGGTGCTTTAGACTACATTTATCATAAATAAGCCAAAGTTAGCATAACATCATGGCACTGTCTGTTGGGAAAAATTTACAAATCAGCCCATTTATTAGGATTACTGTTATTACTTTAGTGGAGGGCAATCAAATCCAAACTCTGGGCTTTTTTTTTTATCTTTCAGAGACAGATGAATAGCTTTTCGTTGGGTATTTTTTTTTTTTTTGTATGAAAACCAATTACTGGTCTTGACTGAAGTTGAATTCAATTCTTTTTCTGATGTTCTGCAGTACACTTCTGAGCAGCTTTTGCAAGCTATGACTAGTGTACAGCATTTGCAGTCCCTCCATCAAAACAGAAAAAGTATTTGTAAGCTCATTACTACAAGAATAACAGAACAGATACTACTCACACAGTTTGTTCTTGCAGTGATGATGAAGAAAATTCACAGTATGAGCAAGGGGAAAATCACAGTGATCAACTTCTGATTTACTTAATCAGTTTGGGGTTTTCTTTAGTTTAGATGTGGATTCATCACATCAGATGTTTTTCATCATTTCTACCTTCTTGCAGAAAGGTTGGCAAGTTCCAAAGACGGGCTGTGCCAGAGGGCAGCATGCATCTTACACAAACCTGTACCCCTGCTCTGGAGGTCTTCAAAACAGATTTAAAGAATTCAAAGAAATTTTGCACTATTTCTTTTTCCTTTGTAAGGATCAGTGATGCCATCTTTACCCTTGCTCTGCTTGACCATGGGATTGGCTGCCTGTGGTTTGCCCGCTGTCTCATAGAATCATCGAATCAGCTGGGTTGGAAGAGACCTCCAAGATCATCAAGTCCAACCCTTGATCCAACACCACTGTGATTACCAGATCATGGCACTGAGTGCCACATCCCCTCTCATCTTAAAAACCTCCAGGGACGGTGAATCCATCACCTGTCTGGGCAGGCCATTCCAATGCCTGATTGCTCTCCCTGTAAGGAATTTCTTCCTAATATCCAAACTAAACTCACCCTGGCACAGCCTAAGCCCATGCCCCCTTGTCCTATTGCTGCTTGCCTGAGAGAAGAGACTAACCTCCACCTGGCTACAACCTCCTTTCAGGGAGTTGTAGAGAGTGATGAGGTCACTCCTGAGCCTCCTCTTCTCCAGACTGAACAATCCCAGTTCCCTCAGCCTCTCCTCATAGCACTTGCACTCCAGTCCTTTCACCAGTCTCATTGCTGTTTTCTGGACCCACTCCAGCACCTCAATATCTTTCCTGAGCTGAGGGGCCCAGAACTGGACACAACACTCCAACTGTGGCCTCACCAGTGCTGAGCACATGGTAAGAATCACTTCCCTGGTCCTGCCAGCCACGCTATTTTTGATACAGGCCAGGATGCCATTGACCTTCTTGCCCACCTGGGCACATGCTGACTCCTCTCCAGCTTCCTGTCAATCCAAAGCCCCCTGTCCCTTTCTGCCCGGCTGCTCTCCAGCCACTGCGTCCCCAGCCTCTATCGCTGCATGGGATTGTTGTGGCCAAAGTGCAGGACCTGACACTTGGCCTTTTTGAACTTCATCCCTTTGGAATCAGCCCATCTCTCCAGCCAGTTCAAGTCCCTCTGCAGAGCCCTCCTGCCTTCTAGCTGGCCGACACTCTCTCCTAGTTTGGTGTCTCCCTGAGGTCCAGCCTTTTTCTCAGGATGTGCATCATCCTGCCTCCCAACTAACAAGAAATGCTGTGTGCAGCCAAATCACAGAGAAAGATTTGCAACCTCAGCTTGGGCTCCACCTGGTATACAACACCAGAGTCAAGAACTGAAGCACAGCAACTACATTTGCTGTGGCACTAATGCTGTTCTGCTTGCACACCACAAGCTGCTCGAGCTGGAGAGTAACTGGGGAAAAAATTCACCATGGAATTTAATTATTACATTAATTTGATTTTGTTAAGCAGCAAAAGGGAACAAAAAAAGACCTACAAGAGCAGCTTCAGACATAAACAAGGAGCATATCCCATTCTGGACAGGCTCACGAGCTGTGTATGGCACAACACGTAGTTTTCTTCTTTTTGTTTGTTGTTTTCAGTTTAGGTTTTATCCAATTATATATCTATTGTGTGACAGGCCTGGCATGAGAGATCCCATTTACAGGAAATATTTCTGAGATCACAGGCCCTGCAGGCTAAATGCAAACAGTGGAGCAGATGGTAACTGATCCAGTAGAGCTGTACCTAGGGGTGCTAGAAGGGGGAAAAGACTTGGAAAGTCAAGCCGCTAACAAAATAACCTCACGTTATTAAAAACTACAACCAAATCAGCCCAGTGAGCAGCTAGGGACCTCATTAGGGATGTCTCTGACCACTGCTGCCAACCTGCTCATGGCAAGGGGCCGGGTCTGGGAGGGAGGACGGGCAAAAGAGGGTGCCTGCTTGCAAAATGACTTGCTACTTGCCCAAGAGGAGAGCAAAGTGGGTGTTTCGCCCATCAAGTAATCACCATTGGAGAGCACAGAAACCTTTAGAGGAGAAACAGGAGAGCTGAATGTCAACTCACTCTTTAACACAGCCATTCCCAGGTTCTGCCTTTGGTACTGCTGGTGGATGTTGAGACTAACCCTGAGAGACAAGCTCCGTCCCCTTCCCAACAGACTCTGGTCTGTGCCTGGCCAGGCTCACGGATGCTCCTACTAAAGCAGGTGCTCTCTAATCTCCAACACCTCTTGTGTTTACGACAGCCTGTGCTGAGGCTGTGTCAGCATGAGGAATAGCTGACCAGGGGAACCAGCAGCTTCATCACACAGGCGAACTCAGGGGTGCAAACACCATTTCCCCCAGGGAAGTGTGCAGATTAGGGAAAGAAGCTTGCATCACTCAACTCTCTAGCTCTTTCTTGAAGCAAACCCCAACCTTTGGATGATAAATCTGTATTTATACTGGGGTTATAAAAGTGCCGTGACAAGAAACCACAGTCCTGATGAACCATCTTGTAGGAGGAAAACAATTCAGCCACAGACCTGCAAATGCAGGTAACTCTGACTCCCCATGTACTTAACTAGCATCTGTCACAGTGCATTTCCAACCTCAGTACTATGGCAGTGGGGCAGCATTGGTGGTTCAGTGGTAGAATTCTTGCCTGCCACACAGGAGGCCTGGGTTCGATTCCCAGCCAATGCAACACTTGCCTCAGGCAGGATGGGCTCGTCAGCCGCTTGGCAACTATCCCAGGAGAAGGACAACCCTAACTCCAAACCCGGGCAGATGGAGCTTGCTTAGCCCTGTCAGGCCATCCATCTAAGAGAAGGATACTCTAACCAAACCTACATCCTGAGGACCTCGCTGTCACCGTCCAAGCTTGCTAGGGCCTGGCAGATGAACCTCAGGAGTAAAGGGTGGGGCCAGTTCTGCACACGCTGTGCCTCACCTAAAAAATCCACTGTGCAGGCTTGAGGGATTCACCCACTTTGTGTGGGTAAAAACCCTCCCAAATCTTCGGTCGCGAAGTCTAGCCAACAACTATGGCAGTATCTCAGTAGCTTTGGTTTTGAGCACATGAAGGGAAGCTCAGAGAGACTGGATGATAAAAGTGAGATTCCAGACCAGTAAATGGGAACAGCTGACCAAAGTGCTTGAGAAACGCTGACTCATTCACAAACAGTATTTTAAAAGTTGGTAAAAGTTACATCACTTCTTTACCTACTTTATTTGCTGGAGAGGGACTAATTATGACCATTTAACACACATTAATTGTACTGTTTCATCTGTACTAAGTAAAGTTCCATTAAGCTAATGGTGATTCCTCAACCATGCCTGTATGTTTTTTTGACACTTTTGCTCTGTCCCTTTGCTTTGTGTGTGTTTCTCATTCATTTGAGGACTTATCCTTCCATCCTTTAGCCTTCTGCGCTCATTCACAAAGCAAACAAGCAGATTTGCTCTGATTTCCCCTGAGGGTAATGCTCCCCAGGCTACAAGAGAGCCCCTTAGACTCCCTCTCAGACTGGTCAACTGCTTTTTGTTTGAAGTGGGCACAGCATCCAGATGAGGCTTCTCCAGTGTGGAGTCGCTGTGTAAAGGTTTCTTCACACATCTTGCATCTCACTCCCCTCATGTCACTTTTTCACCCTTTGGAATGCACAAATAAGCTTTGATTTACATGAGCAGTCCAATTTTACCAGGATCCTCTAACACAAACCTTCCTGCTGTCGCTGAGCCCTGTTTAAATCAAGAGGCCATCACATGGGTGAAGATGTCTTAAAGAAAGATCGGGATGTAACTCTGTCACAATTATTATGATTTGGTAACATTTAGCAGCTGTGGTTTTTTACTGTTGCCATCAGTTTTGTAGCTGAAACTGTTCCTTTAATTTTTTTTGCAAGACTGTCTCACTACTTTTTCTTTTTAATTGTTGCTTCCTGGACTCCTAAATATAGCCAAGTGGAATAACTAGCACCTCTGTAAACTGTTGGTTAAATGCCACACTGAGTTTCATTTTGCACTCTGGAAGGCCATTTAAAATACATCAGACTTGTAGAGCTCAAAATTTAGGAAATTATTTACTTTCTGGGAATAACTTTTAACCATTTCCTCAGGCTTTTCTGCCTTTAATACACGTTAATGCTATTCCCACCAAATAAAAGCATGGCCTGAAAAATACCAGGTGTCAAAATAAATGGCACTTCAAAGTTTAAAAAACGCAATTGAGAAATAAAAAACTGTAAAGGTTGCTCTGCTGTCACAAGGTGTTTTGTCACCAAGATGTTAAACAGCAAGTAGTCTGCTTGGGGCTTCATGGGAAATTCCAGGGAAGACCAGAGAGGCAAATTCACTGGTGGCAAATGAAGCCACTGCTGCTCTTAACCCTACAGAGCTGAGTTAATTAATGTCATTATTTAGTATAAAGATATGTAACTTCAAAACTAAAATCACCAGGCAATTGAGTGCTATATTTCTGCCTGACAGGGAAGTAAGACATCCATTCATGCAGTGCCTACACGCCACAAGGTGTAAGACGGTGAATGACACAGCCCTTGGAGGCAAGGCATAAAGTCATGGAACCACAGGTTGGAAAAAGTGTCCAGGATCACCCAGCCCAACCATCATGGATCCTCCATGATGGATCACTCCACCCTGAAACATAACCACACACACACACACACAAACCTAACAGAAAGCTGAGGTATGGGGATCAGCACTGAAAAACATGTTAAGTCCTCAGTGACCCAGACGCCTGTGCTATCCCTTTCCTCCAAAGTCATTTGAAAGAATGGAAGCCCTGAAATCCCTTTGAAAATAAGACTGCCTGACCCACAGAGAGTAAAACTTGTTTATTTACTCAACTTCTGTCAACATTTCACAGGAATTATCATCCCCATTTTGCATCAACTAAGCTGTTTGCCTAAGGTCAAAGAGTGAATAAACGTTAAACTAGATTACAGAGTATCGTGGTTCCCATTCCTGTGGTCAACCAGCTACCATCTGTTTAGGTCACCCCAGCACATTCAATTTGAAAAGAATGTTGAATCTAACACTCTGCTGAAGAAGTGCTTGGATCTTCAGTAAAAAGTCATGTGAAAGTGAGGGAGGGAACAAGAAACAAAAAAGCTTCCTATGTCTCAGTAACTTGCAAGCCCAAAAAGACAAAGAGTAATTCAAAGTCCTGCACTGAAATACTGTAATTTGCTGCGGAAGAATCCCATAAATACTCTTGGTTTTAGGGGCAGAAATGCAGCCCGCAGGGTCTGACCATTGCTGCAGCCCAGGGCCAGGGTGAGCAGCTTTGGGGAGGCTCAGCAGTTACTCCCCTATAGCCCCAGTCCACTGTGTCAGCAAAGGCACTGCAGCCTGGCTAGAGGGAGGTATAGTGAAAATCAGGTAGAGTAAATATCCCTCAAAATGACTCCTTGTATTTTTCAGGTTTAAAACAAGCCAATGGGATGCAAGACTTGTCTAGATATTTGCATGAAGAAAGACTCTTTCAGAAAAATTTACCATCCTGTGCTGGAACGGAGGCTGGAGAGGTTTTAAATCATGAACTGCATTCCTCTTCCAGGTGATGATGAAATCCATAACAACAAAATAATGAGGACATTTTCTAATTATTTTATATTTGCTGAAAGGACTGGAGTTTCTCAGAAGAGAAACACATGTTTTTGCAAGGCCCAGATATTGCTCCTGTTACCTCGGGCAAGCCAGCAAATAGCTGCTTCCCCAAACAAAACTACAGCACCTCACATAAGAGCTCATATGTACCTGTGTACTTTCAGTATTCTCAAACCAACTCTGATCTCTGAATTTGTACTTTGAAGCAGTAGGAAACTACAAAGACTTTGCTGAAAATATCTATTCAACATCATTTGCTAGTAAGTCCAAACATCAAATAGCCTTCTGTACCTGTTTGGTTATTTAAACAAAGTTTGTTCAGTTTGCATGCCAAGCTAAATGTTTCTGAAGTCACCACTGAGAGAACCACTATGTAACAGAAACTGTGAAGACAGGTCTTCAACAGCCCCAAACCAAGCCCTGCAGCAAATCCACAGAGCCCTCTGAAAGCACAGAGCCCTGCTTCATGTGAGGTTACTGATGAGCAGATATTTCCGAATTCTTCCATGAGTTGCCACTCTTTGCTCTGCAATAAGAGCGCTCTGTTTCTCTTCAGCCAAAAGCAATGCTGCAATACCCTGAAGACTGCTCTGGAGCAATGTGACCTCTTTCCAAAAAAAAACCCCACAAAAACCCCACTGGTTCATGGACTCATTCAGGAACAGCTGCTGCTCCATACCTATTTCTGAAGAACATGTGAGAAGAGAACTCATGGGAAATCTGCATCATCAAAAATGTCAAGCTACAGACTAGTGAGATATGTTAGCCACCTATGCACAGGTCAGGGGGTACCAAATATGAACAGTTGAGGTCAGTTAACTCTTCTGGATGAGTGGTGTAAAAAGCTGTTAAGAAATCAGAACAATCACCACAAAACCTTAAAGATCAGAGTCTCTGCTGGCAGAACCACCATGCATTTCCCAAAGGGCTTCTGTGCATCTCTCCCTGTGGTATCACCTTCCTTCTTTGGTCACAATATACACATATAGTGTTGTTTTTCAATCAAAGAAGTGATAATTATGTACTTAGAGAAGTTTTTCTTAATGGGCAGGCAGCAATGAAAAAGAATGTATTCATGCATCTGTGCAACGTGGGCTGTCCATGAAAATCAGAGGTTTTGTAGTTGCATGAGGAGGATGTGGGATGCCTTTCCTCCTGTCCACTTCCCCTGGCTCACATACTCTAGAAGGTCCTACCTTCACTGCTCTACAGCTCTGGTGGTAATTTTGCTGACCTGTTCTATCAAGCCTTTCCTCCAAACTCCCACACAGCAGAAGTATCCAGCTTGCACCCGCATCTTGTATGCTAGCATGGGAAGAGAGCTTGAGAGCTGCTGCTACACCCACAGCTGTTTTCCGTGAATCTGAAGAACACAATCAGCTTCAATGTTTCTTTGAAGATAGACCATCCTTTTCCTGTGTCCTAATTTAGATTCGACATTAAAAGCATATAAAGCTAAAACTGGAAAATCAGTCATAATTATACTTGTGAAATATAGAACCTATTTTTCATGAAACAATTTTGAATTCTACTTTTTTTTCCCCCTCATTCAGACAGTTTCCTACTTCAAATGGAAAACATTATAGCAATGACCTACTCAGTTATGAACTCCAGCAATTCTGACCTGCAGCAAGTAGGACACAAGCTGAGGTGAAAAAAGACAGCTTCGAATCTGACTCAAATTGCATCAAGGTCAAGAGAGATCCTGCTGGGACTGGGATCACACCCTCAAGGACTGCAGATTTTCTGAGGCAAAAGCAGTACATGACAGAAGAGTGCAGAGGCAATAGCAGGAGGACAATAAACATTGGCCTTCCAATGAAAATGAGCAGCTGTTGGGTGTTATGATAAGTTGCTAAAATAACACTGCTTTAGTGCCAGCAAGTAAGCAGCTTGGAGGAAATGTTACGCTAGCAACAGGCACACTTCTGAAACACGGAACATCTTCCATGTAGCAGGAGAAACCAAAACTGTGATACACTCAACAACCTGTCTGGCTCAGACCTCAGGGCCCAGGTTGTGCCCAGATGAGGACACCACCTCTGTGCAAGGAGCTAGCAAAATGCCCCCGAGCAAGAGGTCCTTAAGGGTCCTCACAAAACCTGGGAAGTGTGCTATCCATTCTTCAGCACCATCTGCTGGTACCATACCTAGCATCAAACTAGTTATTTGCCTGAAGGTCATGGGCAGCTTCCACTTGTCCATTCCTCAAAGAAAATCATGGACCACACTGGTCCACCAGGTCCAGGGTCCTCTGTCATTAACAACAGCCTTTCACATGGTGGATACATCCCAATGACGCTTCTGGAACTTACCAAACTCCTTCCCATGCTGAGACACCTAAAGTTTAGACTTGAACCACCTTATATGATACCAGGGGCCCGGATTCAGGCTATTCCAGCTCAAGAAATGAGATGATGTGTTCCCATGCCCAAGACGTTCCTGACCAGATGTGTGACACTGACCTATAAATATCCCTGGTTCTGCTGACCTGAGTGCTATCTGACAAGTGCTGTCTCTCTTCCTCTTCACACCTTCATCACCTTTTGGATTTCAGTTGCATCTAAGTGGCATCATCACACTTGAGTGACTTGGATGCCACTGCTCCAGTCATTCAAGAATGGCTTCTGGAGGACAAAAGACCAAGTGCAAGGCACGGCAGCATCCCCAGGGTTGCTACCCACGCTAATCACATGCAAACATACTAGTTTTGCACAGCAGAAGTGCAGACCACCCCATCTGAGCCTCTCCGAAATGGAAAAGTGTTTGTGTCTCACCATGTCTCATCATTCTCTGAACAGCATGTGTAAAACTAGCCCCCAGCAAATACTGGAAATGCGGGTCACAGCTGGTTAGATTGCTTCTGGAAAGCAAAACAGTTGAAGGAAATATTCTCATTAATAAAAAGAGGCTGTCTGGGGCTGGGCCACATGGACAGTTCTGGAGACCAGAGTCAGTACAATGCACAGGCTCTCATCTCTGCTTCAGTGTCTCCATGCTCAGTTGTTTCACTGCTTTAGCTAAGGTTGGGAAACTGCTGACAGGGATTTCAAAGGGAAATTTCTGTTCTAAGCACATTGTTGAATTCAGGCCCTTGGTAGTTGTTTTGTTGCACAAGAGAAAGGAGGGAAAACATTAAATAAAAAACCCACTGCAAGCAGTTTTCCAGGGCAGAGGCACAATCCCCAAAGGGCTGAAGCCTGGTTGGTCCTGTGCCCTGCCACCCCACCCCACCAGCTCCCTCACACCATCCCTTCACTCCTACTACCCACCCTGCCAGCCCAGCATCCAGCTCAGAATGAGGATTGTTTCTCAGGGATGCTGCTGGGTTACTTTGTTAGTGCATAGTCTGAAGATGAGAATTACCACTGGCAAAAATGATTCCAACTGGTATTTTTCAGCCTGTTTTGGGAACACACAGTATATTTTAAGACCAAAAGAAAAAAAAAATCATCTTTCTTATCCTACTGCCTAAGAAAGCACCTTTGAAGATTCAGAACAAACAAAATTTTCCCAAGTGGGGGATAAAGAAGGACCCAAATAAATAACTACAGACATTCGACTTTAAGCCATATTGTCAGATCTGAACATGGAATTTAAATATACCATACATAATCCAGGCAGAAGTGAATTTCAACCTCTGTTACCCGTGGTTTTTTCCTGTTTGGTTCAGTCATTGAAAGGAACAACTTTCCCCTTGAACTCTAATCATTTTTGAATGAATTATTAAAAAGCCTGACTTTACAAGCAGATTTCCTTTAATATACAACAGTGCACAAATAGAAGAGGAAACTGATTAAACAGGGAACATGACAGTATTCACTTGACAGCACACTTTTAAAAACCAAATTGGGCATGTGTGGTGCATGTGTGCAGAACTGCGGGTGAGGAGGGGTGGTTTTTTCCTCCGGTCTTCCTTTTCATTTTAAATAACTGTGTGCTGTTCCAGCATTTTTAATTTTAACATATCCAGCTAATTTTTTTTTTTTTTAAAGCTGGCAGTGCCTCTTGAAAGAGATAAAATATTTTAGCTTGTATTTATATTCATTTCTATAACGTTATTTCGAAGTAATGGAGCTTAAGTTGCATTCCTGAATGGCTTGGATTTCATCTACCAAAAAAATCCTAATAACTATGGAATATATAACTTATTCCTTCTTGTTGCAAACAGACTCCCTATTATATCCATAATAAAAATTGAGAGGTGCTGCCAGCTCTCTTTTGGAAAGCCATGGAAATAAGAAGTCTAGGTTCTACAACTTCATGTACTAACTCATGACTGATAAAAGACTTCTTTAGAAGTCAATTATGAGCGTACCTCAAAGGGAGTAAAAAGTAGTAAAACAGCTAATTAAGACTATTTTTTTGTGTGAAAGCAATCACATTTATGACAGCAAGGCCATAGCACGGTTAGGAAGAGTTTTCCTGTATCTCCACACACTAAAGCAAAGCTGCTCTCAGAGTGGGTGGGCACACGGGACCAAACACAGTTTCATGTCCAGCCACTGCTTACGCTGAGGCTCCCAGCGATGCCCAAGGAGCCACAGCCATCGACCCCCCTGTATCCATCACTGTGGCATTTCTCACCTTTGCAACACAGACTTTGCCTCCAAAGGACAATTTAACCCAAAATGTAACAGGCAGAGTTCCATCAACGTTGCCCCTCCTCCATAACACATCTTTTTTTTCCGACCCTTTCTGCCCATTTCGGCAGAGGGTACACACATCCAGTAACTTCCATGTTTGTCTGCAGTAGACACTATTAGCTTCCCACATGACTCTCATTTAAAAAAAAACAAAAAACAATTTAAAAAAAGTTTAATGAGGAACATGAACATAACAGCCAGCTTACTTTCAGAAAATTACAAATCCATGCAAGAACATGATGACAAGATGATTTTGAATGAAAATAACACCAGTATAATCCAAGTCTAGTAAATTACTCCTCTGAAATTATGTTCACAAAACACTAAGGGTGATGTTTTGGGTACAAACTGGACCGTGAATCTCAGCCTACACAGCTAGCCAGAATGACATTAGTTATCTCTGTAAAACTCTCCTTCATTTCCCAGGGCCAGCACAAGCCTACTCATCACCTAAAGCCGGCTGGGGCGATGCCAATGCCTTGCCCTGACCCTCAGCACTGGGGTGAGCTGTGCCCACAGCGAGGAGGGGACCTGCTGCCAAGAGGTATACCCGATACCGAGCAGCCAGATCACATACCCGGGTCCCAGCCAGCAGTGCGAAGTAGAAGGCATGAATCCTCTGCAGCGTGCAATCCTGCAGCCTCGGGTGACGCTGATGTCCAGGGACTGTCTGCCAAGATCCTGACTGCTGCACTGGGCCCTGGGGTCATACATCAAATGTTCACATGCTCTGACAGATGTTTATGTTGGTCATCCTGATTTAACTCCCATTACATCATTTACCAAGCTACTGATGTTATCATAAACGATTAAACAAGCCAGCAATGGAGACTCAAATACAAATTTGATTCCCTCGTGGTGTGAGGGCATTACACTCCAGACTGTGTCTTGCTCTTAAATCAAATAGAACAATGGCACAGTTTCTTTACTTCATTTGAATTCCGTATGAAAAGGTGCCCTTTTTTTTTTTTTTTTTTTTTCCAGAAGACTGATTTCATTCATCATTTGACCATCACGGGATGAATGAAAGGTATTAAAAGGTAATGGGGGGGTCAGACTTTGAATCACAAATTCTTGGTATAAAACTAAAACCAGTTTTGTACTTTAATTAAGGAGTCATTCAGTCTGGAATTCATTTCAACTACCCTAATTCTTGAAAGTCTCCTGCATTATTTAGAGCTTCCAGGCACTTCTGGTTTGTGTCTGGACTATTTTAACATACTGAAAATAACTTAAAGTTCTGAGGGAGCATAACTAATAAGCCAAGGAAGTCCTTGAGCTAGTGTATACCTAACATGCTTGTGGCCTGCCACTGAAATACAGTCTCATTATCAAATACAAAGGGTTAAATTTAAACTCCATGACCACTTCCCTGCTTGCTTGGAGTGTGGGGAGGGAATAGGAAGCACTTCACACATCTTGTTTTCCGCTTCTAATATATTTTTGAGTTTTCTAGTGCAGGCTTTGCTTGGATGTGTAATCGCTGTGGAACGGCTACTATACCCTTGTTACACTGCATAATACTTTCCCTTCCTCCTTCTGTAGGATTTCTCATGAAAATAGGCGCTTTGTGTTTTTGGCCCTAAGGACAGAACATAATGTACTGTCTCTAGGAAAAAATAAAAAAAATAAAAACAAAAAAATCATTAAAACATTTTCCACTACTGAAAATAAAACCCCTCAACTTACGAAGTACTACTGTATTTCTTTTACACACATGACCTCATAGATAGATGTGTGCATCCACACACACAAATGCATTCAGTTTTCAATTTAGCTATTTATAGAGTTCTATAATTTTTCCTGGCTCAAGTTTTAGCAAGCCTTCCCTGATGGGGTTCAGTTCACACAGTTTCACAGCCCTTCATTCTGCCTCGAGTTCATATCCATGGAACACCCCTCCCCACCCCTGCCTCCTCCTAGAATCCCGTTTAATATTTTGCTGATCAAATTGGCCTACCACTTTATTGAACTCACCACAAAAAAAACCAGTGGGTCTTTTCTTTCCTAAGGAACTGTGTGTGTTTTTCTTGTGATCTCCTGGTGGCAAAGCTCAGGGATGTAGTTGCTTCCATCTACAACCACCCTTCTCTTGATGATGTAACATTTGATGCACATCTAGGAGGTCTTGGCAGAGAGCCACTCAGAGGTCTTCCAGCTGTGCTGTTGCTCCCTTAAGTAGGAACAAGGGATGTTTGGGGAATGTCTGAGATTCATGGAGCCTTTTTCAAAGCTGGGAGCAGTTCTGGAAGACGGGCATTCATATGATGCCATTTGCTTGCTCCACTTCCAGTGAGAGGAATAACGAGAACGAAGTGCTCAGAGACCCCTAGGTAGGGAAAACTTTCTCGCCCTCTGGAGTCAGTGTAGTCTTCAGTCCCCTCATGTTTCAGCAAACTGGCCTGTCCTAGCATAAGGATGCCTTCAGCAAATCTGGGATAGCTGAGTCTGGTGGTACTTTGTCTCTTCCCATGCTCTTTCCAGCTCACCAGGCTGGAAGGCAAAGCTGAACTGCACTGCAGCCCCCTTGTGTGAATGCCCACTGAGAGCTAAATGCCTGTTTGTGCAGTCTCCAGCTAAGCTCTGCTTTCCTTTGGTAAATCCCTCTCCTGATGTGTCAAGGTGCAGTGCTGGAGCACACAGGCACACAAAACCAAGGAAGAAGCAGCTAATTGCCCCCTCTCCACTCTTCAGAACTCAGCTTACTCAGACCAGGGGCATATAGTCTGCACAAAGGACAGAAAAGCAGAGCTCAGAAAGCAAAGAGTCATTAAAATGAAAACCCACGAGGCAGGTAACAGCTTGCTGCCAGACTTCTCAAAATTTAAGTGTTGATTGTTCAGAATTTATGTCTAGATTTTTCTTAAGAATGCAATTTCCTGGCACATGGTACAAGTTGCTCTAGACCTGCATGTCAGCACAGCAGGCATCCTGTTGCAAAGGTTATTATGGAACTATTGAATGTTTTCATGCCAAATTTGTCCAAATTAAGCCAAGGGGAATGGAAATACTTTCCCTGGATAGGTGGTGGTTGCATTAGGTGGGTTTGTTTATACGGAGAATAAAAGTTACAGCTAAATATAAAAGCAGATATATCATAATATTGTCTGAGAACTTGAATAACATGTCATTCAGCCTGTGTGCTGTGGAAAGAACACGAAGGTCAAGTCTAAAATAAGATCAGTGACTGTTTGACAATAGAAACATGTAGGAGGTAGAGCAGGAGAATTTTCCACATTTTTTTCAAATGGCATTTTTCTTTCAAAAAATACTTGTCTACTTTGCAGTGAGTCTGATAAAAAAACCTGTTGAACTTTGTGCAAAACATACTGCTGAATTCGGTATGTTTTTGATCAGCCTTCTGGCAAACCTGCATTAGTCACTTGTGCCAACTGTTTACTTTTTGCATTATGCTCACTTGGGAAAATGAAAGAAGGCTGCTCTGTTGCATTTTTGTTTTTCAAGAGTTTCACTTTCTCCTTCAGCCCTCTCATCCTGCTTCCCTGGAAGTCAGAGTCTTGAGCAAGTCTATTGCTACCTCTTACAGGTAAGCACTTCTGAGTTTGCAGTACTGGGGAGTGCATGGAATCCCTGGCAAGGTCAAACGGGGGGAAAAAAGCCCAAACAAACCACTACTTGAAGTACTTTATAAAATGTAATGTGTTCCTTTTTAGTTTTGTTCATCCACCAAAAACCACGGTGAAGACCTTATGTCAAGGACGTGACACTTCCAAAAGTGTAACCAAGGTAGAGATTTCAGTCTCTGCCCTGCAGCAGAGGTAGCCACCCCTCAGCAAATCTTGTAGGAGAAAGGGAACTCACAATCCCAGTCTTGACAGAGACGTCCAACATACTCTATTTTTACTTATTCAGTGATGTCAGAAGTATATTTCTCTTTTCTCTCCTACATTCACTTTAAATATAGTTCCAACCACTTCCCTGTAAAATGTGTTACAAAAGTACCCTTGCAAATGCCCTAATGCTCCTCCCAACAGCTCCAGTGACAAAATCCCATGACTTTAAAGAAAAGATAAGAGACAGAAACCAGCCCAAGGCCAAGGCCTGAAAGCAGATGCCCTTCCTTTCCCTCTGAACTATACCACACAGTCCCTGTAGTTTATAAAGGTAATGTTAAAACATTCATTGCCAGCATGTTCCCCCATGGAAGAACTCTCAGGGCTCCTGGCAGAAAGGGTCTGGGACAGAGGAGGGACACTCGGGGGTAGAGCAACCTCTCGTCAGAGACCCCAGGCACAGTCTGGCCAGAGCCTGCCATAGAGGAGGGGGATGAAGGAACAGGTCCTGCTTGGGTTTGTGCTTCACAGCCCCCTTCCACTTGACCTCCAAACCCTGGAGCAGACATGGTCAAAATTAGTATCACGCTGAGGGCTGGCATGTGATGGCTTTGACCCTAACAATTCCACTGGGAATGCAGTATTGTTCTGTCCTTATTAACAGTAATTTGCATGTTGTCTAATGGCCCTGGGAGGAAAAAAAAGTAGAAATAAAAAGGGTGGCAGGCCCTGAGGGAGGAGAAGAGGAAATGGGACTGCTGCCACTTTCTTCTGAGAACTGGCAAAATAAGAAGGCTGACTTTCTTAAGGAGCCAGAGGTAAAACCATTCATTGCAAAATTGTTTAATATCTAACTTAATCATCCAGCCTTCATTGCTCTGAGGCAGTTTTGAGAACCTAAGCCATTTAGCTATTCCAAAGAGCTCTTGTCAAACCTGCCTGTTAGGGATCTTGATCACAGGCAACTGATTTTAGCAAGACTCTGGGTCTCTCCCAAGGCACTGGTGAAAGTGACCTTTCGGGATGAGGAGTTGCTCTCAGCAGAAAGGTCTGAACTAGAGAGACATGGGACGTCTGCACACAGCATTTCCCCATCATACTCAGAGCCTTACATATAAAGAGCAGCAGTAACACTGAGCTACCACAGTTCCAGTCATTTTTTTATTTTCTGTTGAGAGGAGTTTCTTTAGGGATCAAAGTGCCCTCAAAACCAAACAAGTTGCCTGTCCATCCCTTCCAAAAGAACAGGTAGTTTATTCCAGCTCTCAGCGACTGCAAACCAAACAGCTCCTCTCCCACTGTCAGTTTTAGCTCTAGGCCAGTTATTAAAATTAAACAGTTGTGTTTGAAAGAATGATGTATTTGTGTCTGCAGGGGGGAAGAGAAGGGAGCAGAGAGGGGAAAAAAAGAAAGCAAGTTTTCTAAAACAAACCCTAGGCCAGTTTACACAGCCTAAAAATGTACCAGTGCTGCCATAAAACTCCCACAGAAGTCCCAGCCTGCAGAATGTACTACCATATCACAAGCATCCTTCTCACTGAGTTGGGGAAAACAAAATAGTGTTTTTTTTAAAAAGGCAGGAAAATTCCAATTGCTTGCAAAATAAATACACTATTCCCCTGTGAAA
Source organism: Formicarius rufipectus (assembly GCA_013399695.1). Lineage (NCBI taxonomy): Eukaryota > Metazoa > Chordata > Aves > Passeriformes > Formicariidae > Formicarius > Formicarius rufipectus. The sequence continues at coordinate 918,417 of VXAU01005172.1, read as the reverse complement.
CAATCAACTACAATAAATGTGAAAAAGGTACAAAAGGATGCCTTGGCAGGTTTCCCCACTACTTTTGCCACCCGGGCTGGAGAGCAGAGTAGGCAAGTGTCCCCACTCATAGACCTAAAGTACCAGAGAGACTCAAGAGCTCATCTCTGGGGCTGAGGCACAGCTTTACTGGCCAAAGTCAAACAGAACCAAATTCTAAAAAAATTGCTGTGGTCCTGGTGGGACATTACTATTCCTGGCTTACACAGACACGGGCAGAAGGATGTGTTTAGCACCCTGGGCTCCCCTTACAGCCTGAGGAGGCTGAGAAGTACTCTCAAGGCAAAACCCAAAACAACTTCGCTCCAGTTTTCCACCACTGCACAGACATGCCCAACCATTCACTACAACCATGGCTTTGTGCAACCAACACTTTATAGATCCCTTTCTAAATCTGTCCAAAAGCTCACTGCTATGAGAGACCAGATACCACTGCTTTTAGCATCTACACCAAAAAAAATATCTATTGACTCCAACCAGGCAAGGATTTCACACATTCAGCCCAGAGCCAAACACGTGAATTTTCCACTGCAGGAATTTTTTGCAGACAGCCCTGAGCTACTGCAGAAGCCTGAACATACTCCAGACCAGCTCATTTATGGGTAGCCTTGATTGCCTCCTTCCCAAATCTTCGTTCGCGAAGTCTAGCCATGATGATGATGATGATGATGATTGCCACCTGACGTTTTAAGGGGACACTTTATTTTCTGCCTTGCCCTGCTGCAGCACTCCAGCCCAAAGTAGAGAGCAAAGCTTTTCCCCTAGCCAAGTTTCACAGCAGCACAGGTAAGTACTGCACATCTGGAAAACAGAGAAAGGAACAGGTCAAGCAGGAACCTAGAAATGACATGGGCATTAGGCCCCCTTCTCAGCTGTGTTCAAGACCTTTTGCATCCAGCAGCAGACTCAGGATTAGGTATTTAGACAGTCATGTGCCAGATGACTTCAGGAGAGGGGCTTTGGATATGTCCAGCTTGAACACAAACTTGTGGATACTTTGAGCACAATGTATAATTTGATTCTGTTATGAATGAGGGAGTAATTACTTCAGGTTTTTTAATTAGTTTTTTTTAACTTAAGCTGTGTGTACATTCTTGAGAATTTCAACAGGTTTTATTATTTTATTAATCTACAGCACTGACCACTATTTTGCTAATGGAAATGTCAACTCATTTACTATTGCATTTTTCTTTGATTTATTTCTGATTCTTTTTGCTCTATAAAAAATAAGAGATCAGAAATAGGGTCCTCTATTACATTTTAAAATGTACAGTTTGAACATGTGAAGAATATTCTTAAGAAAGGAGTAAATTTCTTTTGAGACAAGGCTGGCAACAGTTACTCTATCACAAAGACAGGCTACAGGACTGTGCCACAGATTTCACTGGCCTCCTGTCTGCGGTCCTATCCCAACTTTCTAGTGACTCACACAAGTCTCTGCAGAACATGCAACAAGTACTTTGTCTCCTAGGCCTCAGTTCAGCAAGATAGTTAAAAGTAACTCCAAACTCATGGTTAGGCCAAAAAGGTTTGATAACTAGTAATTTTTTTTCAGTGTTTTAAAATTGCTTTTTCTGCCTGCATCTGAACACTTAATGAGGCTTGTGAATGGAAGCAAAAGAATACAAGTGTATGAAGATACTTCTTACAGGTGCACAAGATACACCTATACAGCCCCTTCCCTGAAGTGCCACAGACAAGCTTTTACATATAGTGGGAACTGAAAAGACAAATTCCTTCTTGAAGCACCCAGTGAACTGCGCTGACACATCAAGGAAAACACTGTTAGCTGCCATTTCTCACGCTGCTCACCCCTTCCCTATATAAAAACTAGAAATCAACACCTGAAACCGATCTCTTTAATCTGTTTCCATCACAAGCATTGCTAAACACATCCAAACAGTGCAGCTGAAAAGCTTAAGCCTAATTTCCATTTAACTTTTATATTTTTCTTTCTTCTACCTCCTCTCTCCACTCAGATCTCACCCCAAGATAGTTTCACAATCTGACTCACTTTGCTCTTTCCCAGGCTAGCAAGCTCCAGCAATGACAAAAATGTAATGCTACTGATTTGAACTTTATTCTAAGCTCCAAATTACTACAATGGACATTTTGCTCAATACCATACCTTGTACCACCCTTTTTTTTTTAATTACAGAACATCAGCTCAACTCATGATAGCATGGTGGGCAACAATAAATTTCCCAAACCTCTGGTGTGCTGCACAGCTAACAAGAATACATATTCTGTAGCTGGGTAAACTAAAAAAGAAAGGTATTAATGATATCCTTCTAGAGCCAAGAAGAGGAAGTCAGTTTTGACTCTCAGTTGCCTTCTCAAACAACTGTGAGAGTCTCTCTCAATCCCTTTGTGGGAAAAATGAGGCCTTTTCTTTCTGATTGGACCTGGCTCATGTACATAAATTACTCACTGAAGTACCCCACTGAGTAGTTTTTTCAATCAACAAAACAGGATCAGTCTTTTTATGCTTCCTAAATAAAATAGCAATAAAATTATGTATGCACTGAAGGATGCTGACTATTTCTTTCAACTAACTCAAAATCACACAATGACAGAGTCATTTAGGTTGGAGAAGACCTTCAAGATCATCGAGTCCAACCATTAACTCAGCATCTGCTTCTTCTCACAGAACTTTGATGGCAAATACAAGGAGAATGGCTTGCAACTTTAAACCTGAAGTTAAGTACTCATGTGGCAATTCATAACTGATCCCCAGACAGCACAGGAGCAAATTTAGTGATGTGGGTGCTCTTGGAAACACAGCAAGTGCATTTACAATTACCTTTACATAACATAAGCAGGAGTAAGAGGTTTTCCCTGGATGGATGAGACCACCAGCGCATGCATCCCAGTATCCCCAGACACCAACCAGCATAACGTGCTCTGGAGGAGAAGCAGTGGAATAGATAATTTTGAAATAGCATTATCTGCATAAAGGTCTACCCTCAGCACTTGGTGATCTAAGTTCAGCAGACGATGTTAAATTTACCCCCTGGTGTATGACTGCCCTTTCAAACAATTTGATCCAAACATAAGTATAGCTGTTTCCCTTACCCTTATGAATACCTAACCTTTCCTGAATGCAACTGAGTACTTCCCCTCGCAGCTCTCCCATGAAAACAGCACCCAAAGGTTAAGCATGTGTTGCAGAAAAAGCTGTTTCTCTCTGTGAGCTGAAAATCCGTGGCTTTTTCATTTGATCTTACTTTTATTGCTGCATATACAAAGTAAATATAATTGTCCAGTTAAGTGCCTCTTCCTCTTCCTATTGAAGTCAATGGCGACACTTTCTAATATCGAATTTGTTTTCTTACTCATTAACTGTAAAGTCCAGAAACCCACAAGGAACTTAGCAAGGGGGAATATAGTAAAGTCTATCAATCTACAATAATTATGACAGCAAATGAGCATTAAGATAAAATAGCAGAAAGTAAATTCCAGGCTTTTAGATGCATTTGGAAGTTATCTGGTTTCATAGTCTTTCAGGAACCAAAAAAAAATAAATCAAAAAAAGCAAAAAAAGAAGCCATCAGATTGTTAATGAGACTGAAAGCCAGAGTAAAATAAAAATCCCTCAAGTCTGTCATCAGCATTCATGTTTGCCAAGAAGGCCTGGATGTTATACTGCCGGGGAAGAGAAGATTTATGGCACTGTACACCTTCATCCATCCTATTATTATATATGAAATGGAAAATAAAACAGGCTGGTACTGCCCTCAGAAATAATCAGTGTTTTGCTGCCACTGGGTAACAAATGTTGCTATTATTATTACTAAATCAGCAGGAGAGCAGCCATGAGGTGCTTATAAATAAATTATTTTAAAAAACCCAGCAAGCCAAACAGGGCTCCACCCTTCCAAGGGCGTGAAGGAAAATAAAACAGGGACGGTGGCGGGAAGGGCTAGACCTGGCATGCACAGTCCCCCATGGCCATGTGGCAGCACCCAGAGGTCTGGCTGGCACCCAGTGCCTGGCAGTGATGGAAAGGGATGGTCAGGAAGCCAGGGACTGCCAGCACACCGTGAAGCAGAAAGAGAAAAGAGGCACAGAACGAGAACCCTTCACCATAATCCTGATCACCTAAAGGGATGGCAAGAAAATAGCCAGAGAGTAAAAATTCTCTTCACTACAGGAGAGTCATTATTCAATCAGACCTTCTGCACTGTTTTTTAATTATGGTTCCTCAACTGCCCAGGCTGCTGCCCCGCTTTGGGGCTACCCAGAACCACCCCAGGCCACTGCCATGCCCCAGGGTAGGACCATGGTGCTAAAACACTTTGGGCTAGGCTAGTAAGGCAGCTGCAGAGCAAGGTGGGAGATCAGGACATGGCAGTTCTGCTGGCAGCTGGCATTAGCATGCAGAGTGACACCACTTCAGCCATTCTTGCCCTGAGCCCCCAGCTCAGCATCCCTTGGTGGCACCAGCAGATCACAAGGCTGGTGTTCCACACACCAGGCACAACCCATCGCACGAGACCAAAACCACAGTGATACCTGAGAGCCCCTCCTGCTTCTACATCCACTTCCCACCACCACCCCAGGTGTCCAACCCACTGAAAGATGACCCTCTCATCAAGGACGCCTGCATGGGAGCACAAGGGCTTAATGTTTGCTGGTGATGCAGTCCAAAGTGCTGCCTTAGGAAGGCCAGGCCCTGGGATCTGGCCGCTGGGAAAATGCTTCTGCTCCACATGCAATTTCACACATCATTGCATAGGTCTTGTGATTCTCCTGCTAGAGCCATGCTCTGCCATCGGAGAAATGCTTGTGCCTTGGCAAAGAAATTCAACTGGATTTTCTTTGTGGATTACCGACTCTGAATTTCAAGCTACATAGTCAAAAAACTAAGCTCCTTATACTGTCCAGCAGAGCTAACACAGCAGCTTGAGAGAGGCCTGTGTTAGTGCAGGCACAGAACGAACTTCTTTCTCAATACTGAAAGTAAAGTAAAACTTTTTAATAGGATTGCTGTTTGAACTTTACAGTTCTTTGCAAGATCAAGGCAAATGACATCATCTCCACAAGTGAGACCCCTGGTTCTGAAATTTTAAAGGTCACAGTCAATATATTTTTTAAATTTTTTTTAGTAAAAAAAGGCCAGACTTCTGAGAAAATACGCAGCCTAACATTATTGCAAGTTACAGAGAAAGCTATTATAAATGAAAAGGACTAGAGAACCACAATAATTTTCTCTTTCTGCCCTAGCATTTCTCCTCCTTGCCTCGGCACAGATCCTCCACAGAATGAATTTCTTGCTCTTAGGCAACAGTAAAAAAAAAAAAAAAAAAATTTGATAATATTTTGAGAATTCAATTATAAACCCACAAAGCCACAAAAACTGGCAAAGGACCTAGAAGGTGTTACACTTGAAACTGCCAGTTCATTTATTTAACTGAGTGGATTTGAGACAGTTTCCTTTTACCAGTCAAACTGTGACTTGGGGTTAGTCCCACTGGGGATTGAGTCGTTACGAGGTCGCACCTTGCCCATAAGGAAAGTCAAAGCGCCTCTGCTGCGGCACATGGCACGGCTCTCCAGGAGAGGTGAAGCCCCACACTGCATGAGCAAGAGCCTTTGGACTGAGACTTGCACCAGAAGCAGTGCATTGTACAGGCAGGTGCCAGGCAGAGTGGCTGGGAAAGCAGCTCCAGAGACCAAAAGGGATGAGATTTCGGTCAGTAGCCCACACACGAGCTCAGGAAGGGCTGTGTGCCATGCTGATATCCACCATTCCTAGCTCTGTCCCAGAGGTAGATGCATCTGCCATCCCTCACCTTCATGAGAGGGCCATGGACCACTACAGGCAGCCCTTCAAGCTTCCTTTCCAAGGCATCCCACCAAGCAAAGAAAGGAAATGATTTACTAGGCACAAAAAAAGTAAAAAAGGAAGTGATGAGGACAGTCAACTCAGGAGAAGCAAAAACTGAGGTCTACTTGCTGGTCCAAGAAGCATTTATTCACTTGGGTGTAGACAGCCACCTGAGAAAACACACTGGTCTGCAGGAATCAGACACCCCAGTTCTTCCTCCTCCACCAAATGAGACCTCATCCCCGCAGAAGGAGGAGGAGCCCTGTTGCCAAAGGGGAGGACACCTTGGCAAAATCAGCAGCTATCTGGTAGGTGAAACCTTCTGAGATGCTGGAGATGCTGGTGCACATCCCCTGCCAGGCTGAAGAAAGTCTTGTCAGCAAAGCTCAGGAGAGGTCTTAACTAAGGAGCTACCAGGAAAAGTGAGGGCTCGTTCCCAGATGCATGCGAGGACAGCACGTTGAGTGAGAGCAGCTGGGCCAGAAGGTGCCTGCCAGCTTTGGTGGTTCTTAGAAAAGGTGAGCGGCTCCCCTCTGCTGACTAGCTTGGGAGAAGAACAGTGAGAAGTCAGGGACTTCTGTCACCATTCTGGCTAGGCAGGCACCCAGAGGATCCAAGCACTTATGTTCCACCCAAGGTCCACTTCAGGCATCTAAATCCTTCTCTATAATTGGCCTTAACTCTTGAACAGAACAAAGAACCATGATAAAAGAACAGAATCAGACGAAAACACTACTGTCGCATTCCTGGTTCAAATGCAAATATTGTCGTTTAAAATTAAGTGTTCTCATCTAAATTTTCAACACAATGTTGCTTCTCTCATCTCTGCTTCTTCATTCTTTATATCAAAAAGGTACTTGTCTACGTAAATATAACAGTGCCTGTGTCTCCTTCTGTAGTTCTCACACTAATTTTTTCTTGAACAGCTTGGGGAACAAGCCATATGTTGGACTAGAAGTGCCCAGAGCTAAGCATGGCTCCCACGTCTGTTAGGTTGTATGCCCAAAGAGGGAACCCATCACTGCAAGATAAACACAGTTATTTCCCCCCACACTCACTGCATCATCACTTCAATGTTCCCTATGTCAACGTCAGAAGTTGCCAAGTGCAACAGCCCACTGCCAAGCCACTCCTCCTGCAGCTCTGAAAATCAAAATGAAGCCATTAAGTTGTTAATCAGAAAGCATACATTATACCAAGTACCACAGAATCGCAGAGATGAGCTGGTTCTCCTCTTATTTCTTCTGTAATACAATTAAGATGTTATCAGGCCAAAGTACAGTATTGCGGTATCCTGGCCGAAGTGAAAATCTTTGAAAGTGGCAATTATTTGCCACCAGAACCACAAGCTAATAATACAGATGCCTTGGAGCCCCCATCTGCTGCTTTTTCTAAGTTTCAAACAAACCCATGATGCCATGTATTGTAAAGGTATTAACAATCCCAGGCACCATTATCAGTGACATCTGGTGCCTAAAATTTATGCTCTATCTCCACTCCAACCTCCCCTTCAACACGCTTCCTTCCTTCCTTTGCAATCTAAAGAATTCAAGTCCTGAAAACGTGCTGCCAACTTACACAACCAATTCAAACCAAACGGATAAATAAGAAAAACATGTCCAACAAACTTCAGACCTGAGTGTAAGACACAGGCCCATACAACAGACAAAAGGCACGTGCTGTCTGACTTAGCACTGTGTAACATGCTCATGCCCAACTCCGGTGCTCTCCTCTCTTGCATATGCAGCCTCTAATCAATTTACCACTCCTCAACATACCAGGGAGCCACTACATAAAGGAGAAGACCATAGCAGCTGGAGCTCCTGGTTGTTGTAGCAACCTGTGTGACAGGGAGATCTTGTAGGCAGCCGTGCTGAGGTCCTACCAAGCATCACCACCTAACAAGGCTACTCCAGAGAAGCCATTTATGAGACTTTAATAAGGTTCTTAGATGGGCTATGTTGCAACAGGCAAGTTGGAGACTGAGTGCATATATTAAAGCACTCTTATACACTAAGAGATCTTGAGAGTCAGAAGAAGTAAAAAAAGAAAAATCCACTGCCCTATGCCTTCCTTGATTTCTATGTAAAGAGATGATCCCAAAAACTGTGCTTGCAACTTCATGTTACTCTTTTGCCCTTTGTAACCAGCTAGAAGGTTTGCCTGTGTTTAATATAATCCCATGGCTCAAAGTACCAGCCATGTACCAGACAGACAGATAAAAGCCACCTTTGAGAAGTATTTTGCACATCTTCTCCCATGTGTACACTGCAAATAACCATCATGGTCAGGCTTCGCAAATGAAGCACATGCGAAAGTAAACGGCATCACGTGCATCCAAATTCTGGAGCTTTTGTTGATAGTAAATCAAAATAAAGAACTAAATGGCTATCAATAAGAAGTGCCCTTTCCTTTTAAAGGCAGTCACTGTTTACAGTCTGAGTTTTTTGTATTTCTAAGTGTCGGGAAACAGCTCCAGCACTCACCTCCTCCAGCCAATCATGCCTGATAACACCTGTCTTTTCACATTCTCAGTTTTATTTGTTATTTATGTTTTTCTTTGCACAATACACCCACAGGACAATGCCTCTCCAGCATGCTTACAATTTGATCCAAAGCTCACTGGAGTCAACAGAATGACTTCACTGGCTCTGGAGCGAACCGAGGGCCCCAGCTCTGCAAACGGGCTTCCAGCCTGAGGAGGGACTTACGCACAAGTCAGGCATCCAAGCCCAGAAGTGCAATCACAAAATCCCTAACCCTTTAGCTGCTCGTGTTTTAACCAGCCAAGGTCTCCAAAAGCCTGAACTGTTTGCAGTTTGGGTTTGGGTTTTTTTCCACAGTTACCAGCGTTGTGAAAAAACCCCCCAGGTAACACCAACAAACTCTCTGTAGACATCCATGAAATAGGGAACCAGGGAATAGACCTCCCTCTCCCAAGTCTGGTCCCAGCCATTAAGTGCTTCAGTCATTTTATGTGTATGCATGAATATACACACGTGTGTGCCTGTGTAGGTGTGCCTATTTGTATATACATATGTCTATATGTAAATACATGCATAGACACACACGTGCACACACACACACATTTTTTGCTCCCCCTTCTGGCCCCATGAATCCTGAATTTTTTTTCTTCTTGGTGGAAGCAGAGCAGAGCAGCAGAAGAATCCTGCCTCAAATGTGACTTGTAGCCAGGGATCAGCAGCGGTCCTCTGGAAGGTGCACAGTGTGGATTCCTGCTGAGAAAAGGGCTCCAAAGCATTGCTCCCTCCGTTATGGCAGCAGGTGGATGTCCTCTGGGTCCCTGGACATGTACCCCCTTTAGCCAGAGGGATTCAACAGCATCTTCATTTTTAACAGAAATGGTCAGTGCAGGCAGCACATTATTTAGCATGACACTGACTTAATAAGAGACCCTAGGGGCTAGAAATTTCATGTGGCAATGCTTCACAAACACCAGACTTGCAAAACTTGTTAACTGGGAAACATATACTGTATTTTATATTCTGTTACACACACCTTTTGAAGGTGCACTGTGCAACTGAGTCAGCTCTCTGGATTTCACAGGGGACTGGACCTGAAATTGACGGTGCTCTACCTAGCTGACCTCCACTTCCAGGTGACCTACACCAGCTCTCAGCCCAGATGTAAGGTTTCTTCTTCAGTATAACTTTTGCCATTTCTTCCTCCAACGCATTAATATCCTAAACTTTACACACAGAACAGGTTTGGTTTGTGGGAGAGCAGCTGGGATCATATTTTGTTCCACTGTATCAATTAATACAGGAAAGATGGAAACACCCTTCCAATTTCAATGCTGTTAATCATTTTGGAAAGAGAGGGAGAGAGAAAAAGAAAAGGTTTTTGACTGACAATCAGTGAAAAGCTGTCCATTTTCCACAAGTGTACACCTTCCCTTTCTAGATGATGGTGAAGCCCACCCTGGACAGAGGTGATCTCTACCCCAGAAACACAGTCAGCCATCAGATCATAACAAATACTCATTTTCCAGAACAATCCCACAGATACAGCTCCCAGCACCTTTGTTTCATCTCAAGACAAAGACAGATCTTTCACACTAGACATATCCTATACCATAAAACCCCGATCCAGTCACCACCACAGCCACAGCCGCTGACACTGATGGCCACCTGCTCGTCAGTAACACAGGGATCCTGTATTTGTTGCACACCAGTCCGGTGCCTCACCCCTACCAGGCAGGAATGCCTACATATACACACACGTGGTTCCTGCTGCCCCGTGCCTGGGACCCACCACAATGTGACTCTCCCTGGCAGCTGGATGGGCATATCTGCTGCCCCTGCCTTCCCCACTGCAGGACTCTGCCTTGTCCTGGAACCTGCCTTGGTTCTGTCCACAGGCAAGCATGGACAGGACCAGGAAAACGGAGACCACTGATAAAGCCAGTGCCTCGTTCATCCCTTTCACTCCCGAGCTATAGTTGTTCCCCCCATCTCAAACCACTTCATCATACCCTGCAGCGAGATGAAACTCAGCAACTGGCAAAAGGCCTGCACACACGCCAGTGCAGACACCTCCTGGCAAACCTTTTGCTCCCCACAACACAAGCACAACCTCCCAGGCACTGCCCAGTCAGGGGTCCCACCAGCCCTGGGCTGGAGCTGGGAGAGGAAGAGAGCAATCAGTGGACGTACCCAGCCTCCGTTGTCCTGGATCCAGTTGTGCAGGTGCCGGTTCAGGTACTCGGTCATCCAGGCAGCGATGTTGTCTACGAGCTGAGACATCTCCCGGTTGACGCTCTCCACACACATCACGCCGCCGAACTCGAAGAAGGCCACAATCCTGCCCCAGTTAACCCCGTCTCGGAAGAGCTCCTCCACCACCGCCACGAAGCGGCTCCTGGCAGTGACGGGGGTCAGGTACAGCTGGCCAGACATTTGGGCAAAATCGCTCTGGTAGCGGCGGGAGAACTCGTCCCCCGCCTGGCGCAGCACGAGGTGGACAACCTGGGGTGCGGGACGCAGCCCCTCGGCCGGGGGAGCGCGGCTAGCAGCAGCCGAGCCAGGGGGCTCGGGGTGCGGAGACACCAGCCCAGTGTGATCAGAGGAAGTCCCAGCAGCAGCAACGGCAGCAGCAGCAGGAGGAGAGAGACCTGGAGGCAAAGGTGCCGGGTCCTCGCCGGCAGCCCAGTCGTATCCCCTCTGCGAGAGTTTATAGTGGATGTACTTCAGCACTATCTCCCGGTTATCGTAGCCTCTTCTCCCCGGGTGAGCCATAATTCCCAAGAGGAAGCAGCAAGAGGAAGGGAGAGAGGAAGAAGAGGAGCAGGATGAACCCAAAAAAGTAAAGCAGCCAATAATAACAAAATTAATAACACCAAAAATTATAATCCAGTTACTGTATTGGACACGGTTTCATTCATGCTGTTGTGGGGGAGTTCTCGGGGTCTCGGAGGTACTTTTGTCTTCTCAGTGTTTCCTCCTCGGTTTGAGATGCAAGTCATAAATAGGGATTTAAATGCTGTAAAGACTTTACTTCCAGGTGCACATTTATTACTTATTATAAATTTACTTTAGGACTATTTCCTCCTCGGTGTTGAAATACATCTTAAAAGATAGTATACCGACTCAAAATCAAGTGCATTTTCCCCTAGGTGTTGGACTACCACGGACATGAAGGAGCAGACGAACACACACCGTAAAAACTGCAATTCAACACGATTTGCTAAGCAGCCTTGGATGGAGGTTAATCCAACATACTATATGCTAGAAACCTCAACACTAGGTTTTGGGTTTTTTTGTTAAGTTACACAAACTAAATTTCCTCTGTAAAGTACTTACTTGGACTATAAATATGTTCCTCTGTCAAGTTTCCTCTAAGAGAAAAATAGCAACAATAAAATCCAAACATCACAAGTCTTCAGAAAGGTTAAGTTCTGGCTGCTTTGATGCTTCAAGTCACCAAGAGGATGGGAAAGAGACAAAAAAAAAGTATTTCTACGATTTCAAATGTTTTTTCCCAGACTCCTGTTTAACAGACATCTCCAAAAATGTGTCACAGCTCAGAAAATCCCGCCTTGCAGCCCGGGAAGGCGAACAACCCCAAAGAGACGGAAAATCCTGGAGACCAGATGAACCACATTTGAATCCAAGCTCTCGCAGAAGTGCTCTGTTTTTCCCTCCAGTGCAACGTACAGACATATGCATTTACGTAGTTTCATTCAGACACCGATCGCAGGAGCCCGGTGCTTCCACACACATGCACACACCGAAAAAAAAAAAAAAATACTGTATCTATTTAAGAAATTAATTATTTTTCACAACACAGAGCGGAAATAAAAGAGAAAAAATTAACTAAAAATATGAAAATAAAAATAACGACGGAAAATTGCTTTTGACCGCTGCCATTTCCCGGAGCAGCTTTGTATCGGCGGAGGAAGGAGCCCCTGGCGCTGGCCGAGGAAGGGGCGCGGACGGGGCGTGTGTGCGGTGTGACTGGTGCCGATGGGGATCGCGGCCGCGGCGCCGCTGC
>VXAU01005172.1:874277-906018 GCA_013399695.1 Formicarius rufipectus | reverse complement strand
GGAGGCTCCGGCTCCGGCCCCGCTCGGCGCAGCCGGGCGCGGTGGTTTCCTAGAGCTCCGCCTCACTCTTCATTCAAGAAAAGGGGGAAATGGGGCAGGGAGGGAGGGGGGGGGCTCGGGAAGAGACAAGGCGAGCGACCCCCCGCGGCCACGGGCACGCCCTCCAGCGCGGCGCGGGCCTGGGGCCGGCGGTGGGGAGGTGGGGGCGCGGAGCAGAGCGGAACAGGGATGGGGGAAGGCCCTGGGGCCGCGGGTGGTGCTGGCCGGGTAGAGGAAGGGGGCGAGGGGATGCGGGATGCCAGCCCTCCGCGGGGCAGCGCGCCCCGCTCCGCGCCTCACGGATTCATGCAGATGAATGAATAATATTAAAAAATTAATAAAATGGGGACTGAAAACGTGGAAAATAAAATAAATAAAATAAAATGCCCGAATCGCCTTTTTAAAAAGGAAAAGTGTCCCGGTGCAGGCGGGCAGGCTGTGCGCGGGGTAGGGCGGAGGGCAATGCGCTGGTCACAGCCCGCGTGGGGTTCCCTCAGCGCCCCCCGCTCCCGCCCCTCCGAGGTCCCGCACACCTGCCCCACGCAGGTCGGGCGGCTTTCACTCGTGCCTGTGGGAGTTTATGACCCCTGTTGGGGTTTATGACTTTTTGTAGAAACGGGGCTCGGGCTTGCCCCTGCGCCCGGCCTGGAGAATTTGTTTTTATTGAAGAGGGGCTGTTGGAGCTGTTGTAGATCTGGAGCTTAACTAAAGAAGCAGAGTTAACCTTCGAAGTAGGTTAAACCCACAGAAATGGGAAATAGCGATGGCTCAGCCCCTCCTGCCACCTCGACCAGCGACATCAGTGCGATGTTGGGACTGCCCTAGCTGAAGGGGGGAGCCATCCCAGGGAAATGCCAAACCGAGCGGGAGTAGGACATTCTCGGCACCTTCCTCTGCTTAATACAAGAGGGAGAACGAGACGATGGATCAATTCTGCCAGTTTTTGTCGACATAAGGATCATTGGGATGCTAATCTCACGTATACACTATCCCCAACCTACAAGAAACAAAATGCATATATAAAGCCGTGACCATGAGTTTATTCGCACAGGGGGGCCCTCGGAATGAATTCACCCTGCCCTTCAAGTCTCTGTTCTCAGATCACCTTTCCTTCACCCACGGACCTGCCACGCGTAGTTCCTAGGCTGGCAGCTCCCCTGCCTGAGAAAATGGCACTGCCGGGGGGAGGGTGATGGGTTTTCCCTCCATCCCGAAGAAGGGGAGGGCCCAGCATACAATGTGTAGGATTCCCCAAGCGCTAAACGGAACTCACCTGTGCTCTCGGTGATCCAGGGATTTGTTTCGAGGACGCACCGAGGGATTTGTTTCTCACATGTACAAACCAGAGCCTTTACAGGTACCCGAAGGGGCGTTCAGAGTGTTTAATCCTTTTGCTGTCTTTTATTCAGCGGGGTACGGGAAGGCACTCGCACTGTATCTAGTGCCGGCATCCTCCTCTCCTTTTCTCTCTCCTCGATACCCTCTCATCTCTCTCCTCTTCCCCTGTCTCTTCTCCAGCGGGTTGCTGTTGCCACCCAGCGGCCGCCGCTCGCCCCGGGCTCGGTCGAGACAGTCGGGACCCCCCGCCCGTCCCTGCAGGCTGGCGGGAGCGAAGGGCTCCCTCGCCTCAAACTGTCCCACCGGCTGGGTTTTGACTGGTTGAGTTCTGGCCGGGTTAAGAGCGACGGAGGTTGCAGGACAGCATGTGAAATGAGGTCACAAGGTTGATGATGCTCTGTGCAATCGTGGGCTAAGAGAGCTGTACCCCACCAGGACACACGTGTAGCTCAGGGATTGTAGGAACATAAAGCCACCCCATCTCCATCCGTATGAAAGACTCCAGCAAGTAAGGTGCTTGCAATGAGCTGAGGAGTGGCTTCTGATGGCAGAAACACAGACAAGGAATCTGTCAGCCAAGTAACATCACCGCCTTCTTGCATCAAAAGAGAATGAAGAAAAAAGGTCTCCTCTGAACACAGAAAGCAACTAGGCATTTCCATGTAACATGCTATGGTTGAAGTGGAGCAAGTGATACAGAACATCAGAACAGCTGTAACCAACCAGGCTGCTGACTGAGTCTGGCTCTGCACTGGCCACTGAATCTAATGCAGTTGGTCCCACAACTTGAAATACATCAGACACAGATGTTAAGAAAAACTGACTAGGTAAGCTGTACGACAATGTCTAGCAGGATTGGTTTTAAAGCTTTGAGGCTAAATCGGTGTAGGATTGATGCAAAAAACAAAGATGCGTATAAAATTCATGGGTTTTTGTAAGGAGGAATTGAAAATATCACTGATTTTTCTTATGGTATTTAAAGGCATTTTGTGTGCAAAATTGGAAGTAAGATCAACTAAATGTACCGAGGACCTTTAATCAGAAAAATAAAATTGTTTCCGAATTTGTAACTGATTTTATGACAAGAAACAGCAAAAATTTATTACATGATCTGTTTGGAAGAGATTTAGCAATGGTGCTTTTTCTCCACCAGCACTTTGCTATGGGAATGATAGCCGAGCTTTTCTAAAAGTTTAATAGGAAAATAGTGGTCATGGTTCACCAGAAAGCTCATCAAGCACAGCTGAGACTGTACAAAAAAAAAAAAAAGAGAAGAAAACACGAGGGAAAATCCCAGGAACCGTTTTCTTTAAGCAAAGGGATTAGGGATGAGTCGTGGGAAACAAATACTGTGCCTTGAAGAGTGGTAAGTTGAGACTGTTAAAAACCAAACCAAACCAAAACAAAATTATGTGCATTTAAACAGTCTTGTTCCTAACATTTAAGTGTCAAATGCATTGCATCGGACCTGTGTGGCTCTAATTGAAGGGAGCGGCATCTTAAAAGCGATTATCGTGCTACCTGAGTGGGTGATGAGCATGTACTGTAGTGTCACACGTTTGCATCACAGTAGTGCTTTTCGTCTTCTTTGTTTAAGCTCTGCAGGATAAAACAACTGTTAAAAAGACATCTAAAATAAAGGCAATATGGTTTTTGGGGCAGATGGAAGAAATGGCGAGAGAGGCTGAGGATTTATCAAGGAACGTGAAATCAGTGCATAAAGTCAGCTAAAAAATCATTATGATGCTTTTAGATAGCAGAATAACATGCTGACTACTCAAGATCTGATCCTGCAAATCCTTTTCCGCGCTCATTTACCTTTATATGAGCTGGCTCACCAAACTTAACCAGACCAAGAAGAATTAACTGTACAAAAAATTGGAACTCGTTTAGGAATACAAGCAGCAGCTCACCTGAAAGAAAAGCTCCCTTGACAATTAGAGAGGCAGGAGGACTGACAACAGGCATCACTCAGGTCTGGCAGCAGTTATTTTCTTGGGATGGCTTTCTTTATCTGTGCTCGGGTGACTGACCAGACAGGACCCTGCAAAGCCTGCGGTTTCTTCAATGGCTTCACTGGTGCCCGCTATACAGGAGATGTATTATTAACAAATGATCTACAAAGTTTGTAATGCCTGGCAACACTGAACTTCCCGGCAATCTGAAAGCAGATACCTTTTCCCTGGTCCTTTGTGTTAACACGAACAGGCTTTCAGCAGCAACCCTGGTTCCTGGTGACCTGCCCACCCTTTTATTTCCTTGGCTCACGCACAGGCAAGTTGGAGAGAAGCAAACGATTGTTTAAAACCCTGCCTGAGCAGGCATGAAACACACGTTTGCACTCACAGTGAACAAGGACGTTGCTTTTTTTTTTTTTTAATTTTTTTTTAATTTTTTTTTTTTTAGATCTGCAGAGGTTTTCTATTCTAGAAAAATCCAACAACCAAAAACCAACAACAGTAAATTAAATCTGAGTAAAATTTAAGTTGTGTTTAGAGCAATATATATAAATACAGTTCCAACAACTAAAGAGTTCCATTGCCTTATGATGTTCAAGCACAGCTTAAATACATGTTTTATTGAAATAATCCACTAAGACTGTGCCCATGAGTGAGTAATTTGCACATATGCAAATTAGCAAGCCGCTCTTCACACAGCCGATGGCTCTGTAAAGGTTTTTTGATGCTGTGTCCAGCGAGGCATTTGACTGTGCCACCCACAGCCATACTTCCCTCTGTTCTAGGCATTCAGTACTGCTCCTTTCCACGCCAGCATGCATTTGCTCTGCATGCCTTTGTGCCTGCAACAGTTTTCTAACTCACCCTGACTAAAACTAACCACTAATCACATGGTCTTTCACACTTGTTTTTGTCCATGAGATTGCAATACCCACGGATCTGTGGTATCTCTGTCAAGCTGGATGAAATGCCTTGAAAGCAATTCTGTTGTAGAGACTTGCATGCATACATATAATTCTGTGCTATCAGCTGCATGTCGCCTGATTTATTGCTTAGACTGTCTCATCTGGTTTGCTCAACCATGTGGCCCAACATTTCTGGCCAAGCAGCAGCTAGCATCTGTTGGGTAGAATGCTTGGAAAAACAGCTCTCTGCATGAAAACCTATGGGGAAGGGTAGTACCCATGACACCTGGATGCATATTTTCCTCATTTTTAACTAGGATGGTGGCAAGTTAACCTGAACAACTTCTTCGCTTCTTCAGAGTGCATTCCTGAAACGGGAGATTGCCTTTCACCCTGCTGCTGTTGCAAATGGGGCAGGTGTGGAGTGGATCCTTTTTGGCTGGAAGCGCTTGCAGAGCAGATAATGCTACTGTAAAACACTTAAAACACACCCAACCTGCAATTGTGGTTTATTTCACAAGCTTTAATTGTGCTCACCAGGAAAGGCAGCTGGATGAGATACTTGGATAGTATCCTTAGGGTCCAACATAGCAAAGAGCTCCTGACTTTCGGATGCCTTTTACTGTGCTCATACCTCAATCATCTTCAGTTCTCATCAAGATCCATGGGCCCCATGGTTTGGATTGGAAGGAAACAAAACAGCTGCATCCACTCTGGATATCCTTTTCTTTGACATCTCTATTTCACTATGTGGCAACAAGGTCTCATCTTTATCTTTACAAGAGCTGAGCTGTCTCACCATCTTTTTGCAAGCTACCAACCTGTGCTTGTGATTCAGGCATTTATTGAGTAAATGCTTTGAAATAAAGACTAAGATGCCTCATTTTTAACCACTTTCTTAGAAGCACCTGTTAGCTTCGAAAAGGGCATTTCCTTTAGCTGTAAGTTACCCAGAACATTAAAATTTGGTTTTAGACTTAATCTTATTCGTATTATTTACAGCTGATACCTTCACAGATTTAACACTATTTTGGTCAAGGGAGTCGATTCTTGGTGGTTTGGTAGCATGATTGTGTTAGTCATGTACATTTTGCTTTCACCCCTTGTATTTATTTACATTGCTCTAGCAGCACTACTACAGGACCAACTTCACGGTTAGAACTGCAAAGGTTTAAAATTAACATGGGGATTCCCCTCCAAGCTGAAAACAAACTTGTTTTCAACTCAAAAAGAATAAAATTTCAGACTGACTTGGTGGTATTCTACCACAGAGGAGTCTTGGTATTGTATTCATCGAGGTTTGCCCAAACTGCAAACATTCACAAACAACTTTATGAAATTCATTTCCCACATGAAATGAGATGCTCCCAAAAAAACCCCAAACAAATTAGATATGCATCTTTTGGGGTTTAAGGAAAAAAAGTATTTGCAATTTCCACTTCCTTCAGTACAAGTTTCATCCAAAAGCTTACCAGCATTATTTCCCCCCCACCAGAGACCATCACCACTGGAAGATTAACAGTGTCATCATTCTCACCAGTTCAGAATATGTGGGTTGAAAGGTGTAAGAGAAAGAGGATGGGCAGTGTGGCAAGACAGACACCTCATTTAAAGTCTCCCCCCAGTGACAGAGGGAAGGAAATGACTTCATGAGGTTTTTGCTACAAGTTTTGACAAGACAGTGACACCTTCCCTACTCTTCAGTGTGCCTGGTACTGGCTGAGCAGGGAAAAAACCCAATCAAATGGAACTATCAGATGATTTAGCCTTGTAGCTGAAATACAATTATGAAAAGGATTGAGGAGGATTCTACTGCTTTTACTGAAATGGAAAAATCAGGAGTTCCAGTAGCAACGTGACCTTCTCCCATTTCAAAACATAGAATGTTGAAGAATTAAAAGATTAATATCAGCCCCATAGCTTTAAAATACATTGTAGATAGCATATGCTTTCCTCAATCCATCTTTGATTTTTAGCTCTCTGATAATCTAACACAAATGTCTTTTTAAAAGATTTAGCATTTGAGATTTTGAATTTATTTTGAGAATAAGTATCTTGGCACTGCTCCTCCCGTCCTGTTATGGTGGGCCAAGCTACACACTCAAGGCTTCCCACTACAGAGCTCAAACATAATACAATGCTTTTCCATCCAGCTGCATGCTCAGTGCTGGTACAGGAAGACATCTCTCCTAACTATTACTCCTGTTGTTTCCCACTGGGAAGAATAATCCTCGCTTGGCTCCTCAGGATTCACAAGCACTTCGAGAGCACAAGCACTAGTTATATGATGCAGTACCTCCCACAGTAAAGGAAGGTTTTGTCAATTTAATCTCACTTTCATTATGCTTTAGGGATACCAGGTCTGCTGATGATATCCAGTTGAATTTTTTACATCCTTCTGTACCTCGGCCCTAAGCTGCTAAAATGGAGGGATATATCGCCCCCCTCTGCTGTCCTGCAGAATTAACAGAATCCTGCTGAACGAATCTCAAATTAAAAAAAAAAAACAAAAAACAACAAAATAAAACCCACCACCACAGCACACCACACCCTGCAAATGAATCTATCAACTCCTCTTCATCCTCTAAAAGAACCTAAAAGTTACAGGCTTTGTTGATTCTCCATTTATTTTGAGAAATATAAAATATGAAAACTAGTTTACAGTTCTGGCACAAAAAATGATGCAATAAGCACGAAGTTTCTTTTTACAAATAATGCTATATAGTTTTACCATTTAAAAGTGCCTAGAGTTTTTCACAGCAAATAAAGTTTATTTACCTATATCTTTTTCTCTTAGTAAAATATTAAATCTATTTAAATTGCACATGAACACCTTGGTGAAGTAAACTATAATTAAAGTTATAATAAATCTGTACGTAAAGCAGACAGTTATTAGAAACTACATGGAATGGAAAAGACTATCAAAGCCTAAATCGAATCCTAAAGATTGATCAGGAAAACAAGACAAGACACTAATTAATATGGCACAAGTGATTAAATTATAGACAATCAGACAGAAAGTAATAAAGCCTATTTGAAGATCTTCACGGATCTAATACACTGCTAAGACATTTCAATGCAGAGGTTTTAACATTTAAACTGGCAAAATAGTTTTTCAACTGCTAAACATTTTTTCACAAGATTACAAGGCATCTCCTTCACTTTATATTGGACCTTAAAATCAGTACATTGGTAGACAGAGAATGTGCATATGAAAACAAAATTTACACCAAAGGTTGCTGTAGTTGACAATTTACCTTGTTTTGACAGTAAAACAGCTGAGAAGTTTATCAGTTAAAATTAACATCATTTACTTGCAACAGCAGAAACTAGAACATTGAAAAAGCCTATTCTTCAAAAAAAACTTGCCTTGCCCCAATTTCCACGATTGCTGAGGGGTTGAACCTACAGTTTCACTGTCAACACAATTTACACTATACAAAATTAGGTGTGAACTGAAGTCTCTGTAGATCAGGGCCATAATTTTCACCCTTCTTACTTCTCCTTCACAGACACTTGCACTGAATTGTATCAGTCATTATTGGGAGGACTCTTCAGTCAAGAAATAGTGAGTGGTGATCGAAGATGTCCAGCCTGACACCTTTAGAGGCCCAGCTGTCATGGTGTCGTGTGTGCTCTGACCTTCTGGATTATGTTTCTTAAATGCAAACCCTTTAACATTCCAAGCTGAACATCCAAAAATTCAAGTATCCAAAGGCTTACTGGTTTTAAGTCCTGACTTTCAAGCTTGTGCTGACATCAAGTCATTTGCAGAAGCATTTCTTCCAAACTACAGCACAACTGACAACTGACTCACCCCTTTTTTTCTTTTTCTTTTCTTTTTTTTTTTTTTTTGCAGATGGTCGAAAAAGTATTTAATGTGCATCAAAACAAGAACTAACATAGATCATAGGGTCTGAGTAGCATTGTCATGTTGCTTTAAGAAACACAGTGCTGTTGACAATGGATGTATGATAAATGCTCCCTTGTGTCATTCACATTAAGCAGCACAGGAAATACATATGCACACTAGATTTCCTTACACTGAAGCTGAGCTGTTAAAAAATGCAGGAATATACTCTATTCTCAAAATTAGTGTTACATTATAGGCATGCACAACTTTCACACATCTAAACAAAATCAGGAGGCAGGACCTAAAATGTAGGCTTCATGAAGAATTCAGCAGTGCTTCAACATTTGCAATCTAATGGAATTCTAACCACTTAAAATGAGAGTGCCAACGTGACCCTCTCCAAAAAGTACATGAAGAAAATTTGAAGTGATCAGCCTAATTCAGAGATGGAAAATAAATCACCTCAATAAATTACATTCTAAGGTTTTCCAGTTAACCACCTATTATTTTTCATCCCAGTTTAATTGAACACCTCTTCTTAAATAGATATAGAGAATATCTTAACAAAAACAATCAAATTTTGCTTATTTTGGTTGTTAAATACTACTTTCTAGGAAGTGGAAGTGCTCGGTTTTACACGTAATTTTAGATTCAGAGTACTGAATGAAAATGGAAAATATGACATTGAAAACACAGCAGTGCTAACAAATACAAAATATGCAGCTTTTGAAAAAAAAGCAGCTCACAAGGCACTTACTATAGTGGTCCATGAAATAAACAGTATATATAGTGCACCCTTAAAACATCATTGCTATGGATCAAGCTTTTTCAGTGTTGAATGAGATTTATTAGAAACAACCACTGGGTTCTGTGTATTCTGAAGCAGTTACTGAGCAGCCTTGTTTCATATGATGTAAATGAAACCAATTAGAAGTGGGTCATACAAGGAGAGTATTTTAAATAATTTCTTATGTGAAAGCTTTTTCGTGTAGTGATAAAATGAAGTGTGGAAGGCTATTCTGACACACACCTCTCCCCTCCTCCTGACCCTTCTGCCCTAAAAAGCTACATTCCTGCTACTGGAAGAGCCTGGCATTTTAATTACAATCGATTCTGTCATCAACTACTGGTTTGGCTCATGACTTGCAGCTTTGAAATTAATATGCATAACAGTAGCATTAAGCGACTTTACTTTCCAGAGCAAAAACTGGCAGATTAAGTATCTGCAAAAATAGTTTCCAATGACTTAAAATGCTGAGTCATAATCAACACACTTGACACTGGTTTGATTTTTTTCTGTTCACGACATACTTCAAAAGGCCAGAAGAGCTACAGACCCGATCACATCTCTTAGCATTTCTCTGTGGGAATGGGTTCTTCATCTCCCTTTAGAAAGTATGCATATATTAAATCATACTTTTTAATTACTCCCAGGCTGAGAAAGCTTGGATCATACAAATGTATTTGCCATCTTAGAGTTTCCACAGTCACATGTTGGATAGAATAAGGAAAGTTGTCATTGACAGAAGGACCTGTATATTGGCCTAAGGAAAAGCTAAGATTCCAAATTAAAAGCAGTCCCAAAATACTAGCAAAAAGAATCAGCTTGTTCTGGGGACTTCAAGCTATTTCAGCCTGGTCTCTCATGGTACTTATTTTGTCCATAAGCACCAAAGTAAGAAAACTTAAGTATTTGTCCAGAATAACTACACATAGTCCATTCTCAGATTCTACTCTGCAGATCACTTATAAACTCTCCAAATTCTCTCTAACTCAAATCATCCAAAAAAAAAATAAAAACCTAATCCTCATTCACATATTTGCATAGTTTGGCATTTTCTGGAGTTGTACTTTTGCTTTCTTTCATAGCTTTTGAGGGGACTCTTCTGTCACACATGCAAGTACTTCCAGTCTAAATCCTTCCGGAGCAAAACTGAGTCCCACTTAAGCAGCAAGCTGTCCAGGACTGTTTGACATTCTTCTTTCCACTCAAAGTCAAGATTACTCAGTTTTATCTGCACTTTCAGATTTTTCCCTTTGCATCATGCAGCGACGAACTATGCTGTCAAAACTTCCCAGGTAAAATAGGCCAATGATGCGAAAAATGCCCATGCAAACAACCTGGAAACAGAGGAGAAACATCTTTCAATTCACTTAGGATTTTGGATTGCAGCAATTGATTTAGTCATGAAATTAAAAAATAATAAAGACTTCTAGGCAGCTATGTTGTATAATCCCCAGAAAACAATCTCATGAAAACCAGCTTAACTATGTAACAGTTCAGGACTGAGTAGCAGGGGGTAATCTCAGCTCACCCTCCAACTCGCTGCTTCATCTTGAAAATACTCCTGCAGTTTCCAAAATCTGTCAGCATTAAAAGCCATTTGATGAAAACATAATAATGTTCCCAATAATGTTCTGCGTTTAAAAGTATTTTAAGCTGTTAGGAATTGTGACAACAGGGCCTTCTCAAATCTTACCTGCTGAAGACCTTCAGTAATAGAAGTGACTGGTGACATTCCACTTGTCAATATTGACAGCATGTAACCATCTGATCCAACTGAGCTGTTAAAGTTCCCTTGCTGGATGGAAGGATTAAGAAAACAAAAACTCATTTACCCAGTTGTGGCAAATCATGATAAGTCTTATTTCAACAGCTACTTTTGATGGATATAGATAACTGATATCACTAACAACAAATATTTTTATGTTAAAAAAATACTACCACAATTAGGAATCAAAATATTAACAAATATTTGGGCAATACAGAAACATTCCCCAAAGCATTCACTTAACAATGGACAAGGGAGCTAACCTCCCTTTAGAGAGAGGTGTGCTAAATTACTGCAGATTTTTACAAGATATAAAGGTTCTAAATTTCTTCTTGAGGCATTCTTACTGGTGGAGAATATGCACAATGGTCTACACAGCTGTAAGCGTATTTTAGAGACAGAATTATACCCTGTCAGGTCACCAATCACTACCATAATTATATAACAAAATACAGCTTGCCTTTTGTTAAAATTAGTTTGCTTATCACATCAGACTTGCCAAGGGGGTGTATTTCAAATGTTAGGTAACAGGTCCTCCTTCACCTACACCAAAGGCATTTTTAACTTGCCTTTCTCAAAACTGCGAGAGACAGCCTGCTAAGCACTTCAGCTGCCAGAAAAGGGGGGACTCACACCAGGAAAAAGTTGTTTGGTTTTTAACTACTCATGAGTAAAACTGCAGTTCTCTGACTCCCAGGCTTCTCCCACATGTTTCCATCACATTTTATAGTGGAAAGCAGACTTCCTGAAACACTGTGGGACTAGATCTATGGAATGTGGAAGTGAAAGGAGAAGGTGGTGTTTCTGAATCAGGGTTTGGGGTCAACCTATGCAAAGCAGTAGAGCTTATTAGATCTGGTTATTCCCCAACACACACCTGAGAGCTCTGTCAGTACACAGATACCTTCTCATTTCTATTTTAGTCTCTCAGCTGATGGCTGGAATGCCTAAAGACCATGTCTGAACTACTATATGATACAAAGTGCTGGAAAGTATGGTATAGAAATACCAGATGCTTAAGGTCAGAGGGGAGGTTAGTTTTCCTTAAACACCAAAGAAGAATACTGTGTTGAGGTAGTACTTGCTTTTAGGACGCACCACCCCAAAACACAATTTTGTGTTTATATGTGGTATTTGTGAAAACTTCACAGTAGAAACCTGCTGTAGATGTAAATCATACTGAAGATTGAGTGTTTGGAACTGCACAGCAATTACAGATTTTAGGATTCAATAGCTGTGCTTTATGATCTTGAAATTTCAGATTTGTTCCTTTTCTGAGGTACTTTATTAAGCATGCAAGCATTCCCCAGCACAAAACACGGGGAAAAAAAAGTCCTTGGAAAGGCAATACACCTTCAATCACCAAGAACAGCATGTTATGTATTTTAATCACTCATAAATCACATACTTCAGACATTACAAGTAAGAAAAGGTCAACTGCCTTCCTTTATTGTAAAATTATTTTGAAATGAACTCATCTGCAAGAAAAATAAGTTTTTGAGGTCAGACAAATGGTATTTGATATATAATATGTCAATAGTTTAGTGCTTTCAGGTCAGTCATAACCCACCTTTGAGACATTGATTCATACTGATGCATCATATTATTCTACGTTCAGCTTCAGATACTTTTTACTTCCAAGAGATTGCATAAAATCATTTGAGGGCACAATGGCAAAAGACAAATAAAAAAAAGTTCAGACTAACCAAAGAGTACTGTTTTGTGGAAATTGGTTTTGCTTTTAGCTTAGCCATTATCTTATGGTCTTAAGCAAGCATGACACGTGATCTTAGTCTCTTCAACACAGGACATACTTAATTTACTTAATTATTAATTATATACTTAATTAAAAGAAACATAATTTACTTACTATGGCATCTTTGACTATAACTCTGGCGACTTGTTCTGCTTGGCAAACAGATGAGGTTTCAGAAATCAGCTTTGTCTCTAAGGGCTTTAGTAGAAAAACATCAATATAAGTTTGACCAACAACACAGAGGAGAGAAAAATACGCTTGTCAAATTTTGGGTTTGAGTCTTTTTTCATGGATGACATCACTGTTAGCAAGTGGTAGGTATCATACTGTCACCTAAAACATCCACATAAAGGTATAAGCACCTTCATAAATAAGTCTAATTTTTACAAAGGGAAATGACAACTCGTCCTTGAGTAGTACTTTTTTTTGTAAATAGTTATTGCTACTATTAAGTGGCTTTTTCCTCCTGAGTGTTTTATTTTCAGTAGAAGCTATCAAAATGCTTAAACTGTTTCTCCTCAATACCTGTATTAATTCCTTTATTGTTTTTTTTCCAGAAATGAAGATAGGCCTTACATAATTTTAAGATCCTACAGAACAGCTTGCCTTTTTTTTTTCCCCCTTTTTTTTTTTTTTTAAAATTGCTCAATTTCCACACACTGGTATCCACCAAAATCCATCACTGCATTTTATTTCTTTGTGTTTTAGAGCATCTATGCCACCTTACATCACTGGAAGAAAGCAATTACAACAGCTATTTTAGCAATCACAGTTTTTTTCACTGACAAAACCCCAAACAAGTTTAGTCTGTTTGAAAAACAAGTGACAAAAATACGCTTTATTTAGAAGCGTGTTTGTCATTCATGTCCTTTTAACAAATAAAACAATTATAGAGATAACTGCACAGCAAGTTATTTAAGTGTCAAATATGTTAAAGACAGATAGTTCCACTGATGAAGGAAAAACAACTCTAAATTAGGGAGCAATAAGTATTGGGCACCAGTTGACTTGTCATGGCCAATTCAGTTACATTTAAAACAAAATTTAACTGAAGCATTCAGGCCTACTCAAATACTGGGGCTAGTTTAATTCTGAGATTAATACATTAAAAAAGCACTTCTAGGGAAGAGCTGAGCAACTACAGCTTCCTCACTATCAATTTAACCTACCACAGTAATTAAATGTCATAGAAACAGGCCTATTTTCAAGTATCTGTAGAATTATGAGTTCTGATTTCACCAGTCAGGCTCACTGAAACTTTTTAGTATGTGTTTTAAAAGCAGGTCATCAGCGTCTTTGCCAGCAGAAATCACATAAAAAAACCTTTTACATGCTTCGCTATAGTGGTAGGGCCTATGCCATTATTAGATCTCCATTTCATGGCCCTTATTTACTTCTGAGCTTACTGTCGTGTATCAAACAAATCTGAAAAGAGATATAGGGATATCAACAATAATTAAAATACTGTAAATGTGGGGGAAAAAAGTAGCCGTTCAGGAGCAACAGCTACAGTTAATGACATGATGAGAACAAGGCAGGCAGAAATCAGCCATTTAATACTTGGCCAGCCAAAGCATGGCTGTCACTTACAAAGCAGTTACCTCAAAAAGAAAAGCTTACTGTTTATACACAGGATAGCTCTATCCTATTTCCTTATGGTTTCTTTTACTACATTGAATGATTGCAGAGAAAAATGGCCCAGTCCTAAGGAAATGCAAACTACAGAGACAGATGTTCTAAACTAAGTAGTATTAAACAAATGCAACAATAAATGAGTATCTGAAATGTCAGAGCAATGCGATGCTGCAGAGATTTAAGGTACACTATCATGACAGGAGCAAGTAACCTGGAAAGTTCATGTAGGCTAAAACAAAGCATAATTCTCTCCTTAAAAGACAAGACTTTTTTGACAAAGAAGATAAACCTGTCTGAATCCCTTTTAAAGAGAAATCTCAGATGAACAATGTGTTCTGCTGGTGACTGTATTCCCCTGAAATAGACTATTATGATGAAAAAAATTCCCCGAGAATATGCAAGCTGTACAAGTATCTGCAGATGTCTAATTCTGGCACTTTATGCCAGATGTGTGGGAGTATACATTTAATACAGGATATCTGTATCAAGAAATGATGAAGTAAGAATTGTGTTATACAACCCTACTGATTCTTATTCAAAAGGTGAAAGACAAAATGGAATTCAAACCCAATTTCCAATTATATGTGACGGTGCATGTTGAAAAGATGCTATCCTTAGATATCAGATTTCTAGTGCACAGTATGCAAATACAAAACCAAGACATTTTTCTCTGGTTACCTGATGCTTTGGTCTAAACAAGGGGCCTGAATGTGGTTTTCTGAATTAATGCTTCATATGTATGGATACAGCAAATGACAAGAGGTGACTAAAGATCAAAACTTTCATTTTTAAGGTAATCCAAATGAAAAGGCCTAATGTTGGCACATCCTTCTAAAAAGTGATACTGTAATTTCCACTACAAACACAGTGCAAGAGAGTTTCCTTTCCACTTGAATACTAGAGAACAGCCATTCTTAAACTGGGTCATTATAAACATTCATGTGGCAGTTAGGTTGGAGACTTCACTGAATGAACTGAGGTATATTTTGATCTGTCACTCCTATCACAACAATTGCATATTATTGAAGATGCAAAAGAGGAATATTATTTTTTGTTCATTAAGCTTTACTATCAAAACAAATAGTGATTTTACAGTTTACATGCAGGAAGACTCTGCAGTAAAAGATCTTTTAAGATCTTGAGGTAGTACTTGCTTTTAGGACACACCACCCCAAAACACAATTTTGACACAAGGTCTTTCTTTGACACAAGATCTTCCTTAAGATCTTTCAGATCTTAAAGGCAGGTAGTTCTTCCATTTAAAGCCAGAACGATAAACTACGTGAAATCATCCTACAAGCTATAGAAGTCTGTGTAGTTAAAAACTGATACAACTCAATTGTTTGTAAGTACTTCTTCATCTCTTCATATGTCCTGATTTAAAAAATACTACAGAGATAAATGAAATACAAAATGCATTGCTTATAAAGAAATGAAACTTTAAAAACTTCAGTATTACTGAAGGACAATTTACCTTTGTTTTACTCTCTTCTGCAAATCCTGGTGTATCAGTATCTGGAGGATAGGCCACTGTTACGTAGACATTATAAGGTTTTACCTGTGTTTTAGAAGAGCATTAAGTGTTATCTTAATACCAACAGCCTTTACATGTCTCTTATAATGAAATTCAGCAAGCTTCAATTCAAATTGCTTCTAGCATTAAGCATTCAGCACTTACAAGGCCTGCAGCTTTGTCAAGTGAGAAAACCAAACAGCAAAGATTTTAAAAACATGGTTGTGGTGCTTTTTTAAATAAAACACTCAAAAGATTTTGCAAATAATTTGATGAATCTAAGTGTTGTTTTAGGAGAAATATGAAAGTACTTTAGGTCTCTAATTTTACAAATTTCAGTTTTTAGAAGACTAAGCCATTGCCAAACACCAGTACCCAACATTTATAAACACAAGGCCAAAAAGGCTTTCACTGGGGGCATTAACATGCTTTTTTGTTCTTGTTAACATCAACATATTTTCATTGCTGGACAAATAAAATAACAAAAACATAAAATTCAAATTTGTTATCTTTAAGAGGTATACTCAAGTCACAAGGCTTTTCAGCTCATGGTATAAACTTGCAAGAGGTCAAAGTCTAGGGAGACAAAAAATAAATAGAAAATGTGAGGAAAAATGGAAGGTCTTAAGTCACAGATTGCATTTAGTTATGTATCTGTATGTAAGTGCCACAGAATTACATCACTTAGTTCACTACTATTTAAAAAGTAATATAATGCAAATCTGCATTCCAATACAAATAAATAAGCTTTTTAAAATATTCAGAAGGCTATGATAATGCAAAGTGTTGTAAAACATTAAGCATTCTTATTTATATTATGAAACATTTTATATTGAAAACACTAACTAGAATACCACATTACAGGCCCATAAACACCCTATTTTTAGTCTTCAACAACTCAGTCTTCACAAAAAGATCAGTCACCAGCCTGAAGAAAGATCCTGCATTCACATTGTTCTATTTTGCAGACCAGAAGTGACTAGAGTCAGTTTTACCTCACATTCTTATCCTGATCAAGGTATACAACAGGGATTATGCAAGGGTCTAGAACCAAACACAGGCACTTTTTATATATACACTTAACAACTCAAATATACATGATTAACAAGAATAAGGAAAGTAATTTTCAAGGCAGTTTTATCTGTCTTATTACAATGTACTTACCAACCTTGTTCCACTGAATAGTGAAGATGGTGTTTGGTTTTAGTCAGAAATTAATAATAAGCTTAAATCATTGCAGTATAAAAAGCTCACAGGTATGAAAATTTAAAAGGGTGAACCACTGTCAACACAATCCTTTTTTTGTGGACAATCATCAAATTGTAGCTTGCAAGTATTACTGTTTTATGTGGTTCACATTCCACTTACCATGAACTGACAAATAAGCTGGGAATCATTGGCCTATCCCTCATGCATCTATGGGATCTTCAATATCATTCTGCACTTAGAACCTTGAAGAAGACTTTTACTCAAAAAGTATTTAAAAATCAAGTCCTTTTAAATTAAATTAAAATAAAATATTAAAAAAATGTTCTGCACATGTGGTCATCTTCAGTTCTAGGGACGGATTCAACTTATTCCCTCTAATGTGATTGAAATCATCTTAATTTCTGCAACCCCGTGCAGAGTAATAGGATTATTCTACTGCCAAAAAAAGTCAATAGCACACAGATATTACTAGTGCACAATAAAAAACAAACCCAAATCAAACCAACAATATCTATTTAAATGAAAATGCCCTGCGCTGACAGTTAAATTCTTTATAATCCAAAGTACACTCACCTCCATTTGCAGCGCTTCAGCCAGCCCCCGGAGAGCAAATTTCGTAGGGGAATAAGCTGTATAACCAAACAGGCCTAACTGCCCAGCCTGAGATGACACAAATACAATCCTTCCCATTCTTCGTTCCTTCATGGTAGCGATGACAGCTCGACTCGGGTACACACTGCCCAGATAATTGACTGCCATTAATCTCTGTACAAACGATATTAATATGGTATTTGAGCCACAGATACAGCTGTTTGGTCTTATTTATAAAAAACACCACCCTATTTCAGTCTGCTTTAGCAACTGAGTTGACTAGATCTGTAGTTCTATCAGCTGGCAAAAGAAACAACTGTTTTCTATTCTACAGCTTCATAAACTTTTATAAAAATCTCATTTCAAGCCAAAAGAAATCCTGTCTATCTATAAGTCTTAAGAGCATCCAGAATACTGCTAATACTGTGAACCATATGTCCTTAAAGGAAAAAAAAGAAGAATATTTGAGGGACAATGTAATCTGAACAGTGAAGCAAGCCACTTATGCATTATGTATGAAAACATAATGAAAGTTTAAAGTTTCTAAAACAGGAAATGGGAAAATTGCTATGTATTTATGCATTTCGGAGATCTTAGTTGTTGCCAGGATAAGGAGAAGTCCTTAATTTCACTCTCTGGAAGACCTAAAACACAAGTGGTAGCCTATGCAAGCAATAGAATGTACCATTCAGATTTATTATAAATTTAAGCCTATTTAGTATTTTCAAGTGATTCAATATTATCTGTAGATGAGTGGAGGTCTGTGGACATAAAGTAGCCAAAATACAGGTGTTTTGGGGTTGCTTTTTGTCTTTTCATCAGAGCACCAGCTTCTGAATTTGAAACAATTTACGCACCTCAGTTCTCAACACTGACAACAGCTGATTTTTTCCTAAATAGGTTAAAAATATTTTTTAAAAATCTTCAACAGGAAAAAAAAAAAAAGAGCGAATTCTGTGAAATTTGGTGCCTTTCACAGGGGTTAAACTACAAAAATACATCCTAGGCTTTTCTGCCTTCTTGAGGATGCTCTGTCTCAGAGGGAGAATTCACTCTTCTGACCCATCAATGGACCAAGAGATAGTTAAGGGAAAAATAATAGGCAATCCTTGCAAGTCTAAAGATATTTTGGCAGCTAGCACAAATCAAGTGTATCACTACTTCTACAAAGTCTGCAAAGACGCAGGAATGCAATCTAATTGTTAGAATGGTTAAATAAGAAATTATCATATGACGAAATAAAAAAGTATGCTCACTCACTTCAAAAGAATTCACTTCAATATCCTCAAATTTTCCTGTAACTGATGTTCCTGCACAGTTCACAAGCATGTCAACCGGCCCCAGCTTCTCCTGAGCCTGGAAGGGGCGAGAGAGGTTAAGATACTCTTTAGTAGGAAAAAAACCTTCCTATGTCACAGTATCATTATAAGAAACTATTTCCAATAGAAATACAAAACACATGGATAAGCTTCTTAAAATACATAGGGTAAAGCAGTTATTTCCTCACCTGTTTTAGAACATTCTCCACCTGCTCGTAGTCTTTAGACACATCAACAGAAATACAAAGTACAACCTAGAAAAGGAAAGTGAAACACACTAAGTCCAGTAACTGTTGCCTCTGAGCCATATTTTTTCCAGAAAAAGTCTTTTTGACAGGACAGTTTGCACCTCTCCCACACTGGAGAAAGCAATCCTTGTTCCCTCCAAACTCCTCCCCTTCATACATACATTCTAGTATAATATAGATTACATTAAGAACTAATAAGCACTTCATTATCTTCAAAGCAGCGACTCAAGTGCAATGTATTATTTCTAATTTAGTGGACCAAGACACACTATTGCCTGATTTATTTACATGAAATTTAGTAAAATGTATTTTAGCTAAGGCAATCAAAATTCTACAGTGATACATTTGACTTTCATCAGTGCTAAACACAAGTCAAACAATTTGTGTGGCTTAAGTTCATCTTTAAGAACTTTTTTTCCCTCCACATCATAGAAAGGAATGGTTATAGAGTGTTGCCTTAGAAATTCAGCACCAGCAATTCTGTTCCAAAATCTAGAAAGCAAGTATTAAAAACCTGCTAACTTTAGTACTTGCAAACTTGCATACCTTATTTCATAAAATATATATTTTTAGGAATAGTAGTAAACTTAGTTGCATACTGCTTCACTGGGACACCTCAAGGGTGAAATTAAAATAAAAATTCTATGAGAAACCTACTCATTGCACAGAGTTGTAAATATTTAAAAGTGAAGTAATGTGTACATATTTACTCCTTGTCTGGAAATCAGACCTTAAGGGGTTTGGTTTGAAAGATAGAGAAAAATTAATATAATCATTGGCTAGGGATGAAGGGGTGGGGGGCAAGCAGGACAACAGAAAACACACGACACTGAAATCTAAGTTTTCTTGTCAGCTAAAAGTCGGGTCACTCTCCTTGAAAGTTAATGACTGCTTTCAGCAGGATGGTCTCACAATCTATCTTTTGAAACATCTTTAAAACAAATTCTGGCAAAGCAAGCACTGCTTCTTTTGGTTTACCACTTACAAACTGCAAGACTGCTGAAATGTCAGGTATTGACAAATAAGTCACCCCCTCTGTAAGCAATCAACAGAGCTTCAGGGCAATTTCTCATCCTGAAAAGAAATCTCCTATTGCAATAAAAGGAGGGATTCCTGTATGCTTGCTCCCATCTTCTATCCTTTCTGTTACTTTGATCAGTTATTTAAACTCAGAGGTGAACTACAACAGTCATCAGTAGTTTGTAACAAGTATTTATCCTCATGACCACTTGTCATGGACCACGTGGGCACAACACACACACGCGCATACGCACAACAAAAGCTTACCACAGTGTAACTAACTGCTTTGGCAGCCAGTCATTTGTCAGTCCTGCCCCTGGTCAGACCGCAGCACTTCTTAGCTGCATAAACAGAATCTGCCTGCCATTCCTGTACAGCAGGTTGGCTATTCCTGCCTCCCAGCATTATGTGTAGTTGGACATCAGAGTAAACTTGTGGCACAAGTTATTGGTGAGACTGTATGTATCTCCCCTTAAGGCATTTACTACATTTTGGAAACATTTGTCTTTTCCATAAGTTTAAAAACAAAACATCAGCTGAATGAAAACAACATTGATTTATTATCTGAATGTTTTTGCAAGATCAGTGAGGAGGTCACATAACTCACAGTTGTGTATCGAAATTGGAGCAACTTTTTAATATATTGGATTGCATAGATTAGTTACAGCATGAACAACATATTTGGGAACTACCACAGCTTTTACTGACTACTATCATGTTATACAATTCACCTCTTTGCTTCTCATACATTCTATTATCATTCTATAATCATACATTATCATGCTACAATATATTCATTCCTTTTATTTCAAAGCATGAACTATAGATCCACACCTGGAACACAGAATATGCTACCAGAAAGAGCCTAATACCCTCAGCCTTGTTCCTTACCATTTGTATCAAACACTGCATGGTGTTGGATAATAAATAAGGCTTTCCCAATAAAAGATCAATTCAACTCCCAGAGAAAAAAATGGGAATATCCTATATCAGGAAAAAGATTTCAAAAATACTGAAAAACCTCTAAGTGCAAAGATTTTGTTCCACTGCACACCTGTACCCATAAAGGCTGCACCGTCAGCACTCTAATTAAATCACGTGCAAACATCAAACACTAAAATGTATGTATATGTCAGACACCAGTTGCCAATGCAACTTGGTTTCATGTATATATCCAGGAGCTGAACAGTGACAGCACATAGACAAGTAAAAAGTAATCTTTCCTGAGGATCTTTGCCTCTCAGCTTGACATGAGACCATTCAGTATCTTCATCAGTGACACAGACAAAGGGATCTGCAGCAAGTTTGCAGATGACACCAAGCTGAGAGGTGTAGCGGACACACCTGAGGGATGGAATGCCATCCAGAGGGACATGGACAAGCTCAGGAAGTGGGCCCATGCGGTTTAACAAGACCAAGTGCAAGATGCTGCACCTGGATTGGGGCAGCTCCTGATATCAACACAGGCTGTGGAATGGAGAGGTGAAAGCAGCTCTGCTGAAAAGACTTGGGGGTGCTGGTGGATGAGAGGCTGGAAAAGACCCAGCAATGTGCACTTGCAGCCCAGAAAGCCAAATGTATCCTGGGCTGCACCCAAAGCAATGTGGCCAGCAGGGTAAGGGAGGCATCTCTACCCCTCTACTCCATCCTGATGAGACCCCACCTGGAGTGCTGCATCCAGCTCTGAGGTCTCCAGCACAGGAAGGACATCGACCTGTTGGAGTGAGTCCATAGGAGGGTCACAAGGATGATCATACACCTCTCCTAGGAAGACAGACTGAGAGAATGGGGGTTGTGCAGCATGGAGAAGAGAAGGCTCCAGGCAAACCTTACAGCAGCCTTTCTGTACCTGAAGGGGGCCTACATGAAAACTCAAGAGGGGTGTGTAATAATAAGACAAAGGGGAATGGCTTTAATGAAAGAGAATAGATTAGATAACAGGAAGAAATTCTTTACTGTGAGGCACTGGAACAGGCTGCCCAGAGAAGCTGTGGATGCCCCATGCCTGGAAGTGTTCAAGGCCAGGCTGAATGGAACCCTGAGCAACCTGCTCTAGTGGAAGGTGTCCCTGTCCATGGAAGTAGACAATCTTTAAGGTCCCTTCCAACCCAACCATTCTATGATCAAGTAAACATATCGATCTGTGTATGTTATCCATTCCAGATATCATCTTTCTCTACATGCTTTCAGTAATCCTTTCATACAGCTTCCCTCAATTCAGCTGTGGTCACTTCGTAGCTTTTTGATCTGTTGTTCCAGTGTGAGCTCTGCCCCAGACCCTCCAGTTTCTCCAGTTGTTCTTTGCATTTAGATCAGGCATGTTACCCTGAGACCATGTCCACAACTCAGCAAGAGCTACAGAAGAGCCAGCCTACCTCTCACCTCCACTGCCTATTGCTTAACCAGCCAGCCAGGCTAAAGTTTCTTCTGCAAAAGCAGTCTTGTTCAATCCACACTTGCTCAACCCCAAAGGTACTTTCAGAGATTTTCACTGAAACTCTTAAGAACATGCACTGAATAATACCCTCTTAAAAAGTCTGCATCTATCAAGCTTGGACAGATTTTAACAAGAACATCCTGACACAGTGTTTGACAAGGGATTAACTGTAATGTTAGGCTTGGGAAACTGCTAGAGTAGGTAAAAGAAAATTATTACTGGGGTTTGTTGGTTTTTTTTGTTTTTTTTCTTTAAATGAGAAAAATGCAGTTTCTCCTCACCTCACATGGCTTAGATTTTCAAACAAAGTTGATCTAAGTCAGGCAGCATGTACAGAAAAAAAAAATCACCCTGAGCCATTTGACAAAACCTATAAGGCAACGAAGACAGAGTCTTATCTTGTAAATGGAGGTATTAAGAACATTTTGTATCAGCTAGTACTAACATCATTGCCTGCAAATGTTCAGCTTCTTTCATTGCTTCTTTTCAATTCAAATCCCTTTTCAGTGATAAATAAATGGCTTCTATTTTTTTTGATGAAAGTAACTTAGTACTTAGTAATTAAGTTACTTTCATGATCAACAAAGTTCTGGAACATGAGAACGGAGAAGTCAAAGATGTTAACAGTTTCAATACTGTTTCCTCTCTCCCCTTTCTTATTAGTACTGAGAAAAAAATATTTTAGCATTTCATCTTGAAATGGCGTATTTGGAACACAGCAAGCTTACCTATTCTAGCCTAGTACTTCTGCAAGCTCTACATGCATGAGTGCATTATCTGTTCAGGGAAGCAGCTTCTATGTTTGTAAGCCTCAGAACTTCACAAATTTAACTTGTGTATCTGTTGCAGTGCTTTGTCAGGAAAAGGAACACAGGCGTGATGCAGTGAGATAAACCTGGGAACAAGTACCTAAACTTTGTTCCCAAAACAAATGCTGTATTTATGGAATGCAAAAAGTAAGATATTTGAAAGGAAAAAATGGTTCGTCTAATTCATCCTAACAAGTAAAACGCTTATCAGGTAACTTATCAGGTAACTTGCAGCTACCCAAAAAAGCTACACCTAGAGTTGAAGACACCTTTTACTAAGAAAAACAGGCTAATGCACTAGCTAGGCAACATCAAACAGAGCAGGAGCTCAGAACATCCCATGTAAATAGTCTGAATCTTGAATTCAAATACTGAGTCCTCATACATTTTTGTTTTAAAGACAGGACTGTGGCATTATGTTGTAGGGATTATCTTAAACAAAACACACAACAGCTCCCCTTAGTGACCTTACCTGCTTGTCATTAACAGAATACTTTTCTATTTCCTTCTTTGTCTGCAACAGCTTGTTCTGAAACAAATACAAAACCAGCTAAATCGTAGTTCTGAGAGCAGTATTAGCATTCAGTGCTTCAGTAAGGCTTAAAAATATCCCTTAAAGCCAAGGTTAACCTCATCTAGTTACAGCATGTTAGTATTGTCAATTTAAAGACTTATAAATATATGATCAAAACAGGAAATTTATCAAGCTATGAGAACTTGCTTATCTATTTTTCACTTTGTCCTCTATAGCTAGTGATGATTTCTACAGACTTAATGCTTTTGTTTTGTACTACAGAGAGCACCTACAACTGTAGGTATTAATTTTTCTCCTTTATTTTAGCTCTATTTTATATTTATGTGATATTACATAAACTTTTCAGAAGAAAAATTACTGCTATGAAATCATCATAAAATGCATGAAATTTGGTACAAATTCAAATTGTCATAATCATTTCAAGAAAAAATGTTTTAATTCTGACTACATTCAAGATTATGAAAACTAAGTTCTCTATTGTAAGTAAATTATCAAAGACAGCTGGGACTGAGGGCTCGAACAAAGTTACGTGCTTTTATTTCCTGAATAATTAGTTTTTTCTCTATAAATAAAATAACAGCCATTATGAAAACATAGTTACTGAATACCTCTTAGTTAAAAAAAACCAAACAAAACCCAATAAAGCAACCCTTTTTCCTCCAAAGCTGTCCTGATGAAGAGTTTTTCTCTAGTAAAAAATATGATATAATGCTGACTAGACACCAATACATTCTGTAAATTTCAGGAATTGTCTTTAAACCCCCAGTTGTCACCGTAGGAAAATTCTACAGTTTTAAAGAATATGGGTTTCTCCTGCTTTCCTCCTCTGGCACAGATCTAAGTGAAATAATGAAGGCCATTAACAGAAGCAACAGCATTGAGAAAGTGTTAAGGCAAGCTAATTCCATGTTGGGCTATGTTTCTTAAAAAGGCAGCCACCTCTGCTATTCACATGCATTCATTTGGAATGCTCGGGGTTCCCTTAAAATATACACTGAAGAAGTAAGAATAATTATCAATTCCAAAGTTATTGCCCAGCTATACAGATTTTGTGAGTTTAGCCAGTAGAAAATACGCATACACTTACCTCATCCCTTGCAATCAGTGTTATGAAAGCACCTTGTTTATAACATTCAATAGCAATACATTTTCCAATTCCACTGGAGCCTCCCGTTACCTAAAAGTTATTTGAAAGGGCAGTGTTAGTCCACTCTTCTCGTTCCTTCTCCCATATGTACAAGTCAAATCAAATGAAAATTCTAAAAACATACTGAGGTTAAAATATTACCCACTGGGACAAAAATACAGAAGATACACTGAAGTTAGCCTACTTATTGAGTATGAGTGAAAAATAGGACCTAAACAGATCAATGAGTGTTTGTTTCTACCCCAAAACCAGTTTTACCTCAGTGGCAATTTTTGTTCATTTCTTTTATCAGTCACATTTAGACCCACTCTCATGTTAGTGCTCTCATGTGCTTTTGACTAAGTCTGGATGCTATTTCTAAAAGCATGTTGCTAGAAGCTTGAAATCACTATTAATGCCACAATAATACTATTACATACCACCCCTTCATACCTGGTCACAGTAGAAATTACTTGTAAAACTGGCAATTGCCTTCTGAAGATATCATCATGTAAACATAGAGAGGAAACACCTACTACAGTCCTCCATCATAATGCTGCAGGAGAATACACTTCCAAATGATACTGACATACTGGTTAACATCACCTTACCATTTCTCTCACTACCCTCAAGAAACCTACTTATGAACTGCATGTGGAACAAGATGTAGATGACAACCCTGACCTCCCTTTTTGACTAAAACAAAAATGTCTGCCTGACATGCCTTGGATCATTCTCAGTCTGCACCTGCCTTTGGTTCTCAAATAGACACTGGCATCTTCCTTATATACTCAGATAATTTGAATTTTCCTTTAACAGTATATTAAGAGTCATACTGAGAAAATACCGGAACAAAATACCTAGAAGCAGTTATTGTTAAAAAACATGTTGATGAAATGAGTTGTGAAGTACAAACTCCCTAATAATTGGAAAGAGATGAAATTCAGATTTATCTGAAAATCATCACCTTTTGCTTTTATCAGCACTTTTCCAAAGACTCCAGAGAAACGAATCACCTCTGTTTTAAGCAAATGGAGGCATTGAGTCAATTAGTGTGAGAGCAAAGATCCCAATCTCTAACTACACAATCTACCAAAAGCCTTGTGTCATCTCCCTGTTTGACAATGCCTTAGTTTTGTTTTTCAGAGATGCACTATTCGCAAAATTCTTTCCACTCCTGGAGGCAGTAAAGTCAGAAGGACATTCCCATGAGTCACTAAACTCTTCTTTCATTTAACTATTTTACCACAAACTTTCAAATACAGCTTAGTCCAAATCATATAATCCCAGTAAGGATTAACAACACAGTCCACGGTTTCTGGCTGGCTCACCTTCAGCCACAAATGGGCCAAGAATGGGTGTGACACTCACAAAGACTAATTTCAGCTCTTTAAGCTTCCTCTGTTATTAGAGAGAACTGCTTCAGGTTAATTTCTAACTGACTCTGCAAGATTAGCTTCACACTACACTACGGAGGACTCAAGGATGTGTGTCCTGTTCTAGAAATGTGAAACCCAACCTGTAGAGTGTGAACCAAGGACTGCTCTCAGAGTAAATGACGTCTGTAAGAGTTGCGAGTGTTAATTAATGATTTGGAACTTCAGCAGTACCACGGAATTATTAATTAATGCTTCATTATGGAAAGAAGTCAAAAATACACTAATTTTTTTAAAAATAGATTGCAAGATTTCCATATAGATCTGAAAATATTAAAACAGTTTGATATCTTCAGGCAGATCTCAGTTCCACGGCACTTGGGAGATACTTCTTCAGATTCTCAACAGCAGCAGCTGCAACAGGACATGATCAATGTGCATGGAATACTGTTCCAATTCCAATTTTTGGTGTAGCACTGTGAGGCAGCTGATTACTACCTGCACAAACTGGTGAGTATCATGAATGGGTCAACTACACTAGTGCTTGAGGAGTTCTCTGCAGGTGAAGGTACTGGCACCAAGCCTCCAGCTGGTCAAACAACACTAACATTTATTCAGAAAGACAAGGTCTGAAGACATGCAAGAAACAGAAAAAGGAAGTTTTTAGTTACAGTCACACCCCAGAACACTGGATAGGGCTCATGTCAGACTGGTCAATGACAAAATGCAGTATCAATTAGTTGGGAACTTTAGCATTTAGGTGGGAGGCTGTTACAAGTATGTGGGAGGTTGTTACTAATACACACGTTTTCAGGAACATTCAATATGAATATTAATGAAAAAAAAATCCTTAACATTAGTGAAAACAGTGAAGTCAACCTAAGCAAATCTATGAAGTTTGTTAGGTAGGTAAGTAAATGACTAACATACTAAATGTTAAAATGACTAACATACCCACAACTAACAGGAGACATCGCCTAATCCATTAAAGACAACATTGTTACAATTTGTTACCTTGTGGCCAATGGCTCTACACTGCTACTGTATCTCATTTGTTCCCAACATTGAAATTGCCTCTGATTCC
This sequence comes from Formicarius rufipectus, assembly GCA_013399695.1. Taxonomy (NCBI): domain Eukaryota; kingdom Metazoa; phylum Chordata; class Aves; order Passeriformes; family Formicariidae; genus Formicarius; species Formicarius rufipectus. Next base: position 878,715 of record VXAU01005172.1, on the reverse strand, counting down.
ACTTTTAAATTTCACAGTGACCCAGCCTCAAAGGAGTTAGCGAAAGTAAAAAATCTGGTCACCACAACTCAAATCACAGACTAATTTTTTTTACAAGAAGGAACAATTAAATCCTCATACCAACTCAGATATCTAGCATGCAGCACCACCAGACCTTGAGCAGTGCTGCTGAGCTGTTTCTGTGTTCAAGAAGAAGCACCAAACTAGCTGTTTGAAAAAGCATCTGGCTCCAACTTCTGGAGCTATGATCCTCGATGACAGAGTTCAACTTTTAAGAACCACAGGGTTTATGTCCCCCTTATAAATGGAAACAGAGGGGTGAGGGACAAGAGATTCATTCTATTTGAGTTTCAAATTTGAGATACTGGAAATTCGCTCCAATTGACACAGTCCAACTCCAAATTAACAGAACAGTCATGATCAAAATCAAAACTTGGTATAGTATCTACAACAGAGCTTATGAACTTTCACTTAAAACTGGATTCAGGCTTGCTTCATGCTTTCAGGCAGTGCTCCAGCAGAAGGTATTTAGTTCTGCTGGAACAGAACATCCCTTTAATCTGCTCTAAGGGGTTCGTATGCCTGACTAGACTCAAAATGACCTCTTGTCAAACCACTTGGATGAATCCAAACCACAGATCATATCAGTTTCAACACAGGAGCTCCAATGCTGAGACACCACGACTGGCCCTCCTTTTACATCCTGACTGCAGTTATCAAGTCAGGTTCAGTACAGAAGTGGGGAAACTACTTCTGCACTAAATATGATCCATATTCTGAAGGATTTGGCATGATGGTCCTGAACTGTGTCCATGTGAAACGGCCCTTGTCAACCTGCGTGGGATACAGTCCTAAGCAGATAACATCTTTACAATTCCTACCATTGCTAATTCACAAACTTTGATAAACTGGATTCATAACACTGAGACCTCGGGGGTTTGTTGGTTTGGGGCTTTTTGTTTTTAAGAAATTTCATCTTAGTTTTAGAGAGATTAAAGTTGAAACAAGGGGAAGGGACAAGCATTAATATTTCAGCAAAGACTGTTTTCAACCATCACTCAGAAAATTTACATAAGACTGCTTTTGCACTAACATCTTAAGCTTCAGTTGTTTTTTTTTTTCCATCAAGCAATGTACCTTTGCAGAGAAATGAAAAGGCAGAGAGAACACATATAGAACAGGTGTAACATCCCTGAAAAAGGGCAGTTAAATGTGATACGAGTACAGTGCACAAGAAGAATTGACATGCCTTATCCTATTTTCATATTCCTGTTTACTATTACAACCAGCTACCAAAATAATAGCTTACTTTTACAGAATTGGTGACATGTACTAGTATGTAGCCTGAGACACAAAGAGACAGTTAAAGTTAAGGGCAAAATAAAAGATGTAAAACAGTCTTCTGAATTTTGAAGCATAGAGAAGTTCAGCATAAGAAGCAGCAGCTCTACAGCACAAAAATGACTTTTATACCCTTAATTTCCTAGTCATGTTAGAATTTTTTTTTTAAAAAGTATTATTAAACATCTAAAACGCATTTTGTTTAAAATAAGATAAACCTAGTTCCTGAGTCAACTTGAGAGCAGAGAAATCCTTCTAATTTAATGGTGCTAACTGGGGTCACAAAAATACATAGTAGATAATGGCAAGGGGGGAACCCACAAGATTAGACGATGAATAATTCAGAGTTCTGTAGACTCTCACTCTGAATAGCAGTCCTATTCTTTTCTAAGAATAGGAGACTCTTATAATTCTATGATTTCTTCAGAAAACATGTCTTGCCTAACACAGCAAGTGCTTCCATCATGCAAACGGCTCTGGAAGAGGACAGAAGTTAAAAACCCACAAGTTTCCTGCTTCAAATTCCTACCCCAAAAGGCAAGACAGAGTCAGTTATTTAGTCATAACTCAAACATCTATTAACCATAACTGTTAGGAGTGAAGAAAATCTGAAGGACTGCAAGTGAAAAGAGTGCTGACTTAGTTGAAAATTCAGTAATTGGTATGTAACAGCTCCAGAAGTTGCCCAGTGACATTCCTTCAGGAAAGTACACAGATATATTTTCATTATACTTCCACCAGGCCTCCAGAAAGAAGACTAACTTTTTCTGCTTGAAAAGTTAAATTTACTGTGCAATGGCAGTCTCCCTCTGAAAGGGCTTAACTAGCTAAATACACAAATTGCAGATCTTTATTCATTTTCATTCATTATTTTATTCATTTTAAGACTGGATTTAACTACGGCCTGATACTTAAACAGATTTTGCTGTTCTTTCTGTGAGAAGAGTTCAAAGAAGCCCTTAGGTAATGTTAAGGTCCTTACATATTTTCATGAACTCTCTCAGTCATTCTAGAGGCAGAGAACATTTAATCCCAGCATATGATGAAAGAATTCACCTTACACACACAGAGTGGAAAGCCTTATTGAACAATAATTCTGATTTAGATTGCCATCATCCAGTATTTTTCCTTATGAATGACATTAGAAAATTTGAAATCCAAATGTACAAGTGTCCAGCATTATTAACAGCATCTACAAATCTAAGAGCTGTTCCATAGTTCATTAGTTTGCATGAACACTTCAGGAGCATAACTGAAATAAAAATCAAAACAAGTGGTTCTGCAAGTGGTGACACCAACAGAACTGTTTGCCCTCAGATTTTTACTTATGTCATCTACAGTCTTTTCCTCATCACATTCATAGAGTTACTTCTCTAGCTGAACTCCTAATTTTATAAGACTTGCAGGAATACTGTTCTTTAGATTTCCTCTTGTACCAAACTGAAATTAACTGCTAATATAATGAGCAGCAATGGCTACAGGGAGGATTCAACAATAACATTCTCATAATTTTCAATTTAAACTTTTTTAAATTAACCATTCTGATTAGACGAACCAGCACAGCAACTTTTAAGGAATTTAATCATGAGCAAAACTTTGGATGATCACTGTATATATAAATAAAATCAAACAAAAAAAATTTATATAAAATCCATTTCACTTTTTATGTCTGCTATTCTGTTTCTTCATAAAAATCACAGAAGGTCCTTAAGTCTCCTTCACCTCTGCCTTTGCACAGTGCCAAAGGGTTTCTCCTTAATAACCATTAATCTAGTGGAGAAAGAGCCATAACCTGAGAACCTTAATGCTGTAAAGCCAGTTACAACATCCAAGTAACACCTACCGCATAAAGTAACTTACTGCATACTGTTGCAACTTGGACAGGTCTAAATTATTCTGCAGACAGCTCCATCCTCCTAAGAGGAACCCCAAAAATAGTAACAAAAACCCCAAAACAAAAGGCACCATACAGGACTAAAAAAAACACCCTCAAAACCAATACCCCACCCCGAGGGGGGGGAAAAAAGTACACAAAACAAAACCCAACAAACAAAACCTTATTGTATCTGCAAACTCACTTGCACCTAAAAGGTCTCACTTCACAATTATTCCAAACTGCCACTCTTATAAAGGGCATCTCCAAGTGCTATGCACCCTTTAAAATAAATCTAACCAAACAGTAAGCTAAATCTCTGCATAGAACACACTAAGCTAAGTTTAAAAAACTTCATTCTAGGACCCCAAACCTTTGAACCACTTAATTCATTCGTTCGCTCGCATGTGTCCAAATTCACTACTCCATGATCCACCTAAAAGCACCTGAGGAGTGCTTCCCCTTCAGTTTCCTTTCCCTAAGCCACATACCCATACAACGTCTAAAGGTTTCAACAGCACATTCTTCTGATGACTTCTTTCTAAAGGCTTATTTTCTACCATCTTGTCAAACTACTGCTCAAAGACATCGGTACCTATGTGCTTAAAGACGAGAAGGGGCACGACTGTCACCTGACCACTTCCTTTGTATTAGTTTTCTTTTGTTTCCTCTCACCAAGGAAACCATAGATCTTGCCTTTTGTTTAGGAGCGCACTCCACCCGCTCCCACTTAAACGCCTCGGGAGATGCTGAGAGGGAACCAAACTCGAGGTAACCTGTGACTTGGAGAATACGAAAGGAACGCATCGAAAAATCATCGCTGAGAGTGGAGGGAAGGCGGTGACTCAGCCCATCGCCTCGAGCCACCCGCGACTCACTGCGGTTGTCAGAGCCATCGGGACAGATCATTTCCTTATCCCCCGGGACTTGCGGCTCCCGCGTTTTGGTAGCTCGGGGTGCCACCGCCAGAGTGCCCAGACTCCTCTCGATGCCGCGGGCATCGCTGGCGCTGCGCCCCCAAAACATCCTTTCCCCGCAGAGGTGCTCCCGCTGCGGGGGTTCCCGCATCCATACCCGCGGCTCCTCCCGCATCCTCGGAGGCAGCGGCTTGCCCCGCTCCCTCTCTCCATCCCTGCCTCCCTCCACCTCTCCTCCCTCCATCTCCCCCTCCCTCCCTTCCTTCCTCTCTCCATTCCTCCTTCCCTTCCTCCCTCCCTCCCTCCC
>VXAU01005172.1:717349-873475 GCA_013399695.1 Formicarius rufipectus | reverse complement strand
TCCCCCCCCACTCCGTGCCCGCCCCCTTCTCTATCCCTTCCCGATTCGTTCCCCATCTCTCCCCGATCACTGCCCGACCCCTTCACAACCCCTTCCCGTCCCCTTCTAGACCGCTTNGGTCCCGGTGGGCTCGGAGTTAGTCCCGAGTGCCCCGTCCGTGCGGCGGGGAAAGCCGGTTTCGGGAGGGGAAGGAAAAGGATGTTGGCTGATCGTGTGGAATGGTTTGAGTTGGAAAGGACCTGGAAGATCATCTAGTTCCTAAAGCGCCTACCAAGGGAAGGGACACTGTCCACTAGACCTGGATGCTCAAAGCCTCATCCAACCCGGCTTGGAACACTTCCAGGGATGGGACATCCACGGCTTCTCTGGGCAGCCTGTGGCCAGTGCCTTGCCACCCTCACAGTTAAGAATTTATTTTGTATATTTAACCTAAATTTCCCCTCTTTCTATTTGTACCCACTGTTCCCTGTCCTACCATTACGGCTCCTGATGAAGAGTCCCTCCATGCTCCCTGCAGGCCCTGTTCAGATACTGGGAGGCTGATAGGAGGTCTCCATGCAAACTTCTCTTTTCCAGGCTGAACAGTCCCAGCTTTCTCAGTTCCACTTTCTCAAGGTCCAGTGGAGGGCCATCAAGATGATTGAGGGACTGGAGCATCACTCTTCTGAGGAGAGACTGTGGGAACTGAACCTGTTTAGTCTGAAGAAGACTGAGAGGGAATCTCATTAACGTATACAAATCTCTCAAAGGCGGGTGCCAAGAGGATAGTGCCAGACTCTTTCCAGCAGTGTCCAGTGACAGGACGAACCAAAGGCATAAACTAAAACACAGGAAATTTCACCTCAACATGTGGAAGAGCTGCTTTCTTCTTCTAAATCCAAATTTATTTTTTTTTTCAGCATGGTGTTCCCTGCTGGGTGAAACTACAGGTTTTTCGTGTTTTTCACATTAAAAGCATGGCTTTCAGCTTTAAGGCATAATATTAGAGCAAGTATTAGACTAAAGAAAAACCCCTCCCAGAGCAGCCTGAATAAAATTATTATTATCTTATTAATAAGATTCCAAATATTTGACTTAGATATTTAGAAATTAATTTAGTATAAATGCCTGCATTTGGTCTGTTTTTAATTTAAGGGATAATTATTTGTAAGTGAAAAACTAAAATTACTTTTTCTCACTAGTTAATATGCAGTCGTTGGCTTGCAGAAAACAGTTAACCAAAAAAAAAAAAAAAAGGAAAACCCAAAATCCCCTAGGCAAGAGGTTGTGCAGAAGGGCGTGAAAATAATATTGGAGAGGAGATTAGAAATAGTGAGTAGGTGGAAATGGAAACAACTGTGGGCAGGGATTATGCAGTTTTCAGAGTGAGAACAAAGAACCTGAATTTGATGCAGTAAAAAGTTGAGAAAACCAAGGATTAGTTTTTAAATGGGATTGACCTGAAATATGTCTTTGGTGGCATTTTGAGTCCAGTGCTACACAGGTGGAGTTACAAGGAAGTGAGAGGAAGAAATTGTGCATGATAAAATGCTAGCTGCTACAGTGGCAACAATGGAAGTTGATTAGTGATCCATCTAAGAAAAGTATGTTAATTTTGTTCATAGCAGAAATCAAAATAACATGTGGATAGGAAAAAGCAGCAACTAAATATTTCATTTCCATTTTAACATATAGGACAGTCTATATGTGTTGTTTTCCCAACAGTATCAAATTGACACAAAAGAGGAGATTAATCGGTAATAACTGTACACTATTTATAGACTTCCACTGCAGAAGACATTGAGACTTTAAAATCTCAAATGTCAACAGTATAGAGATAAAGCAAAGCAGACAGAGAAAGATCTGTCTTTCATAATATAACTCCCAAGACAGGTGAGGTGAGGACATGAGTGCAAAAAATCATCTGCACTTAACTCCTAGTAAAATGAAGGTTAAACTTATTGGTAGGGGACCTTGAGAGTCCTTGAATCCGTGTTATGGTCCTGTTCAGTCCCAGTTATGTTCACATCTTAGTAAACACTGAAAGCCTTTCTAGACTAAGGTGGAGTTCCCTCGTAGTAGATTTCATGGAGAAATCCATACTGCTTTTTTCCTTTGGCTAAGAGGTCGCCTTAACAGCCTTGGGATTGACAGCGCAGCTCTGATAATACTGGCTCTTGTTTTGTTCTCTGTGTTTAAAAGTGTCATGTATTTCTGGGTGAAAAGTGTATTCAATATCTTACCAACTGCATATAATTTACCAATGAATTCCCCAGCAGATGTTTTTGATTCTTTTAAAGAATCCCAGGGGAGACTAGTGTTTGCCCACCTGACTTATCTGGTTTGTATTCCTCTCACATGACCTCGTTCACCTGGCACATGCATTCCTGGCACAAGGGAATGTTTACAGTAGAACTGTTTTCTCAATGACTGTGGAACTGGAAATTGAATGCTAACATAAACATCCTAGCACCATTCCAAGTGGCAGCTATGCATAAAGCAATAATTAATTGATCTGACCTTCATAAATAAGATCACAATGTGTAAAATTTTCAAGAGCAAGCTGACTAGTGTCTGTATATACCCTGAGGATGGGGAGGGAAAAAGAATGAATAAAGCATGCTCATTACTTTGCTAATTAATCTGCAGGAGAAGCTTCAATATGACAATTATGTGTTTAGAGAAGGACAGGTAATACAATACATGTAAAAGAAAGCAGATTATGAGAGCTGTTGCAGCTGTGGTTTTCTGCTTCCTCAGTTTTGTTAAATCTTTCAACAGACTTCTGCAGTGACTGTATTGTGGGTTGAGATATTCCATATGAGCCAAAGTGTGGCAACTGTAGAACCAAAGCTGTCGTTTAAACCTGGAAACAAATTTGAGAGTTGCTAATACTGCAGGACAAATGGCTAATATTAGAAATGGCCTTTTCATCTTGAAAGATAAATGCTTCCAGAACATGTCAGGTGCATGTAAAAGAAACATGTCTTGCTTTAAGAGGCCTTCAGGAGAAGGAATGAAGTTTTGGAAGAGCAGGTAGCATGGTTGCAGCCTCCAACCTCTGGAGTCACTTGTATTGTGCCCAACTATTCATTTGCTCAATTTTCTGTTTATGTTTTCTGTATGTTGGAAAGAGGGATGGGAGACCAGGATCCACAGACTACACTGTGATATAGCTGGAGACTTCTTGATGTGATTTTCATCCAGCCTGTCCTAGTGCATCGAGAAAAAGAAATAACTGTGAAAAAGTAACTTCCATGGCCAAGGAAAATAACTTTTTTATTTTTCCAAAACAACTTGCTTTCTTTTCTGGCCTTCCCCCATACCACCACCCCTGAACTCCCCTGCTTTTATTTTTTGTAATAAGCATAGGTGTGGCATCCAGCAGCCTTCTTAAGAAATTAGAATGGATGCTTACAAAAGATTAGAGACCTGTTAATAATTCTGGGATTCCTGGGAAGCTCCAGGTTTTAGAATAATGGCAGCCTAAATAGATGGTTCTTGTCAACCAGTTTTCTTGATCCCATATCTCTTGAGGAAAAATAGTTAATAGGGACATAAGGGTAGGTGATCAGAAAAGGCTCTGTCTAACATACTGCCTGTCCCTGACCCTTGTCTGTAGAGGCTATTTGGGAAAGAGGAATGAAACAATGACCTGTATATGGTGGTGACTAAGGTAGCGTGACTGAAATGTATATCAGATCCCATTGTCTGCCTGGCTGTGCTTCCTACAGACAAAAATAACAGCCACCCCGTAGCTGTACAGTAGCTTAGGTACTTGTTGTCAGGCTAGGCAAGGGTCATAGAATTGTCTTTGTATTGCAGGGCAATTCAGCTCCCAGAATACCCTGTCCAGGTACACTCTCTGCTGGAAAAATGCCAGCCTAATCTTGTGGGTCTTCTTAGGAGGACATTTCCAGTGCTGCTGAACTCAGCATATCATCCAGGGGGTCTTTGCTTCCAGCAGGGATGGATCCCTGTGCCCTCACAGCCACCAGCTACTCTTGGAGCCCTTGTCACAATAAACCCTGGGCAGGGCTGATGGGCCAGGGGCTCCTGCAGAATCACTCCCCGGGGCTGTGTGCACACAGGCAGTGGTGCTCGTAGGCAGCTGGGGCTCAGGCTGCCTGCTGGAAGCAGAGGTGGTGTTGGTGGCCCAGCATGAGGTACAAAAGCAGGTGATGTGTACATATATAGCCCAGCCACCAGCCTAGTTCCCCAGGGCTTCTGCAGCTGTTTTGGGAACAACAGTCCGGGAACAAAAATGCTGGAGGCACTATTTAAATCAGAATTTTGTCTTCACACTGTTCTTCAAACTTATTTAACTGCNAAAAAAAAAAAAAGAAAATAGAAACAATATCCAAAATTAACTACTTGTAGATTCTGAGCCATTATATATTATAATTTTTATGTTGAAGGAATAACTGTACTGATATTTTGCATGTTGAGCAGTAGATCTATTGAAATAAAATTAATTATAAACCTGTAGTAAAAGCAAATCTTTACTGTCTGATTAAAAAAGGCATAATTTAAACTTGGGACCAAGATGATCTTGAACTTCACTTAGTATCTGTGTTTCTTTCCATTTGGTACACCTCCTTATACCAGACTTCACACTGGAACAATTTGCTGTTCACACTTGGACATGAGACTCCTTTAGCTTGCTAAATATTCCTAGGAGTGCTGTAGATTGTGGGTTGGAGGAGTAGTCTGAGCAGCCTACTTGTCCTCAGGTGGCATGGAAAAGTACTGCTGAAAGCAAGCAGGAACAAGCACAGGAGGAAACTGGCTCTGTGCTAAAACATACTTAAGTATCTGCAAGAAGTGCAGGCTTTTCACCCAGGGACATCCACTTGGTCTCTTGACATAAGAGCACTCAGTCTCAATTGGTCTTATCACCTCAAAAGTTATATTTAAGCAGATTATTACAATGGAAATTCATGTTACAAGACAGCACAGATGTTATTATAGATAACAGCAGTTGTCTGACTGGCTAATGCTGTAGAGACATGAAGTGTGTGTACACTTGACCTGGTAACAATACCCCTAGTGCCTTGCTGCCCACCCCACCCTATTGCACCCAGGCCCTGGGAACCCACTGCTGTGCCACAATCATTGAACACATACAGGAAAATGCACTGTACGAGTAGAAGTGATACACTGGTGAGTTTGAAAATGCAGTTCCACCAAAACTGCCTTCCTCTCAGGTGTAGTAAGTATGATTTTGTCTACTACTTATTCTACGTTGAGTGCTGGGTAAGAGGATTCTTTTACTCCTAATGAAAAGTGATAGTTCTGCAAACAAGCAGACACGCTGTAGTCTTTACCGGAGAAAGCTCAGTCCTTGTATTTTGAAGTTCATCCTAAAACTGATCCGTAAGAGCCATTATTACAATTAATGGTATTTCAAGATGTGACAAATGTCAGCCTTTTATTTTTGGAGTTTCTTTGGCTTTTCACAGCTTCCTCCTGCAACTTTCCACTTCTCAGCACTATAGCCTTCCCTCCTTTGACAGCAAAATCAGTTTCAAGTCTTGCCTCACAGTTCCCCATCTGGTGGCAACTGCCCCTTTCCCCAGTGTCTTGAGGAAGCGAAGAACTGCAGAGTGCACAAAGCAGGGATCTGCCAGCCAGGGGGATCAAAGATGTGTGTTGACAGGGAATACATGCTTCAGGGGGATGGAAGAGGGGAAGATGCCACTGCTGTGTTTACTGTGGGGTGACACATACCTCCTGCTGGAGAACTGGATAATGAGAAAAAGGGAAGAGTCCTGTAGACCTGAGAAAAACCTCTCCCACTTTATCAAACCCAGATAAGAGTAATGTGAGGATTTCCATGGCATCACCTGCCCTTGCTCAGTACCTGTCTATAAATTTTCTGCTGCTGCAGCTACTATCTCTAACCTTATGTTATGATGCTGTGGCAGAGAGATCTTTAATACAGAATTTTATCCACAGAGAAATTAGCTCCTTGGTCACTGTACTGTTTTAGGTTTTCAGGTAGAAATTCTAAGTAGACAGCTTAGACCTTGCTCTCCAGGTCTTCTTTGTGCCTCTCATTGACAACTCCTTCCACTTCTAGAGCTGTTCCTTACCCTGTGTTTCTTCATGAGGCAGCGTCGTACTCTCACATTGCTCTTTGCTTGGTGGCTGTACTCTTAAAAATACTGGAAGAACTGAGATTACATCGTCCAGGTTCATGCCAGGTTCTCTGTCAAAGCAATAGAGACAACTTTGTTTGCTCAATCTTTTAACCTGAATTAACTGTTTCCAGTTACAGGTAAGACTCAGGAGATTGACAGCATTTGCAAGAGGCTGGTGTTTATTTCTTGAATGAAATTACACAACATCTGCCCTTATCATGAGTCCCTGTTAAATTATCTTTGGCACTCACTATAGAGAAACTGCTGCTATGCAATGGAAATTTAAATGTCTTGTCTTAGTTCCCCTCCTCTAACCCGAGACAGGTGCAAAATAGGTTGCTGAACAATTCAAACACCTGTGATCCTTGGATTGCTATCAAATACCTCAGTGTTACTCATGCTCCTCCAGGTACAGCCCATTGCCTTCTTGCTGTCAGCCCAGGAAAGGACGGTGTGTACAGATGGACCTGATGCTTTGAAGGGAAAAGCAGAAATCAGAGCTTTGTTCCATAAAATCTTGCTTTGCTATAAACACCAGAGAAATATCAGAACATAAAGTGCTTTGAAAGAAGGTTTAAAAAGAAATCAGTGCCTTATCTTCTGTTTGAGAAAGAAAAAAAGCAGTGTGAAGGACAGAGGGTAAGTCAAGCAAAAGAAAAAAAAAGAAAAAGAAAAAAAAAAGAGATAAGCTGAAATTAGAGAGAACAGCAAAAAACCAGAAAATTAGTCAAAAGCAACAGGAAACAGACAGGCACAAATTGCCAATTAACATTCACATCAAAGGAAAGTTCTTGTCAGAACCCTTTTCTTCTTCTAAGAAGCATCATGAGTTTCCAGTATCTACCACAGTGAAGTGAGCCCCCTTTACACAAAAGGACACCCAAGGGAATAAGCCAAACAGCCTCAAAGCTTGTGGAAACCATTTTACACAGCCGACAATGAGGACAAAACCCCACAGGATCCCAGAGCACCAGCATCGCTGCTCTTGGTCACCAGTCACTTTCCACCCTGGGTCAGCTACAGGTCTGAAGCACAGACCCTGCACGGGTGTCTGGAGACTCATTTACCTCACACAGAGCCTCAGCCTGCCCAGGAAGAATCACATTATGTCGCACCACCCACAAAAAACCAATAAATTTGTTCCCAGGTGGACTGAGCCCATCTAAATTTGGACAGAGCATGCACACTGCAGTGTTAAGGGTTAAGTGGGTTAAGGCAACTTTGCAGTGCCTGCCACTGTGTGATGGGTGGGTCATCACACGGGTATCTGCATGTTTGTGGGGTGTTTGTCACCAGGGTTTGTACACACAGGTGTGCACGTGTACCACAGCCCTCTGTGTGAGTCTGGGCAATGCAGTATGTTTGTATGGGCACCGCTTCTCTTTCTTGAAGCTAGTGAAGAGCAGACAGAAGGTTTTAGTTTCTGTCAACAGGCCCTGTGGCTCCTGTGGAAACCATTGCTATGCTGCAGTTACACTGGTTTGCTGTCAGATAGGCACAGAGCCTGCTTGTTTCCATCCTGATGGTGGACATGTGCGTCACGGGCATGAGTTTTCTGGGCAGGTAAGAAAAAAATGAAAAAAGAAGAAAACATTTTGAAATCAGAGACAGAACAAGGCTGGACAGAAACACACTGCTTCAGAACAAGGGTAGGTGTAAAGAGGACAACAATAGTAATTTCGTTGCTGTTCGGTCCTCTACAGAGCAGTTAATAGCTGTGATCAATTAATTAAAACATCATTAAAACTCCAAGTGAGCTATGCAGTCAGGCAAGAGCATGAGCATTTCAACTGACATTTTAAATGGCCCATTTGAAAACATTATCAGCGACTTTTTCAGATTTTCTAAAATCTTACCTAAAGATTTGATAGGTCAGAGCCTCCCAGCTCCAGCCCATGCTCCAGCCTTCAAGGAGGAAAGGGAGCAAAAATGACAATTTGAATTCATTGTTTTAATTTTCATGTTTTCCTAACTTTCTATTGGGTAAACTATTGACTTGACTCTGCCGGAGCCTAAATAACAGCTGCAAGTAACAGTCCTCATTTGCCATTGTATTTCCTGTATGAGATGGTGATATTTATAGCAACTTTCTCAGTCCCTCTCCCAGCTGCCTTGAGACACGGACAGGGAAGCAGCAGAGATTTTTGTAACAAATTACCTGTGGACGGCCTTTGGCCCACAACAGAGTGAGTCAGAGGAAATTACTGTTTATAGTTTACAGCATGTGACACTAAGCATGTTTGAAAGCAAAGTCCCTGCCTTGAATAGCTGGGATTTAAATGAGTTGAGGCAGCAGAGGAGGAGAGCAAGCAAAAGCGTGTCTTGCCAATTTATGCCATAGTGCCTGATAACAAGCAAACAGGAAACAGAATCCTGGCTTGATTATCAACATCACACCTGTGCTCAGGTGTCAGTGACTTATTTCCTGGAGATCTCTGAAAACTAGCAGCTTGTATATGTGGCAGGTACCATGCAGAGGTGATACCGATAGAAGGACTCCAGTGTCCCCAAACATGGAGTTGATGTGATGAAGAAAAGAAGCATCCTTGGGTGTTTATTCATCAATTTGAGCCTCTCAGGTAGGATAAGGGATGCAATAGTTAGTGAACAGAAAATGGCACCAAATAGTAACCCAGCCCAAAAGCTACCTACCATCAGAAGGGCGTGTGTGTGTAGTGGTAGGGAGGGAGAGAAAGGATTGTAATTAGGTCATAGGGACCAAAAGATAAAACCAGGACAATCTTATCTAATACCTACGCTGTCACTACGCAAATGCCAGGACAGAGGATGAACGAACAATTAAAAAGGTTTTTATGTGGTTAATTATGACAACAGAGGATTTGTGGAATAAAATCACTAGATTAAAATGTTATTAAAAACATAAAGAAAAACTGAAGGGGTAAGCACTGAAGCTATGCCACAAGAGCTACAACAAAAGCTGCCTGCTCAAGAATAAGAGGAACAATGTTTTGATATATGCATTAATTATCAGCAGCACAGTAGGAAATAAACAGTCCACTGAGTTCATGCAATAGTTTACGTAAGTTACAGGAATGACTTTAAGTCAACCATGATTACTAGGATGAATCTGGTTAAGACCAAAAACATGTATGGAAGCCAATCATGAAACAAGTTTGTCATTCTGGAGGAAGGAAAGAGTAAACAGCAAAATGAAGATGTTCCCATATATTTCAACACATTCAGAACTACTAAAAAGCTTCCTGTTAAGATAATCAACAACAACAAAAAAATCAGAATATTCTTATTAAGGAGACTAAACAAACACTAAAAGTAGATTAAAACACTTAACCAGAGAATACGCAGCAGCTGCTTTGCCTCAGCTGGCAAAAAGAACAAACGCTGACAGGCAGGAGCATGAACAAAAGGAGATTCCAACTATCTCCCTCAGCTCCATGTGTTCTGCTCCAATAATTAAAACAAAAGCATATAAGTGTATTCAAAGACCAGCATATTTGAAAAACAAACCAAATTAAACACTTGGAGAGATTTATGAAAAACTTCATAGATTTGTATGTTTTTGTCATGCTAGAGAATGACAAAAGGGCAAAAGGTCAAAAAACAGGGAGGAAGCCAAACTCTGGAATTTGAGGTCAGTCAGGTAACATAGGAAAAAATATAAGGAGTGAATTTTCTGAGGTCTTCTAACCCTATGGGTATATATATCAAGTGGTACACCACAAGTGACAGGAAATCCAAAATTTAATTCTTCACTTTCTGTGAAGAAACAATCTGTGAAAAGAACAACAAACACACATACAAGTGACTTAATTGAAAAATTCTTTTAGGCACAGGAAGGAAAATGACATTTTTTCATATTGCAGTCAGAGTAAGCAGAAACACCAGAAGTTATGAACAAAATTTGCAGGCTAATCAGCCAAAGACCATACTCATTAAAAATACACAACTAATTTGTCCAGTATTTACAGACAAATATAATCTTTCAAAAATTCTTTCATGATTTTGCATGCCCCATCCTTCCCCCAGTCTGGTTATAATTATTATGGGATAACTTAGCTAAGGAGCTCTTTGATATATATTACTGCCATTTTACAAAGACAGCAAATCAAAAGTTGTCCTTGTAGCTGCAACTCTAAGCAGCAAAGTTTATTTGGAATATATTTCTAAAAACAACTTTCAACATCAAACATTAAAGGTTCTGTTACAGATGTCACTCCACAACTGAGCAAGCAGCAAGACGTAAATTTAAAAGATACAGTACACTTTTCTTTTACATTAAAGGTAAGAGATTACACAGCTAAATTTCTGAAAACACATAGGACAAATCAGCTTGTAACAAAAAAGAAAGAAAAAAGAGAATGTTCCTGAGAATTTTAAGATTGCACTAAGGACTCTTATTTCAAAAAGGTCAAGAGACAAGTACTTCAGATAGTAGCTGTAAACCTCTGAGTGACAGCCCTGGCAGTACGTGGCTCACTTTGAAAGAGATCACAAGAGAAAACAAAAAAGCGATCTTGTTGCAATGAGGATGAAGTTAACTGACCATGACTGCCTGCACCTACCTACGCTGGAATTTCTGCCCTCACCCACTCCCTCTCCTGCCGTCTCCGCAAAGGTCAACAGAAAGATTCACAGCCCACTGATTTACATTTACACGTTCTGATGTTAGATAAAGGTAAGGCTGTGTGTAACTGAAGGATTTTGGAAAGAATGTTTCACCATGTTAGTAAACAAAAGCTCAGCACCTTGCAGATCAATGAATTTTTAACTAAATATTTCATGTAGCTATTACACATATAGAAACAAGTCTAAAAATAATAAAGCAGTAAAAACTTGAACATAACATTGAAGAAATACTCAAAGAACATAGCTGATGTTGTACTGTAACATTTTACTTCATTTAAGTACAGAAAATGTCACCCATCCTATGATTTATAAAGTACACAAATTATGTACAGAAGAGAAACCAAACCCCATCAAAAGATGATCATATAAGTGCATATGTACATAGAACATACACACCTAAAATGTGCAAATTTCTTTTAATGCAAGTTAAACAAAGCATTTGCAGGACAGAGTTGTACAATAATAATGCAAGATAGAGTATTCTAGATATACTAATGATGTTTCATATCTACAGCCAGTGCAAACTTACAAGGCACAAACTCAATGCTGATGCTGTCGTGTTGTAAGTTACATTCAGGCACATCTCCATTTGCAGTTCTTCAGAAACAGAGCAATGGAAGTGCTACTTCTGTGCTAAACTGCCAGCCTTCTCTCAAAGTTTAAGCACTAAACTCATGTAACTTATATGCTACAGTTACCAGTGGGGTTCTGCATTAATTTATCACTGGAAAGTCTGTGACTAAAACATCAGTTATAAAACCTCCTTGCAGGTGAAAGTATGCTAATTTCCCCAAACCTCTCATGCATTCTCCAAAGAGTATACACCTTGCCAGCCACAACACATGGGATCTTACAGGGTATCATTAATGCTTTTTTCTAGTTTAAGTCAAATTGTTGAAGAAAGTTAACCAGATTAAAAAACAAAACAAAACAAACAAACAAAAAAAAAAACCCAAAAAACAAACAAAAACCAAAGCAAACAAATCCAAACAATCCCCCAGGCACAGACAGCAAAACATATTCTGAATTACTTGCATTTAACAAACTTCAGTTAAATTGCATAGTGACAGTGTGTAAAGAGTTAAAAACAAAAGCTTGCTGTTTAAGGCAAAATTTTAACACAGCAAAGCAGAAAAAGCCAAATAACAGATCCGTCATTATTTAATCAAAGTACTGGCCTATGTAGTCTTATCCTCACATTGTTTTCTTTCTTACTGTAATAGCAAACCCACACTTGCAGTATACCTGACTAGCAAATTTTGTTGCATTTTCCTAAATGAAATGAGAGCAATTAGTCTGTACACTGATTGACTGATACTGAAAACACCTGACAAATATGTTCTCTTCCACCCCCCAAAAAAGGGTTTTTTGAACCTACTGGGAGTTTAAAACTCTTTTGTATCCAGGTCTAATATACTACCTAAAATGGAACTAATAATTTAAAGCTTTCTAGTATTAATTAGACATTACCACATCACTTTGCTGTCTTATCCTAAAACTGTATTTTTGCATTATTTTTCAATAGAAGCCATTTGATAGACATCTGAGGAAAACCATACAATACAAAAGCTTAAGGATCTTCGCAAAGGTATCTTCGATTCCTTCTGCAAAGTAAGAAAGGAGTGATTTTATTGGCATTTATGTGAAGTGCCATCGATAAAGACATAAGAATACTTTAAAAAGGAAAAAAAAAAGTTCTAATGCTCCACACATATCTTTGGTTTAGCCTTCCTGACCAAAGTCTTCTGTAAACTTCTTTAACTTCTCCAGGTCCTGTTCATTAACTGTTGGTTTTGTGCTAGCTAGTGACCTGAGCATATCAGTCTGTCAGAAAAAAAAGAAGAAAACAAAGGTTTTTAGAAACAAGTACAGGACCACTGCTAACAATCTCACTTCCAAGACAGGAATGTGTTAAAAAACCCCCAACAAACAAACATTAAAAAGTTCCTATTTACACAAAACTTGAAGTAAGCTTGAATACCTCTGCACAGAGGCAGCGTTTTAATCCTGTCAAGACAGACAAGGGTCAGTGAGTTTTCCAGCAACAAAATCACAAGCTCAGGTTTAAGCCACTTATCCATTCAAGTTTTATTCATCTGTTTTTACTGAAAAGAACTTCCTTTTTTTTTTTTCCCATCAGTTACTATTTTCAACCCATGTTTACAGCAGACAAGAGTGGAAAAGAATCAAATGTCCCCATGTACTGTTCACAGTCCAGCAATACAGAACAGCAGGTTATGATTCATCTCTAGCAAAGTTTTACTGCTCATGACTGGTAACTTCTGCATTTTCAATTCAGTCCTAGATAAATATTTACATACAAGAAAATGGAGTTGGGGTCTATGAAGTTGAAAGCAGCAGATAAAAAATAAAAAGGGAAAAGAAAATTAAATCAAGTCCTAGTTAAATGCAGCTGAAAAAAGCAGATGCCCAACACCTCATCTTATTATAAAATTATGGGTAATCTGTCATCTATCTAAAAGTTAGTATCATGATTTTTTACACTTTGTCTCTCATCAGACCAGAGGTACACTGCTTAGAAAGAATTCAAGTCTGATTTTCTTAAGGACAAGAACTGATTTTAGACACTGAAACAGCTATCTGTAGTGCATCAGAGCCCAGGTACCATTAGGAGCACACCAGGGACTGTTATGTTTAATTCCAGGAAAGACTGATTAAAAATCCACTTAGGCCATGCAGGCAGAAGTTTTAGGGCAGGTCTGCACCTGCACACATCCTTTTGTGCTTTCTCAGTATGCAAATAGGCACAGAAAATTCTTTTCTGAAATACAGTGATGGTTAAATTTACAAAGCAGTGCCCACTGTTTGAAAGCTTTGTGATCCCCAGATTTCTTTCATTCATTACAGGATTGTTTGCACACAGGAAATTACAGCAGCATGGATTTGTTATTAAGTGCTTCCCACAAACTTTGTACTTCAGTTCAGAATCTTCTTTTGCTGCACTGAGGAAAAATACAGAATAAGTGTCCAGCAATTATTTTTTTCTTAAGCAGTGAACTAATATTGAAAATTGTCTTAAAACAACATATTTTATTGCCCAGGGAAAAGCAAGAATTTTAATACGCACAAAGAAAACAGCTGAAATATTTGTATCACCTGTGATGAAGCTTAATCAAAACTATCATTACATCTAAAATTTTCTTTAATTTTATTGTTTATGCTTGTATTTATTTCATGGGCAATATTTACCTATGGCACATTATGTCCCAATTTACACTGGAAGTAATTTTCCATTTCCCAGTATTAATGCCATGGAGTAATGGGAAGAAAGGGCATGATGGCATAGGGACTCCAAAGGTTTTAAATTAATAAAAGCCAAGTTGAAAGAGCAATGGAAGAGCCAGAAGCTGCCCATGGATGAAAGGACAGCAGCTGCATGCCAGCAGACAAGAACAATAAGAAATGTTTATTAGGCATAGAGAGCCAGCTTTTTCATAAGCATGTCATACTCTAGTGCTGAATATTGAGAATTCAAACATTATCTGGGATGTCCAGCATTTCTGAATACAAACAACTCATCCAACTGCCTTGAAAAAGACTCTTCACTTTAAAGGCTTTTCAGGATTCTGCAAAGCAAGAAAGAAATGCTACAAGGAATACCTACCATGGAAACTTTAGGTTCCAGTAATTTATCACCTGGGACTTCCATCCATGTCATTTCTATGGCTCCAGGATCACCTGGAGAGCAAGGGGTGAACAAATCCACCATCGTATTTGGATTAGACACTGATGGTCCTTTTACCTAAAAATAAGAAAACACTCAGTTTATACGAGTTACAATTTTACACACAAAACCCAGAAGCTGAACAGCATCCTAGAGCAAAAACACTTCCTGATTTTATACAGATGCCCTACCCATTGGGAAGACACATCCTGTGAAAGAGAAGCTGTGGAAGAGTACTGTTATTCACCTTGAACACATGCAGCTGTGGACACCCAAATTCACAGGTCAAACCCCAGAAGCCATCTCCTGTGAACAACAAGGATTTCTGTGGAAAACTAACATGCCAGGAAATCTATTTGGTGAGGAGCACCCTTCCTAGTCCCTGGTCTCTTTGGGAGTTCATTCATCACCAGCCTTCTGGCTATTCCTCCCTGAGCGCCCGTGGGGTCAGGCAACCGGAGGGCATTGTAATTCCAACACCGCGCATTCCAAAGCCCATGGGAGGCGGCGCCTCCTAGCGGCTCCAGCTGGGAATAACACCCTCTTTGCCCCAGACTCACGGACAGCGCCCAAAAGGCTGCCCCAGCGTCTGCTCCCCTCCTGCAACACGTTACGTGGTACCCGCGATTATGTCTTCCTTCACTGCTGCCTGGAGCCCCACATGTCCACAGGAACGCAAAGCATTTGCAAAGATTGAAGGACAACACGCTAACTTGCTGGTTTTGGCAGGGAGGACTGGATTTGCTATTCTAAATTGCATTTAGAGCACAGAGCTGGAGAGCAGATTGTAATATTCAAAATGCACTCTGACAAACCTGTATTATCACAAAGAGCAGGGAATGGCTTACAATTAATTACTAACAATAGAAGAAAGCACTGTTGAACTGAGGCAAGTCATCAGTTATGATGCAAATATTATTATTTTCCATATAAAAATAGGAAATCACATCCAATTAAAGTATTAACACAAGTGGAATCAATTAGGCTTATGTCAGAACCCTCAAAGTACTGCAATTGTAGGGTTTTTTCCTTCCTTTTTTTTTGAGCAAAAAAGGTAAGATTGAAAAATTCCCTTTTGCTCTGCAAACTGTGACAACTGAGGGTACTTCATTGCTCCATGGCAAGCTGAAATTTGCCTCAGATTGTTCTAAATTTGAACAAAAGTCTTAAAAGTAACAGCCCTTTAGCCGGAAACATTTTTGTCACTTAAAGTCAACCATAGATAAATACTCCAGATATCACTGCTGCATTTTGAAAATCCTTGATACATCAAAACAGCTGTTTATTTAACAACAAATACAGCTTATATCACCGTGCTACTGCAAGGTGTCCCCAGAAGACAAACTTGTTGTCCTCTCATATTCTGGACCATACTGGATTTAAGTGTGTCTTTCTCTTTGAATCTTAAGCTGAATGGTCTTATTGGAAGAAACTATATTGAAAAAAAAGAGAGCCTATCTTCCAAATAAGTGTAGCTGTTCAGTTCAGGGCCCTTAACCCCTTCTATCTCAGGCTGAGTTACTGGTAAAAAACCTGTAATTGTCACTGATATGACAAAGAACTGCTGCCAACATAAGATACATATCTTGACAGCTTAGGACCTAAAATTTTTCTTACCACACTTGCTCTTTTAAGGAGTAATTAAGGTTTCCCTTTAGAGTAGCAAACACCTCTGCAGAATATCCTCATCCATGTTTATATAAGATACATGAATTTCTGTAAAAATCAAAGTTTGCACTGAAAATGTAAATCAAAATTACCTTTAGTCTGGGTCTACTTTAAAAAATACTACAAATGAAAAATAATTTTATTTAACTGATACACATATTTTATGTATTTTGACCTCTGTTTATAATCATTTATATTATCACACTTTTTTTTTCCATTTAAGAGCTTAATAGTTTACAGAGAACAATTAAGTATGAGCAGCATCCATTTGTGCATACTTTCCAGGGATAAGACATTCCCAGATCTAATGGATATAGATTGGTGGTAAAGAATGCCAACTGGTACTTTGTCAGATAAAGTTTCTGAGATCCAAATATTGTGAAGAAATCTTTCTCATGTCAGTACATAACATATAGAGGTAACTGGAAGATACGCCAAACAATATATTTTGAAAAGGGGCTTTGGTGTGCAGCTAAACAAGCATAAAGTTTTCACATTATAGCACGGTGTCCACAGGGTGCTGCATGCTGCCCAAACAATCAAACACTTGCTTAGTTGTCCCGCACCTTTACTACTGTCACAAGTAACACTGATTCCATGTTTTTATCGGCACTTCACAGGAATCTTAATTTTCTCAGTTTGAAAATATGCCAAGTAAAACAGAATGTACTCGAGTATAATCCACCTGTTCTCATGTGCATGAGAGAACACACTTTTTTCCCCAGTATGTTAAGAAACACTTGAGATCCAGAAAGAGCACCTCTGTAACATTCCCATTTAAGTCAAGCTGCAAACTGAATGCTTTTAACACTTTCTAGAGACATTAAGAGTCATAGCATGAATATTCAGAAACTTGCTCCTCCACTTAAGGCAGGACTAGAAGGGATATGAGTGAAGGAGGAACAGTTCTCCCCAGGAACAGTCAACAAAAGGGACATTCACAAGCATGAAGTTTATTTGCAAGGAATTTTCAAATTAAGACAGTAATCACAGATGAAATAACTTGAAAAAGTTTTGATTCCTACTTACTTTTTTAAAGTGAGTAGCTGATTGCACTCTTCTAACAGGCTGCATCAGAGCATCACGTACAACAATGCTTATGTCTGCACCAGAATAGCCATCAGTTCTCTTCCCAAGCATTAGATAATCTGATTCTGTTAGGAGATTTGGAGTTGACCCAAGGTGAAGTTTGAACATTGCAGTCCTGGCGTGGTCTTCAGGTAAAGGAATATAAATACGCTTCTCAAACCTGGTTTAAAAAAGAAACTAATTGTTCCACTCATGCAGGTACACAGTGGAAAGAAGCTTATGCAAACAAGTGTATAACTTGCTCCTAATAATATTAGAAAGGAGCAGTTTCAGTATGGTAAAGCTTTAAAAAAATCTAAGGCAAATATTCAACAACTTGTTCTCAAAAATAATACTTTAGTAAGCATAAGCTAACACCCAGAATGTAACAACTGCTTCTTTTTGGTTACAAAAATCTTCTCTCCAGACAGAAGGTTTCCCAGATACTATCTGTCAGAGTTTGAAAAAGAAAAATCTGAGAAGAAGAACCCTAAGTGTTGAAGTATATTTGAACAGTTTTCACACTCAAAGCAAGAACTGCCTGATACAGTGATGTAACAACTTTCTACACTCTATTGAAATTAAAGAAAACATCACAGCTGGAAGCAAATTTTAAGTCATATTCTCAATGCAGTTGTCAGTAGAAAACGTTGGTAACTGCAGTTTCTCCTTTGAAGCAGCATCCGTTCTCAGAGTGGGGATTACCTCCCACCAAGAAAATAAGAGGGACTCCGAATTCTGTAGAATATAACAGAACACAACCTGATAGAGTGGCCCATATCCATGAAAAAATAATACAATGATAGTCATTGTTGTACAAATCCCTTTAAGTCTTGTGGGCAAGAGTTAGAGAACTACCCTTACGCACTGCAGAGAATGAGAGAATGGCTTGGGTTGAAAGAAACCTTTAAAGTTCATCTAGTCCAACACCCCTGCCATGGGAAGGGACATCTTCCACTAGACCAGGTCGCTCAAAGCCCCATCGAGTCCCATCCCAGACTTGTCCAATGATGGGACATCTACAACTCCTCAGGGCAACCTGTGCCAGTGTTTCACCACCCTTAGAGTAACAAATTTCTTCCTTACGTCCAATCTAAACCTATACTCTTTCAGTTTTAACCATTGCCCCTTGTCCTGGCACCACAGGCCTTGGAAGAAAAACAACAATCACCTTTCTGTCTTTCTAACAATTTCCCTTGAAAGTCCACAATAAGGTCAGAACCCTCTCTTCTCCAGGCTGAACAGTCCCGACTCTACATTTGCCTTCACAGGAAAGGTGTCCTGTCACAGCCTCCTCTGGACCCAGTCTTGCCAGGTCCATGTCTGTCTTGTGCTGTGGACCCCAGAGCTGAAATTTCAAGAACGACTTGAAATTTTAAGCAACACATTCACCTCTAAATCTGTCTCACACAACACCATAATCATACAGATTAGAAGTGACCTCTAGAGGTCACATGGGCCAAGCCCAAATCAAAAGTATGGTCAGCTTGAATTAAGTCTATAAATAAAAGTCCATGTCAGTCACAAAAAGGCAATGTTTCCTTAGCCTACAAAAACAGCCATTATCCAAACTGTGTTCTTATCTCAACGTAATCATGTTTGACACGTAGCTGGGCCTGTCCTCTGCTTGCTCTGTACTTTCAAAGGAAGATCCAGCTAATTAGGTATGGAAGCCCCTTATCTACGGAACAGCAATTAAAACATGCACTGAAAAATCATAAGTTATGCCTGACCAATACAAAAACATGGTGTTTCTGTGTAAGGTTACACTTCCATGAAAGAAGCTACTAACTGGTCTGTTAACAGCTGAAAAGGAAAGCTCCACCCACCCTTGCCCTTCTGAGGTGTGAATTTTCTAACTTGTTCTACAAGCCCATCAGAAAACCAACAAGCAGAAAACTCCTGTTTCTTCAAGCACAATCATCTAACCAAGAAATCAAATAAACTACAGGGCCAATACAGGAGTGAATAACCTACCTCTCTAAAAGGACTATTGGCTCAGTTCATCTCATGGAATTGAGTTGCAGAACATTGGCCACGTCTGCAAATATGAGCAGGATTATCACATCAAGCAGTCTCTGAGTGAACCCTCACAAAAGCTGTGAGTTTTATATCACGAAAAAATGCCATCATACCTTCTCCTGATAGCAGAATCCAAAACCCAGGGTATGTTTGTCGCTCCTAAGACCAAGATTCCTTCATTGTCAACACCAACCCCTGTATCAGGGCAGAAATAATTTCACTGTTTAGATGATAAACAGAGACTGTTTTAAAAAGTCATCCAAATTTAATGGGGCAGAACTGCAGTTATTTTTAGTGTTCTCATGCAAGCTACACTTAAAATAGGTATTTAAATTCCTCTGTCTGATTCTGAAAACCTAAGAAACTTACCCTGCATCTGGACTAGAAATTCTGTTTTTATCCGTCTGGCAGCCTCACTTTCATTTTCACTTCTTGACCCACAGAGTGAATCTATCTCATCAATGAAGATAATAGAAGGTTTGTTTTCTCTGGCAAGCTGGAACAAGTTTTTCACTAATCTAAAAGAAGGAAACAGCTTCAGTTATCTTAATAATTACACCAGTAAAAACACATAACTTCAACCTGTGCTCCCTTTAGAGAAAGCAAAAAAAAAAAAGGCTACTCATAGACACAACATTCTTCCAGCTCCAAGGCTCAGTACTGTACTGAGCAAGACAGTCCAGCATAAAGAGAGGTGAAAAATTTAGTGGTCCAGGCACAGTTTTGCAAGAAAAAGCCCTTTTTTGATTTACTTTCTACATGACAGCTTGGACTATACAAAACCACCACTCTAAACAGATTCAAAAGGAATATGGCTTTCTCTTGGTTAATCATTAATTCTAGAGATTTTGTAAGAAATAAATTGTATTTCTACTTTAGACAACTTTACTAAACAATTACTATAGGACAAGGAACACTGGTTTTTAACAACAACAAAAAAAACCCCCAATCTAAAAACAAAACCCAAAATACTCCTAACCATATCACATTAACACATTTTACTAAGTTAAAAACAAATAGGATCATGCTGGGAAATTCTTCACATTACACCATTAAATCCTAGGCAATAGTCTCAAAAGAAATCAAACAAAATCTAATGCCAGGTTAAACTCCAGTTCCTTGTGCAGGAGAAGAAAATCAGCTTAAGGTTTCCACCTTTTGGCAAAAAAACCTCTCAGTTCAAACACTTTATCTAATGGCGTTTTTTCCTCTTCTATCGACTTTAGGTAATGTTGCTGAGCTGTCCCATACGTCAAGCATGGTTTTGACAAGTACTTTCTGCATAAACCCAGGGCTTTTGATTAATTCAGGAAATCTTTATTGGAAACCTAGATGGACAAATTCTTGCACTTCTAGACTGCAGCCAACATGTCACTTCAGGCTTCCTGGTCTTCTTCACATATGACAGAGTAACAAAAAACCAGGTAGAATGGGGACCCCCAAAATCTCCCTTCATAGTTGTTCCTCTCCTTCAACTCATTTTTGCAAATCTCTGATGTCTTCCAGATTTCACTTGAAATTGGGATGAAGGAAAAACCCACCTCATATAGACAAATAAGTGCCACACAGCTGTTGGGACAGAAGCTTGTGCAGATGCCAAGAAACAAAGTAACCCAGCACTTCAGACTGATGCAATCACAGCTGAATTCAGAATTGCAACGAGCTCCATAGTGCTCCCAAACCTTTCTGAGCTAGTTTAAAAACTGTCTTGAGCTCTGAAGACAGATCTAGATGCAGCTACTCAAAATGCAGCACGATGGTATTTTTACATGGCACTGCAGCATGAAGCATAGAAACACCTGAAGTTTGTTTTTAAAAAGACAAGACTGTTCCCTCAAATTCAAGTTCTTTACAGCAACTTATCTAGCTCTATATTAATCTCTTCTTGACATTGTTTTCCTGGACCTCTGGCAACTCCAACTTACTTTTCACTTTCACCTAACCACTTTGAGACAAGGTCAGATGAAGATACTGAGAAGAAGGTAGAGTTGTTTGCTTCTGTCGCCACAGCTTTTGCTAAGTAAGACTTTCCTGTTCCTGGTGGTCCAAATAGGAGGATCCCTCTCCAGGGTGTCCTTTTGCCTGCAAAAGAGAAATCAGCAGTCTTCAAAATACTGCAGGAAGACTGAACCTACTTTCTGATTATGCCCCTCTAATGCACTCGAAGGTTTTCCACATCTACCCATGAAACTTCTGTCAGATGGATCTCAACTTTGGGAGGAGCCCAGCTTGAGCTGCTGACATATGGGTATAACACACCTCTTGGGCCCCAGTGTCAATTCTGACTGGCCAATGGCAAATAAATGCTGTAATTCTGACCTGTAAATAGGTGTGGGAATTTAATGGGCAAGATGACTGCCTCTTTAAGTGCTTCTTTGGCACCTTCCAGGCCAGCAACATCACTCCATTTGACATTTGGTAGCTCCATAACAATTGCTCCTACAAGAAACAATGGTATAAGTTAGTGATGCATGGATCTTTTCATAACTACATCAAATTCCATTTTGCAAACTAAAAAAACCCTATGCCCATGTCTATGTTGAATAAAACCAGGGCATTTCTAAGTAGATATAAACGCCAAATTCCATTAGTTAAATGGATGATATTTCTACAAAAATCTGCCACTTTGCTTTACCCACAATAAACCATGGATAACCAGAATACTTGAGCTAGCAGAAATTCTGCAGGAACCATCTTGTCACTAATACACCATTGCACTAAACCACCACTGCAAACAATCTGAAATTTCACTAGCTGCACTAGTTCAAAATTTATAAGATTCTCCAGCAGATGAAGTAACTTGTTTGGTATCTCCAGATGTGCAGTAAACAATTGGATCATCTACTGGTAAAGAGGTTGGAGAGCTAGGGCTGAAAGCATCAGAAAGATTATATGGAGCCTGCTTAGCTGCAGAAGTATCTTCTTAGTCAAGCCATGTTCTCTCGAAGTTTACCACCAAGCCTCACCTTCCTCAATCAATTAGTTCAGTCAACTGAGCTGTAATTTAGTCTTCTCTTCATGCCTCAGATTGGTTAGTTTGACATGCTAAAAATTATTTTGTTTCTACTACTTCTGGATGGAAAAACTTGGAACTCAGATAGTAATTGAATATTAGATCTTGTAACCCTAGCCCAGGCAAATTCAAAAGGTAAGAAAATTTTTCACAGATGAACAAATGCCAACCAATCCAATGCTTATCTAAGTACTCAAACACACTGAAAGTTTTGGTTGCTCTATTGCTCTATAAGGGGCTTTCAGGAATTTCACAACTGGCTTTCATCAAGTATTTTCTTGGCATTTCACTCATGCCTTCAGAGCTCTGTAAAGTAATTTAAGGCTTTTTTATTTCTACAGGACTGAAAATTTACTGTTACTCACTGGCTAATGAATAAAGCAAATAACATCTGCTTACTTTTTGACTATATCCTTTGAGATTTTTTCTTTTGCTGCATTCCTCTTTTAAAAGGTTGACATGAACAATTTCTGTTAACAACTGCAGTTATTAACAATTTGAAATTTAGAGTCCAAATCCAACAACATATTGTTTAAGTTGCTAAAAATGTAAGGGAAAGACAATTGTGGACCATCATAGCCTGGAATCTGTATACTGAAATTCAACTACCCACTTTCAATGCATTCAATTCTTTTGCTAAGTTGATCATATCTCAGTTTTTCTTAAAGTAAACAAAACTGTGGGCTCCATCATTAAAACTGTTAGCAAAACAGGTAACAATTCAGATAGTAACAGGAGATTATGCAGGTGATCTGCACCAGACATACCATGATAACTGAAATCATTGCACTGTAAAAGTTCACCTGTACCATGACAGAAATGGAGCTGGAACTGCAGGCTTCTTAATTTTGTAGGTGTAAACAAAGAGTTGGAAGATTAAGCAGTAGAGGGCAAAAGGCCTTTAAAATTCTGAGTAAGAGTAATGACAACAGACCTCCAACTACTATCCAGTCTAAGTGTCACCTGGTCACTTCTTCCACAATAAGTCAAGTTGCTATCATAATCAAAATCTAGATACTCAGAGATCTGGGAAAGTTCCATACGGCAAAGTCAGCCAGGACTAACAAGGCAGCAAAATTAAATACAGGAAGTAAAATGAAAATGAGTAGTCTGAAGACTGCACAGAGCTTCTGACTTGCTATCTGAGTAACACCTACGTTAAGTTTAAAGGCGCTGAGGATCTCATACTTCAGACTTTCAAGAAATCAAACGTTTAAGCAAGAAGGTTGCCATTTTATAGAAAGTATCAAAGAAGATCTGGGTGCAAGAAACTATTTTTGAAGTAGGACTTGAAGGCCAGATTCATGGGGGAAGAGAAAGTCTTTATAGTGAGAGACAGGTTAAGAGTCCAGTGCTCAACAATTTTGTGTCATTTTTTAAAAAATAGGAAACTGTTCCAGAGAAGTGTGCATAGGATGAAGTAAGTGTGCAGAGAAGTAGAAAAAGAATGGGACAGTTTCTGAAAAATAGGAGAACAATGAGGTTTTTTCAGATCCATAAGCACCTTCTGTCAGCGAAACTGTGAACACTTTCACTATTAAAGAGTAATAAACATGAAAAAGTCCTCCTTTTTACTGCATTCAAAACTACTGGTAGCTGCTATAAATTGCATCACTGACTATATTTTGCATTTGAGCTCAAAACTCCAAACAACTGTGGTACTTAACTGGGAGAGCATCATCACTGCATATGAGAAAATGCTGCCCACTAGTATAAGTTGGAAATAATCCAGGCTCTTTAGTGCTAAACTTGAGCACAAGCTTTTTTTGTGAAAACAGTCCTGCTTACACTAAGTGTTTGTATGATGTCCATTACTTTAGCCTCTAGGCAATACTCTAATGCACTTACGAGTAAAAAAACACTCATTCAGTTTTCCCAATAGCTACCTGGCATTTTGCAACTTACCCTGTTGGAAAAAGCTATCCTGATAGATGGTACCATCTTAACATGAAGAACAGGGTACAGGAGATCCATTTCAATATAGTCATTGCATAAATTCATGGTACACAAGTGCATATTTCCAGAAAGACTATGCTTTTGCATGTGAAGAGTATATACTGGTTGAACCACTTAGAGACATTGTTAATCCATGGCATTTAGACGGCAAAAATGTAGGAACTTGCTTGACTGAAGCCACTCCTATTTAAAGAAAAGGATGCTTCAAATTACCTTGAAGTTGATTCTGTAGCTTCTTTTTTTCAGGATCCTCTGATTCCCCTTCCCCATCACTGTCATTCCTGATTTGGAAACAAGGAAAATAAGTTTGAAATACTGTAAGAGAGACCACTGTCTTAGGGTAAAAATCAGAATGCAAAAAGCAGAAAAAACACAAGGCTGAGGAATGAAAGAAACGCTGCAATGTTTCCAGACTTCTACAGGTTTCCAGGATTGTACTCCTACTTTTGTACACTTCTCTAAAGTTTTTCTACAATTTCTTCCAATTCACCCTCCTTGTCTTTACAACTTCCTCTTATGGGTCTGAGCCCCCTTAACACACTTCTACAAGCTTTGGGCCAGCCTTTAGGAAAAAAAAGCCTCATATTCAGCAACACAGAAGCACTGAAATGATTTATTTGTAAACATAGGGCACAAGTGCCAATCTGGGCTTGCAACAGGACTCAGTCAATTCCATCTAGTACTACTAAACTCTACACTTTCATCAGAGTAAAGGAAACTGGAAATTAAAGGAGGAAAAAAGAGGCTAGATAGTGAACAATAGGAGTGAAGGTCATGAAAATACACATAGCCTCTGTGGTATTATCAATTGCTTCTAAAATAAATCAGCAGAACACAGTAAAGTTCATAAATTAAAAGTCATGAGATTGAAGAGTGAAACTTCAAGAAACAAATCTAGCTGCTCAGGACTGCTAAAACAGTAATCCCACCAGAAAGAAGGTATCATCCTGAATCTTTCCTCTCTCCTATAAAGGCAATAGCAAACACAAAAGAGGCTGGGCTTGTTTGGGTGGCTCTGCTTGTTCAACTCTCTGATATGCAGAGTGAGAAACAAATCTCGTAAAAGGAAAGCAGAAGAGAGACCAGGCAGCAGCAAGACATTACAGTGATTCAGTCCATCTTACACAACTTTATCCCACACAGGACTTTCCACCTGTTAACAAATGTGAGACAGACCAAACTCAGTAAACCCACTAATCATCAGTCTGAACTTATTTTCTAGTTAGGAAGTATTTAAATGCAGAAAAACTTTAAAGGTCATTGGGCTCACTGCTATTAAATCAAATAAACACTGGATTCAGCTGTTAGTCTGAAGCAGCTTTCATTCTTCGGTGGATCTCCTATGCAAATGTTCACTCATTTTAGTAAACAAGCACAGAAATGCCTGTGATGGTAATTCAAAGTATTTTTCTTATCCCACTATTTCAGCATTAGTAGTAATCTGAAGTATTTCAAAAACACTACTTAAAATTATCTGTGAATAGTTGAATTTTAGAATAAGCTGAGTTCAGGAAGTATTTTGCTTTACCTTCTCCAAAAACATACCCTTTTCCATCAGTGGGACCAGATTCTTTAACTGGCTTTGGTGCAGTTTTTTCTCTCTTTTTCAGATATTCTTTCAGCTTTTCTGCTCTGTCCAAGTATTCTGTACACTTTGCTCTAATGCTTTGTTTTGCTTTATCACTCTGTGCTTCATCTAAGAGTTTGAAGAAAAACAATTCTTAGTTAATTGCAAAACACACGTGCATCAACCAGAAAACAAGACTAAATCTCTGTTTTCTTTATTTCTTATCAATGTAGCTCTCTGAGGGCTCACCACACAACCACAAACTTCAACTACTTATTTTTCCACTGTACCATGGAAAGGAGTGACACGAAGAATGTATCACATAACAAAAATCAAATATACACCTAAACATTGCCTTGGCTTAAAATCTGACTGTAAGGGATTAAGGACAACAGTACTGGAAGCTTTTCTGTCAGCCTTTTGAGCTGCTACACATTCCCTTAATAACTGATTTTCTAAAATAGCTCATCAAGAAGCTACTTGTGCTAAGCAATTTTTATTGAGAAGCATACTTGATTTTTCCAGTGCTTGCTAATTTTAAAAGTTGAAGAAAAACATTATCTAAAACATCAGAAAGACTTAGATGTGTTTCAAGAGCAACACTGTTCTTATAGTCACTATTACAGTATTTCAAATCATCAAACAACATTTAATGTCAGGTTATTGTGTTAAGTTTCCAAAAGTATATCAGTATTGTTAAAACCACAGAAAGTGATATTCTGAGAAAGTCTCTAGGATAGAAATGGACAGGAAGTGATAAACACAACATATTCTAATAATAAAGGACTATAAAGAAATTATAAAGAAACCAGTGGTTTTTTTTCAAATCATGGAGACTTTTAAGTGCACTTATGTCAGGCAAGCAACCCTAACCCTCTTAGATGAGGGCTGTATATACATTAAGAAAGCCCACTCCTTGCATACAAACACTGGACATGGTACAAAAGGTCACACAGAAGTGCAAAAAAGCATAAAATAATGAGAATATGGCAACTGAAGGAAAGTTACAAAATACAAATCCATTTCATACATTCTCTTGGCCAAGATGAACAGCAAGACTTTAACATTTAGGAGCAAAAAATGCCAGCAGAGAGACTGTGGAAAGGCAAGCAGCATGAGTTATAAGGAGCAAAAACCACTCCATGGATACAGCAAAGACTTCATGTGTAACATGGATTTCAGAAAAACAGAAATACAAGGATCCCTGTACTTATTGTCACATTTCCTCGTGCAGTGGCCAGCTTGAAACACTGCTACAAAAGTCCAGAGCAGAGACAGCAAACAGCTGCCTCCTGTCTTAAAAAAACCTAAAACAAAACACAAGTAAAAAATAATCCAGTTTCTTTCAAGAATGGAGCAAGCACACAACACAGTAAAGGCTAAAGTTGAAAAATATACCTCAGTCAAACTACAATTATCAAGTATCAACTGTTGATGAGAGCAAAAATTTAAATACTGATGTTAACATACAAGATTACTCTTGTGCAATCTTCCTACTAAACTCTACTTAATTATCCACCATTTCACACTTACATTTAACAACGTGGAGAAAATACTGCACAGCATGTTGGTACAAGCGGAAGGCTTCCTCATAGTTCCCTGCTTTATCTTCTTGTGCTGCCTTGCTAGCAAGGTCTATTGCTTTCTGTAACACAAACAAGTAAACAAGTGCTGTGCGAGAACAGTTTGCACTACCAGAGAAAGTTTAAGCTGTTGGTCTCTTTTCTGATGGCAAGTTTTCCTGCTCTTCAGCATTTACCCCCAGAAGTTAAAGGCAATTGATTGAAAACCTTAGGTGGTGTTTTGTACGTGGCAATAGCACACAAGAAAGCATATATGAGGAGAACAAGTTTCGGTGAACTAAATTGGAACCACTACTGGACTGTCTATATAGTCTTCCTTACCAATCTCTAGCATTGACTATGGAAAGATTTGGAAATCCATTATAAGGTTTTGGTTTTTTTTAAAATCATAGACCTAGCCCCTTTGAAATAGGGTATAGATGTGGTGGTTAGGGACATGGTTTAGTGGTGGACTTGATGGTGCTGGGTTAATGGTTGGTTTCTATCTTAATGGTCTTTTTCAACCTTAGCAATTCTATAATTCTATGACTGGTGACATCAGTAAACCCCATAAAGTCAATGCAGGAAGTACTTGATTACAATCACCAAAACTAGCACTATCACTCTTCCAAGCCTAAGAGCTGGGAGACATCTTCAAGGGCTAGCTGCTTGGCTTCTTTAGAAGGATTTAGGTTCTTGATATCCAAGAAGAAATTCTAAATACTATTCCAGAGGGAGAAATAAAACCCCAAAAAAGAGACAGAAAAGGTATCCAAATTTTGAGCATCAAAAAGAGTTCTGTGAGAAGTACGAATGGATTTGCAATTTGTTTGTTCAAAAACTGTGATCTAAGCCACCATATTGCACACACCGGCCTAAGGATTTATTGCTATCACCACTATTCCATTGTTCTTAAGTACTTATTACTTTTTATTACACTTCCCTCCTTGGAATGCCTATACCACTTGAGAAAAATTAAAACTCTTTGTTTTAACCACTCCTTCACGTCAATTAAAAAAGGCAGTTGGTTAGCCAGAGTTAACCAACACCAACTAAATCTTATATAGCACTTCATCTAATTTTCCACATTCAATTTCTTTTCCTAAGCATGGTTAGTATGCTCAGTATGATTAATGTCAGGGAGCAAGATGAAGAATTTCAACTGCAGCAAGAATTTTTCATTAGACATTCCAGTACAGATACTCTTGCCACTATCCAGACACTCTGTTGTGTTTCAGGCAAAACAAAGCTAGTATACAACAATCATGAAAGAAACAGCAAAATCTCTCATTCCATTACTTTCTGTTGCTGTCGTGGAAGCAAAGATCATCTCAACAGATCTACCTGAAATAAAATGTATTTAAAGCCAATGAACCAATAAAGTGTACTCAATGGCTCTGTTGTGGCAAGCATTGGAACACTGTAAGCATGTTTCTTTGGAATGGGATTTAGTCTTTCCTTTTTGCAGAAGCCACGAGCAAACAAGCAGTTTCCCAGATATCAATGGGCAGCCCTGTCCTCGCAGCTTATTTTGTACTGGCTCTACTAGGCCCCTCTGTGCACCATTCAAGCGTAGCAAAAGAGCAAAAATTAACCCCCAAAAGAAATTTCTTTCATCTTGATGTCCTTAAGTTCCTTCAGTGACTCAAACTGCAAAGGAGCAGTATAATGACTTCTAGATCCATTACAACAAAGATAGTGATATGTGTGGCACTAAATCCAAAGAACAAATGGCAAAGATCACCTGCTAAAACAGAACTGTGAGAAAACAGGGCACATTGCAGACCTGCTCCTTTGAAGCAAAAGAAGTCTCTATCACATACTGCCTGGTTTTGGTATACTTTGATTTTGTAAATAGCCAAAGTCTATTACCTGGTTATAAGATTCTTAGCTCTAATACTTCATTACATCAGCTTCACCCTAGCCTGTTACTGTGAAGAACACCATTGCTATCAAAGAGAAAATCATTATTAGAAAGTTACATGAGTTGGGTGTAGATGACCATCTCTAACTATCCCTAAAGGCCCAAACCATGTTCATCAGGCCATGGTTTGATGAACATCACCTCAGAAAGAATGTCAGCTTAAAGAGGTGTCATTGTCCTTCTGCTTATTCTAGACCCTGTAACATCTCCTCTGGCTTTGCCAGTATAAACATTACACTGCCAGTGTAAACACTGCATACAGAAATGATCATGATTCAAACAGCTGAAGAGAAAAAAGACTATTTTGAACACAGGTCACTTCCAGATCTATTTTGCCGGCCAGCTGCAGCACCAATCACACAGCCCTGACCGAGTCTTAACCCACACAGAACACGGAGCAGGCAAGGGCTTCCCACAGCCAGCAGCCTTGGAGAGAGCACAAGCCAAACTATGCGTCCAGACTACAAGAGACAACAGCGCTTCCCGAACAGGCACCAGGCCCGGCCCCCAGGGGCTGAGGGACCTCCTTCCCCAGGTGAAAACCTGAAAACCTGCACGGGAGTTCCAACACCCAGGGAGTAAAGGACCCCTTTCCCCAGGGGCTCAGTGCCCGGTGCTGAAGAGGGGTGAGCCTGGTGGGCTCTGCCCAGTCCCCTCCACACCCCCATCGGCCTGCAGCTCTCCCGACGGTCCCCTCGGCCCGGCGAGCAGGAGGCGTTCGAGATCCCTGTGCCGCCGGACACCCCCGATCCAGGGAAGCACCTCCGGCCCATGGCATTCCCTGCTCAGGCTATTCCAGGCCCAGGACGACACTCCTGGCCCAGCTTACCTTCAGCCCAGAGAGACACTCCCGACTCGGGATACCTCCAGCCCAGGGCACCCACGG
The DNA here is from genome assembly GCA_013399695.1 of Formicarius rufipectus. Lineage (NCBI taxonomy): Eukaryota > Metazoa > Chordata > Aves > Passeriformes > Formicariidae > Formicarius > Formicarius rufipectus. Next base: position 843,397 of record VXAU01005172.1, on the reverse strand, counting down.
CCCCAGGGAGGCACCTCCGGCCCAGGGAGGCACCTCCGGCCCAGGGAGGCACCTCCGGTCCAGGCTACCCTAGGCCCAGGACACCCACGGCCCAGGGAGGCATCCACGGCCCAGGGAGGCACCTCCGGTCCAGGCTACCCTAGGCCCAGGACATCCACGGCCCAGGGAGGCATCCCCGGCCCAGGGAGGCATCCACGGCCCAGGGAGGCATCCACGGCCCAGGGCACCCACCTCTGGCCAAGGGAGGCACCCTAGGCCCAGGGGGACACTCCCAGCCTCGCTCCCCCAGCCCCGCCGGTGCCGCCGCTGTACCTGCAGGTTGCCGGCGTTCCCCGCCATGTCAGAGCGGCCGGAGCGCCCCCGTGGCTGGCGCTGTCCCCGCCCCGGCACCGGGACCCGACACCGCGGCCTCCGCCGGCCCTCCCGCCCCACACCGAACCGCTTCCGCTTCCGGGCACTCCCCGAGCGCCGCCGCAGCCGCGGCACGGCATGGCCCGCCCAGGGTGGCCCCGCAGCGGCCCAACTCTGGACACCGACCCAGCCCCGGGCACCCCGACCGAGTCCCGGACACCCCGGCCCAGCCCCGGAACCGGCCGAGCCCCGGGGACCGGCCAAAACCCCCGGCAGAGACACGGGGACTCTTCCCGGTGGGGCTGGAATGTCTCCGGAGGGGAGCCTGTGGCAGGGCCCGGCCGGCCTCTGTGTGTGTAATTACTCCTCGTGTTGAGGTGGAGCTCCTTGGTTTAGTTTGTGGCCATTGTTAAGCGTTCTGACACGTTCGGTGTAAAGAATTACTCCACATTAAGGTGGAAGTTCTGGTGTTTTATGGCCACTGCTGGAGTTCTCTGCCACACTTGGTGTACAGAATTACTCCTCACGTTGAGGTGGAACTCCTTGGTTTAGTTCGTGGTCATTGCTCAGTGCTCTGCCACCCTCAGTGTACAGAATTACTCCTCACAGTGAGGTGGGATTCCTTGTTTTATTTTATGGTCTCTGTTCCAGTGCTCTGCCACCCTCAGTGTACAGAATTACTCCTCATGTTGAGATGGGACAACTTGGTTTATTTTATGGTCACTGTTCCAGTGCTCTGCCACTCTCAGTTTGTGAATTCTTTCTCACGTTGAGATGGAACTTTGGGTATTTTATTTTATGGCCACTGCTGCAGTTCTCTGCCACCCTCAGTGTACAGAATTACTCCTCACGTTGAAGTGGAACTTCTGGTGTTTTAGTTTGTGGCTATTCCCTGTCCTGTCGCTTAACACCTCTGGAGAGTGTCCGGTGCCACCCTCTTGGCACCCACTTTTGAGATACTTATATTCATTACTGGGATCTCCCCTCAGCCTTCTCGTCTGCAGCCTAAACAGGCCCAGTCTGGTTTAATCTCTCCTGACACAACCATGAGTGCTCAAGTGTCACTCGCCCGTGGGTGACTAATGAAGCTCAGGTGACTGGTGATGCTCAGTGTGGAGAGGAAGTGACTCAACACCAAATTCCATACCAGTTCTGTAAAACCAGCTTGCTGTATGGATACAGGGTTGTCTGCTGAACTAGTGCCCGGTAGTACTTAAATTCCTTTAGGGCAAAAAAAAGGGAATATCTGGGAAACTTCACTAGATGATAGACCCAATTCTTCCAACTACCTCCAGTTAACCACAGTGCAAGTTTGGCTTAATAATTGCAATGTCACTTTTTTGGTGTTGTTTTGTAATAAAATAGTTCACTGGATCTTTTTGATACTGTTGGTAGGTTGCCTGTTTTAGACAGAGGGAAAAAGGTACATGTGTGTCCCCTCTGTATGAAGGAAGGTCATGTTAATATTTTCCTCAAGTTTATTTTGGTAAGTGTCCTCAAGTATTAAGGATGCTTGTCTGGTTTTTAGACATGGTCAGTAGCAACTGTTCTTGGCTCAACTGCAAACACGGAAAGACGCGATGTAGGAAAGATTAAGTCGTGTAATCAGGCTTTGGAAAATGAGATGGTAAAGAGAGTTTGCCACAAAAGACAACTGAAATTGGCCAAAGTGAAGGGAGAGCTGATGATTTCTAAAGGAACCTGATAGCTGTGTGGTCATCAGGATTCAAGCATGGCATCCAGGGTAGGAGGTGCTCAAGAAAACTCTGTACGTTAAATCACAGATGTAATTTTTTTTCTTCTTCCATCTTCAAAGAATGAGGCAAAACCATCCCTTTTTCACAGTTAATTATGCCATCATGGAGCCCTTGGGCCTCATTTTAACCTCCTTTTTACTTAAAATACACTCTTTCCTTGGGAATGTCATTTCCCTTTTGGCTTTACCTTCTCATTCTGGTTAGTGTAACAGGGTATTCTCAGATATGTTCCCAATGCTAATATTTCTGTCTGTGTCCTTTGTACCTATGATTTTTAATACTGTAATGTTATATTGTGTGTAAGTGAGTAAATGCCTCCTCAGTCACACCAAATTGTTTTCTGAAACTCCAAAAAAAGCAACAGTGTGATTCAAAAAAGTGAATCAGAAAAGGCATTGGTGTCATTACAGATAGCAGGCTAAATTTTACACTCCTTACTTCTTATTCATACAATATTCCTGCTATAATTTGAATTCTCATTTTGCCTGGGGAAAGACTGAATGAATACTGAGTAATTGCATCAAGATTATTTCCTGAGAAGCTAATGAAGTGTCATGTAAAGGGTGTTTCTTCAGTTTGAGGGATGAGTACAGTCGCATTATCTAATACTTCCCAGTGCTGAAGTTCTTGTGTTACCATATTCTAAGAATTCATATAATAATAATTGTATACAGCTCAGTGTAATGAAAACAGAACTTACTAAAAATGTTAAAATGTGTACCTGTTGGCCTCAGCTAAGTCCGTCTCATCATTGCCTGAGGCATTGTTGCTCACATTGCTATGGTGTTAAGGTGGCACAGGCGTGGACAGTCTCCTGTGTTTCCTAAGGCTGAGCAAGCTATTGTGGAGAATGCTTCCTGCTACCATATCTTTGTATGGAAGGAAGGGTTCCATGCATGTTGCCTGGGCACCTAGGGTCAAGAATAGATGGATACGTCAATAAAACAAGACTAATCTATGGCACAGCCAGGCTTCATATCTGTGAATTCCCTCTGCTATGGCAGCTGACAGAGATGACTAATGTGATTATCAGAGTGAGACTGGTATTAACTAGATGACATGAAATCCATGCAGTTAAGGGAAATCACTGCCTTAGAGAGCTTAACAGTGCAGACAGAGAAGGCAGGAAAATATAGCCTCTAGTTTTTATTCTTCTACCTGATGAAATGATGCTGAAAGGTCAATCTGAATCCCATTACATAACCTTGATCCAGTTTTGTGTATACGCAATGAGCTCATGCACCCGAGACCTGCCATGAACTTGCAGTACAGCTGTGTCCCCTCTTCTGCACTGGGGAACATGCTGGGCCAAAAAGCAGGAGCGCTGCTCTTCCAAGAGTTTCAGGCCCCCAGCTGTCCTTGGGAACCTGTCTGCCTGTAAAGTAGTGCCTGTGGGAGTACTGCTGCTGTGGTATTCCCACATGGATGCTGCCATGTGTAACCACCTCTAACAGCACTAAAACCACACCAGCATTGTAGAGGAGAGCTGTGTCCTAAGAGCTCTTATTCTTAATGCACTTCAGGCTCCTCATGCAGAGGGGGTATTATGTAGCTATGGAGCCCAGGAGGAAAAGAAATAAAGCTTCATTCAGGACCAGAAAGACTGAAGACAAAAGAAAACCATGTTATGTCTATGGTGCCAGAGACAAGAGGGAGCTTTGGTGCAAGACTTGAAGCACTGCATTTTGAAGAGTAAGTGCTCCTCAGGCTCTATTCCATCCCATGGGTCTGAGGTGGATGGTGGTAATATATTTCCTGCCAAAGTGCAGTCATAGGTCTGGTTGTGCCTCCCCAGAAGAAGACGATTGAAATTTGTAACTTTTGAGCTAAACTCTTCAAATTTCTTAGTTACGTTAATTTTCACTCTACTTCTGATTTAGTTTTTAAACTTGGAAGATCAAAATATGTAAATTCTTGAGAGCACACTATAATTTGGAATCAGCTGTGTGTGTACAAAATATGTTGCCTTCTGAACTAAGTGAATTTATTTTAGGTAGTGGAATGACTCAAGATGTATATTCCTGTACTTCACAGTGAGATTAATCTGCCACATCAGAAAAAATAGCCTAAGAAAATGATTGCAGGGATAACTGAAGGCACATTTTTAAACCGTTCAGTTGGTCTTTTGACAAAGCATAGAAATAAAAATGTATCTTATTTTCTTAAATTGTGAAATAAAAAGACCACTAGTAATTTGTTTTTTGAACAGTATTTAGAATTTCAGGAGCTTTTTCATACTGTTGCATGAATACCAACAGAAATCGTTACCAACAGAATAAAAATGAAATCTGAAACAGTATTTGTCTTGGCTTTACATGTGTTGTCTTCAAGGGCAATATTTGCCCTCTGCAAACCAAGTCTGGGGATTTCCAAGTCTTTTCTCATCTTGAGCGTACCAGACAGGGACACTCATATGGCCATCCTGCACAGAGGCCAAGGACAAACATTTCCCTGTGGTTTTTTCTGCATAGCATTTCATATGTTAGGTCTTGCTAACTCACTGAGATCAAATGGAATAAAATCTCTTCAATGGTGACTTTTTGTACAGTCAAGCAGATATGGCTTCAGGGCTATATTGGTTGACTCATTTTCATTTAAAATATACAATTTTGCTCGCTGGAAACTGCCAGCTCTTTTACACATATATGAGTTCAAGGATTTTGTGCTATGCGTCATTGAGTTTGGTGAAGCAGCATTTCTCCTTGAAATGTTTTCATAGTCACAGCAATTAACAGCCTTGTATACCCCTACTCACCTCGGAGGTTTTATTGTTAAACATTTAGAAAGTGTTCCCCAGCCGATGTTTTTTTGCATTTGGAAAGCTTCAAGTTAGGACTGTGCACTTTGGATTGCTTTAAGCTGCCTTCATTTAAAATCTTGATGACCTGTAGAATCTCTGGAACAACTCCTAAGGATATTGTAGATGCTCTCATCACCTGGGAGTCTTTTTTAATCACTGCCAGATTTTTCAAAAACGTATGCTGTAATACAAAAAGAAATCATGAGACTCATAAAATCGGTAGATCAGGTTCTACAACCTGTGTTATGCAAGGGTTCAAGGCAACTGGTTGTCACAGTGCCTGTCTCACCGTCTTAAAAAGACACAAATCTGAGAGTTGACCCAGATTTTCTTTCTGGGCATGTGGTCTCCTGTGCAATAGAAACCTTGTAGTGTGTACTCTTGCCAGAGTACCAGAGGTCTAAATTGTCTTAGGCAATGAGAAGCATAAAAGTAGTTCTGCTCCAGTAGGTACTTTTAGAAGTATTACCAGACTCCTCTAAACAAATGACAGGGGAATAACTTTTGCCATTCCAATATACAGCAGAATAACTGAACAAGGCTGTTGCAAAACAGAGAGGCACCTGCATGAATAAGCTTTAAAACTGAGAGGTTATGCCTGGTGCTTCCAGCAGGCTTTATTCTCGTGCTAAATTCAAAGTGGCTTTTGCCTTTGTGCCTGTAGAGAGCAGTGTTTCCAACATTACTGAATGGCTTGTAGTCTGAATGATTAAGGTGATAAAGGGGAATGGAGCTAGTCTGGGACTAGACTAGCTGTGCAACTACTGCGTTGCAGTCTGAACTAGATTTCTGGGCTAGAATTTCCCTACTGGATCTCTCTTTATTAAACCCTAAGCCTTTTAATTAGGTCTTGTATGGAAAGGAGCACAAACTGGATGGAGAAGTTGTTTACCTTTCTCTTGATCCAAGCCACTCTTAGCAGGGCAATTTTCATTTTAAGCAGCAAACTCTTTGAACCAGGCTATTATTCTACCATAAGTCATCTATAATTTTTCCACATGTACAATGTTTTTCCCACACCTTTCAATACAATATTCCCTAACAAGCCTCTTGCCCTCTTTTACCCCAAACCCATTGAAGTCAGTAGCGACATTTACAGTGGGCTTTGAATATTTACCTTATACAGACAGAAGGGTAAGTATTTGCATTACCACAAGTAGTTACTTCTTACCTTATTACAATTTTATGTCCTACTTCTATTATATAAATGTTAATGTTATTGTGTTAGTAAGTTTATTAGCTTGTTGTACTATACATGCAGTGTCCTCTGAAGTTTCTTCATGGAGCTTAATGGGCCCATTAGATGTCAGAAGGACTGAAGAAAACAACTTTTCTGTGGTTTACCTATTGCCTGGGTAAACATAACCGGGAAAGTAAAAAGGAAGAATTCTATTATGAAGTCTAAGAACTTTCTTTTGTAAAATGTATAATCATGTTTCACAGTTTACAACTTTTTTATACTTTTCCTATTATGGACTAATACAAAATTCTCTGTGTTTTGTGATGCAAGTCTTGCTGTCCTGGCCTAGAAGTGATAGGAGCTGAATAAATTGCTGAGTATGGGAATAGCTCCCTGGCTCCCACGGGCACTAATCAGTTTACATTTGCTCGAGTTTCAGACCATTATTTGTAGATTCTAATACTGGAAGTCAAGTTATGCTTGCAGGTATAACTTCTGTAATTTACTGGTCATACAGACAGTGTGCAGGGTGTGTTCCTTGAAGGAGTGCACAAGAATGCACACTATGATTTAGTTGCCTTTAACCTGGAAAAGCAAGAATTAACATGTTCATCCCTCATTTTAGCTGCATTCAGGGATAAACAAAGGTCTTCAACCCTGAAAACACACAAGAGGAGAAAATTCATCCTGTGAAGGCATGCCCATTTCCAGGGAAATATTCAGCAAATATTGATTCTAAGCTTTTATTTTCCTTTACTATGCATATGTTCAGGCTGTGAAATTGCACTAAGCAAGCCTGGGAAAGTGTGTGCCTTCACCCACGTTAGTTACACAGACACTTAACTACTTGGACTACAGAAGAAAGTGACTCATCTACAGATGACAATGGATGAAAACAAGAGGGGAAAAAAGTCCCCTAATTCTTATACGCCCTGTGGTGAGGTGTTTTCAATTGGGTGAATCCATTCACCTAAACAGTAGTGGAGAGTGGCACTTCAAACATTTGAAAATACCAGTAAATGGAAAAAAAAACTTACTGAGGAAACATGACAAATGTGAGCGTGTTTGCATTTTTTCTGGGGCAAACACAGGGCAGGTGATTTTGCACTGTGGTTCCAGCCTGGCAAAGGAGGCTGATGCCTCATAGGCATCAGTGACAAAGGAAAAATACTATTGTCTGTGTGCCCATGAGTTGGCATCCTGAACCAGCAGTGCACACGGGGATGTGTTCAAAGTTGGGAGTTTTTTTCATGGAAGGTGCTTTAGTGAGAAACAATTAATCCAAAGCACTCTCTGCTTTTGCTTCACAGAAGTTGATCTTCGTCTTTCTACAATGAGAAACAGATAAGGTTTCAGAATAATGTTTCAGTGTTTTTAGTCGAGTTTACATATATAAATTTCCCCTTGTATTTTTAATTCCTAGTTATATTGTGAAGTCCTTCCAAGCAGTCAGTCAAATCTATGTCTTTATTAGATTTATTTGTATTACACTAAACATTATGCCTGATGCTAAGTGTTGGGAGCAACACCTTTAGGGAAAATAGTCAGATCCTCCACAACCTGATTCCAGCATGTGGGATCATTCCCCATTCACCAGATTAAAGGCTTTGTTCTCACTGAAATCTGTCAGCTGTTTGCTTGCTTATTTCACTTATTTTTTTTCTCAATGAAACATATACTCGAGTCTAGAAGAACTTCACTAAAAAAAACCCACAAAAGTGAGCACATATAAGTATGAGAAATTTGTTTCTTCTCTGTTGTTAGAAATAGTCACTGGTGATTAATAGTTCTACGTCAGCAGATAGATCTGATGAAAACTGTACTGCTACCGTACATGTTGGATCAGTGTGTTGCTATGTGACACCACCCTTTACAAGTATTTATGCAGATGCCTTGGGAGGAAAAAAAAAAAATGAATAGAGAAGCTTGTTACTGTTCAGTTTGTGTCTCCCTCAGTGGAACTGTAGAACAATGCTTTGTTACTGTAAATGTTATTTTAATTTCAATGTGATCTTTGCTAGCATTTCTTATGAAATGCAAAATATTTTGGCCATGGCTTATCCCTGTTGCTAAATAGTAATCTGGACCCATATTATGTGAAAATTATGAAAAGCTCTGCTGTGTATACCTGTTTACAGACGTAGTCTTTCTTACCCTTTGAATATTTCTAATTATGTTAAAGTTGTAGGTCACTAAATCAAAATAAAAGTGTACAAATGACCTACTCTCTGGTTTCCTTGTAAGATAGAAAGCGGATTGTGAAAGCTGCAACTCAATTAGAAGATCTTTCATGACTGACAGCATAGCAAGAACACACCAGTTTTGTTCTATTAATTTTTCAGTCTCACTTGCCAATGATTTCCCATGTGGTCTCTTAAACATGCCAGCATTAATTGCAATCAGATGTGCATTGAGAATTAGTGAGTTTGGGGGAAGGGAAAATAAAGACTTCAGTGGATGCTGTGAACCTCTGAAATAATTGAAATAGTCTTTCATGATATGTTGAGGAGCGAGAATATTCTCTCCCACGAAAATGATCTTTCTTAAAGTGTGGAGAGAAGGCAGTTCTTTTTTTTTTTTCCTTTCCAGCAGCTTGTAGAAACAGCGTTCCTAGGAGGTACTGGCAGGGAGAGCCAGGGGAGTGAGGACTGGGAGCAGTCTGAGTAACAGGAGAGTCACCTGGAGAGTTGCATCCCTTCTGCAACAAACTGTGTCTGGCATGGCAATTCAGAGATGGAGACACACAGATGTAACTGCTGGATCCCAGCATCCAGCAACATCTTTGAATTTTTCTTCAAGCTGTTGAAGACCTGGAAAAGTGAGGGTAGTTACTCATTTATTACTTTGCCAGTAGACTGTAACTTGTCTGTGTCAAGAGACTTAAAACTTTAAGATTCAAAGTTTTCTATGTCACACCCCCATTGTTTCTACCGTATTTATTTACCTTACTTTCTGAGATAATATTACAGTAGGAGGTGTCCAACTCATAGGGGAGTTAAAAATGGTATTGATTTTTTGCTCAATAAAAATCCTGTTATGGGTTCTAATTTTTTTTTTTTCCCTAATGTGATGATAGAAATGCAGGCCATAATAAGTTTGTGTTGAAAATAGGTTAAGACTCAACAGACCAAGACTAATTTAGTGAAAGGTAAATGCAGACGATGGGGAAACTGATGCAAGTAGTTGTCATTCAGTTAGACTGAGAAAGAGAGTTCCTGGTCAGGGGAAAAACTGCTTTACTTCTTGTCCTGTGCAAACCTCAGGTACCTAAGATTAAGCATCCTCTGCTTTTCAAGTTAACATTTTCTGATTTTCCACATGTTCCTTGTTAGGTTGTAAGAATAACCCATTTATATGCCAGCAATTCCCATAAATCTGAGTAAATAGATAGCAGGAAGTCACAGCTATTTTAACACTACCTCCAAGAGCAAATGAGCCCAAACTATCCATTCTTAGGGGAATCAAACTGCCCTCTAAGCCACTCAGTTACCAGTGCCAGTGTGGACTCCTTCACCTGAAGCATCACAATTGCAGCAGTAATTATTAGTTTATGGCATCATGATCAGAAATAATTTCCTAGTATTAACCAGGCCAGACTGAAGGAGTCTGTGCTGCCACACAGTGCCACACCTCAGCTATCACAGGGCAGTTATCTAGTGAAACATAAGTGATGTTTACACACCTCCAGCTTGGCAATGTAGAGTCCTTTCCCTTTTCCACTGTCTTGCCTTTTGAGGCACATACTTCTGTCTGTATTTCCCACTTACCACTAGCAAGGAAACAGATCTGCTGTGTTATGCTCTCTCTGTTAAGACTGTCTGGCTGTTGTTCACCTCCCTGCAGCTTATCCAGAAGGTCCTGAGCCACTTCACAGTGACAGTACTTGTTAGACCTGGGTCTGAAGGAAGACTTGCTCCTACAGAGATGGCAATGTTTGGCTTTAGATTTCCTGCAGACATCTGAGAAGAATCTGGCAGCCAACATTGTGTATTTTCGTAAACATTTCTCTTACAGAAGGCTTAATTAGATACATAACAGTGATGGCCCAGATGGCACAGTTTTGCCAGCTGGCCTGTATCTTATTTTAATTGCTTATACATATCCACACCCTGCCTTTGTTATGAATTCATTTATAGCAATGGATACAAATTTTAAATTTGCTGTTTGGCAATGATGGAAGGTGAACTCCACCTGCATCTCAGCAGAAATAAAACCATAATTTTCTTCAGATAATAAAAGCTTTGGAGCCTTTTGGAAGGAAAACATGGGTAGGACATGATCAGGATGCTGTGGTGTGGCGTGACTTTATGCTCAAGGCGAGAGAGAAATATGTCATTCCAGCACGAGGTAACATCTCCCCAGTTCCCACTGTCACCAAGGAAGTACATCCTTGTGTCCTACCCCTTTCATTTGGACAGTTGGCCACAGCAGCACTGCAGACCTGAATGCACATTTAATTATCTTGCTTGTACCTTTTGTAGTCTAAAAGTATTCAGGGCCACCAGAGGTTGCTGAGGTGTGAACCAGAACTGTGGCTCTATCATGCTGCATTGTTTCCTCATGGAGACTGAAATGTAGCCATGGTTTTCCAGGGAGTACTTGCTGCTGTTGTCCACTGCAGGTGGCTTGGGAATTGTGTGGGGCAGGGGTGGGACAGCTCTTCTTTGCTAAGGACTGCATACATATTTCAAATTATAGAAAACAGACATGGTGGATTGCACCATCACCTATCCCTCTTACTTTTGTTTCCCACCCTGTCATGTTCACCGGTGGTAACATGGTCTGTATGATGCGAACCTGGTGATCCCCATTCTGGAGGTGAAGGGATGGGACTTTCTGTTCCCCTCTCAGCTCTGGGGACAGCTAGCAGGAGGGAAGGCTGCTCCCCTGCAGAAGACCTGTCTGCTAATGGGAGGGAGCTTTGGCTTTACAATAACAAGAAGGACTGAGGTTTTTCCTGGAGCCTTAACTCCTATCTGGCCTTGGGCTTTTAGGGCAGCCAAACACACACATATGCCTCTTAGACAGGGTTAAGATACTGTCTTAATGCATATACAGATGCAAAGTGCCTAACCACACACTCCTACATGTTTTGGTTGTCTTTGATTTCTTTTTTACAGTTACCATTTTTCTGCAAATAGTGGCAATCCTAATGTTATTTGGAGTACTGGTTTTGCTCAGAAGGTCCCTTAATTGCTCATCTATTCCTGTGTTCTCTCCTTCATAGTATCCGTTCATTCTTGCCTGGTGCCTTTTGTACTGTGCTTGCTGAAGGCAATGCACAAGGCTGCTCTTTCCTGCCAGGGCTTGTTGTTGTCTTCACTGACTGGGCAGGCAAAGACAGCTCCTGGTGTGAATCATTTTGCTCCTTCAATGTAGGAGTTGCCATGAAGAATGATTAAGGGAGGGGAAAAAAAAAAGCGACAGTGAGTGTGTGTGCGCACAGACTGAGGTTGGGAAAGTGGGAGTGGTGTCAATGAGTAGGCAAGTAAGAGTCTTCTGCTCAGCAAGGTTTCAGCACGAGCAGCTGGTTCTTCGTGCTGTACTCACTTCATTGATTTGTTTGCCAGGATTACAGCCTTGCAAAGTAAGTACAGTATTTTTCTTCGTCTGATACTTTAAATTATGCCTAAATAATAGTTAACAAATCTCATCTGTGAAACAGTGGTGTAGAAGGAGTGGGATAAAGAAATTTGAAGAGAATGGTAGATATCATGTGGAATTAAAGAAGTGGTTTTTTTTTTGTTTTTGTTTGTTTGTTTGTTTGTTTGTTTGTTTGTTTTTCCCTTCCTAAACTACAATGTTTTGATTGCATTCAAAAATTGCTGCACTTTTTATGCCATATTTCTTTCCCTTGGAAAAGATTCACTGGAAGCGGTGAATAGGATCTGGCAGGTGAGACAGCAAGGGCATTAGGAATTATTAAAATACGGTGGTTTTTTGCAAATGGCTTTCCCCATATCAGAAAAAGCAGGTTGTATATGATGCCATGAAAATGCCCAAGTAGGATTTGGGCTGTTTTGTAAGCCTGTTACAGTGGAATATTCCTCTCCTTTTCTGCAGAGGTGTGTGTGCTCTGCTCTCTTTGCCTTGAGTTAATAACCAAGTGACTAATCTGCACTTGTTTAAAGTGAAGGACAGGAACTTGGACCTAGTAATTACAAATTTATTTTCAGTGTGACCATTTAGTTTGAAGAGTTCACTGGCTGTTGAAGTACAAAGCATATTGTAGTGGATTGTTTCCCTTTCCTTCCTGGAGTGACTTTCCCTACTATATCACTGACAGTGCTCTTTCCTCAGCTGTTTGAGACACTCTTGTCCCACATCAGTCTGATGTCTTGCATTCCTCAATGTCTGTTCAGAGGACTTGGTGTCTTTGATTTTCAGTCAGGTAGCTTGCCAGATGGAGAGTTGTTATTTCTGTAGAAGAAAAGGATCACAGAAATCTTTTATCTCCTTTATATGTTGTATTTGCTGAGTGAGAGCTGAAGTGGGGTCGTGTTAAACACTTGATCTAGTTTCAGTATTAATGCATCACTTGTGAAATGTATGTGGATTGTTTCATACAATTTATCCTCCTGGTGGAAGTTTGTTTGAACTGGAGAGACTATAGCTCTGGCACTCAAGCTCCTGAGATGTAAACCCAATATTACCCCCAGAACTGGATGGCCAGCACTGTCTGTGCTTTATCTTCTACAAGTGTCTTCTTCTGGATTGACTGCTTAACCGAGACAAGAACAAAATAAATACTTGTTCAACTTTATCAGATTTTCCTGCCATGTAGCTAACCTGACTTGTCTGACATTTCCACACAGACGTTGCTATTCTTGTAATTATATTTCTGAATGATAAGCTATATTTAGCTTTTCCCTCAGTAAGCAGAGAGTAAACAAAGCCTCTCTGCTGGGTTTTTTTTGAGGGGTTTGTTGTTGTTGCTTGCAAGAGTGACTAAGCAAAATGTTGTCTTATACCAATAAACAAGTTTAAATCAGGTTTTTCTGAATTGCTTCAGTAACCTTTCAGCTCCCTTATGTATCTGAAAGTGTTTCTTTAACACTGTGACAGTCACAGTTTTAAGCAAATCTGGGTGGATCACAAGCTCCCTGTGCTTAGAAGATGCCCCAGTGCCATGGACCTCTCTGGAAATGCTGACTTACTGCTTTCCTGAGAAAGGAGGGAGTCAGCAAGAAGCCACGCAGCAGACGTTTTTAAAATTAAATTTTCAGTTTTTTGACTCCTCCCTGTTTGAAGGTTCCTTGTGATTACTGACTCAGGAGCTACGTCTGATTTCTGAGACAGCTGTTGGACAGCTAATGGGCTTTCTTTTTATTGGGAGCCTCAACCCTTCTCAGTTGTTTGGAACTGGCTTTACTGGACTTGCAAGGCTTGAGATGCTCAGGGCTTTAAAAAATATTTAATATTTTGGAATATTTAATACTATAAATTCTTTTCAGTAATATGAATGTTGTGAGTTCTTAAATATCATACATCATTAGTAAATGGAAAATAAAAACCTGAGTGACCAGTCAAAAAAGGTGGTGGAATAGAAATTATTCTTTGTTATCCAGCCAGTCACTCAAAGTTAAGAGTTAAACTGAACTTTTTTCCCCCAAAAATGCCATGAATGGTCCTTATTTCAATAGTAGCACTAAAAGAAACAAACCAGAAAGGAGACCTTTGCCACTAGCAGAAGTAGTTTGACTCTGAATGACAGAAGCAGTCACTAGATGAACAAAGGTAAATTAAAGGTTCATCACAAAATGCCTCCTGTTTTTCTCACTGAAAAGAAACAGACTTTATAAAAAATGATCCGTGAATAGTATTAGAATGACTTGTAAAGTCAGAAGAGTTTTTAAGCCATGGTACAGCTTTTAACTGGCATAAGGAAGAAGAGTTTAATTCAATTATGTAAAACTTCCTATTTTATTTTCTTACTCTAAATCTCTTGCAACTCAAGGAAGCTAAACACAGGTAGCACATCCACATCTTAGAGTCAATATTAAGCCACACATGAGCAAGGGGTATTTTTAAGTGGTTAAGATTGTGTATTGATTTTAGTCTGTAAGGAAGATCCAGAGACCTAAGTAGAATGATATCATGCCAGCCACCACTAAATAATGATACCATACCCCATAGAAGAAGTAATTTTTTTGAGGTGCACTGCATGCCTCATGTAAGATTTGTGGTATTGTTTGTCTTCTTGAGGGTGGTAGATGTTTACTGAATGACGCATTCTGGGTTCCTTGGGTAATATTCCAATGATTCCTCAGTAAGAAATACCTGGGAAGTTGGTACTTGCCCCAACTCTTAAAATTTTAGTTTGAGGATGGGGGAAGGCATGGGTGGGGCAGAGAGAGAGATTGAGGAGACAAAGTGTAGGAATGTATTGTGTGTTCATGTGAGAATGGTTGAGTTCATGGTGAAGATAAGGTAGCTGGCCTGTGCAAGGGAGTTTATTTAAGACATGCACAGGCACAAAGGGGCACGTCTGTGATGAGCAATTGCAGGGAGACATTTTGAAGAATGATTTTGCCTTTGCTGCTTTGCCCCTATCCTTCCAAGTTACTCCTTCATCAGCAGTCTCAGTCCTTCAAACTTGTTTTTACTGTCTTTTGCCACTGTCCTGCCTGAAGCTCTCCTGCTTTAAGGTGTGTGCTGAGCCCATGGTTGCTGGCAAGCTTGACTTTTCTGCTAATTAGTTGCTTTCATGCCTAAGAAATTGTGTCTACATAAACAAGGTAGGTGGTTGCAGTGCTAGGCTGGCACTTAGTTCTGCCTTTCCACCCATAAGATCTCTGAGACATGTTTGCTGAACTTCATTCAGACATCAGCTTGGTGCCTGCTGATGCTGTGAAATGGAACCTCACAGAAATAGTCTCTCTTTACCAAGCAGCTCCTGGGCACTGCCAGACTACTGGAAGATGGGCAAGTCCAGCCAGACCCATTCTTAATTCGGGGTTCTGGCAAAAACTCTGGATTGCAGAGCATACTCCTCTATACTTTTATATGAGGATGAATTTCTTCAGTGAAATATGTTTAATGTTTGCCCTCTTCAAGATAAAATCTTTTTCTTAATTTTTTTCCCCCTAGTGGGAGGGGATTTGTTAGCAAATAGTTTGTTGCTAATACCAACAGTCAGAACATTTTGCAAGAGTGCAGGGCTGGTTAAGTGTGCTTTTCAAACACTACCTATAAAAGCCTTGGTTTTATGCCAGTATTTTTTTTCCTACTTGATTAAATTGTGCAGTACATGTCACTAACCTTTTATACTGCATGTTTTATCCCAAAACAAACTAGTTGTCAAGTAAAACAATTGCCATACCAAATAGATCCAAGAACATGTATAAGTTAATTAAAATAAAAATAAGGACATTTATTTTGTAAAAGACCTTCTGTAGTCAAACAGGTCTTACAAGTAAATCAGAGTGTTTTCTCTACCATGTTGCAGGCAAATTATGCACCCATTCAGTTACTCCTATAAAAATGTATAAATACCACAGATGATTTGGAAGTCATTCACTACTGTCAACTCCACAGCTGCTCAACAGTGTTTCTGCACAATGGTGTCAGATGTTCAGCTATGTTTGGGCAGTCTGACACAGGCCCTCAAAGAGGAGATTGTGCTGATTCAAAATGCCTTTCCAAAGTGAGATGAAAGCGAATGGTCAGGAAAGGTACCTTGCTGAAGACAGTTCTGTGTCCCCTCTTCCCCTTTCTGTATTCTGAAGTAGGTAAATTAATGTTTGAGGCTGCACTATTAAGTAGTCAATTATTAGAGGCAAATCCCTGTCCTTAAGGTGTTTCTTGAAAGATTAGCAAACCTCCTACTAAGCTAAGAAATAACTGATTTTCCTATGCATAATAGGATAGAATAGAACCCCTAGATCAGTGCTGGAGTCTTAAATGCAGGTATAGATAGGTGTGAGTAAGAACATACTTTTTAAAAGTCACCCTTCTGTACCATTTTTATTCCACTGTATTGCCATTTTTCCTGCAGAAAGTACTGGAGACACCTTTTAGGTTCTGTGTGAAATCTTAAGCCTTTTGAAGTCTCTCCCAATATTTGGTTTTGTTTCCATTTCTTTTTCATCTCTGTCAATAGATTTGATGGAGCTGTTCAACACCAGTTTTAACAGTTCCCTCTTTTTTTTTAAGGGATACATGATATTGAGGGAAGGGTACTGTCAAATTGACTGTGCCAAAGGGATCATCTTTTTTATGTATGTGTTCTTGCCAGACTTGTGCTATTGACTGAAATTCTGTGGTTCACCCATGTTGGCTTGAATCTACACAAATGTGCTTATACGAAAGTGCAGCTTTGGATATGTGAAATCATCCTGGAAGATGGGAACAGTCTCTGGCTTACCCAGAGCATGGACTACAGCAACTGTCCCTTGGACCCTCTGTGACATTCCTGACTGCACATATTGTGGCAATTGCAGTTATTAAGAACAGCTAAGAAAATATTTTCAGTTAAAACAGTGCAAATAATAGGTGAGCAAACAGCTGTGTTTTTTTTAGAAGGTCCCGTTTAAGTTTCTGGAACAATCTCAACCTATAGGATCTGACAGCTTCCTGAAGACTTCTAGCAAGACCAGGGAGAATGGGGAATCAACTCTTAGAAGAAGGACATGTACCAAAGCTAAAGCTTTAATGAACAGTTAGCCATGAGGCAAGAGGCAAGAGACAGAGTAGTCATGAGACCATTAAAGGCCTGTCTCAAAGTCAGGAGAGCCCAGAGCATAGGCAAAGAACCTTCTGAGTTGGCACATTTAGTTTAAGGCTATCAATTAAAAACAGATTAAATTCATATGTGATCCAATTTGACTCAGTATGCGTGGGCCACCCTGACCTACACAGATTTCCTCACGTGCTTCTGGTAATACTGGCTCCATATAACGTGGCATTGCCATCTGTGACTTCAAGATGGTGCCTATTACTGAGCTCTCCTCTCCTCTCCTCTCCTCTCCAGGTATCCAGTTCAGATATTTGTGTCCAGCCTCTTTCAGTGCTCTGACACAGCCCCTAGACTGGGAACTGGAATTACAGCCTGAAGTATCTCTCTTTTCCCTTTTCTGTTTCAGGATGACGATGGATGCTCTGCAACTAGCAAACACTGCCTTTGCAGTGGATATGTTCAAAAAATTATGTGAGAAGGACAAAACAGCCAATATAATTTTTTCCCCACTATGTACCTCAACGTCTCTGGCTCTGGCATATAAAGCTACGAAAGGTGATACTGCAGACCAAATGAAACAGGTAAGCTGTCAGCAACCTGTTCTGTGGCTGCCAAATTATATGGCTGTCGTAGATGTCTTTAGTATTTATTCTTGTTAATATTCTCCTGGATGTCTGGTTCCCTTGCTAGCCACCCATAGGAATTTCCTGAACCATTCCACACTCCCTGATCCCACACAACAGAATAGACTGGAAACCTGTCACAAAGAAGAAGCTTTTCCAGCTTGTACAAAGTGGAAGGAGATGTGACAGTCCTTAACAGCTGCATTAAAGCCTTGTCTCCTTTTAATGCAGTGTTGTTTGTGGTTGCAAGATCACTGCATTTGCTGGATAAGCCTTTTTTTTATTATCCAGGAATGCCTAGGCTTTATAGAATTGGACATAATTTTGCCTTTGTCTGTCAGCAGCAAGTATGCAGAGCAGCTCTGTCACTGGCATTTCCCCTTTGCACCAAAATATTGCTCAGAGGCAGCGGATGCAGTAGAAGGGGCACAGTTTCAGCATATTTCTCTTTACAAGCAGCTCATGGTGTTGAAGGGGTTTTCAGCACCACGACGCAGCACAGCAGTCATGATTCAATCAGTTTATCAAGCTCACTCTGTGGTGCAGGGAGTCAGCCCTCCAGCCTCTTCTGCTGCCTCTGTATAAATGAGAAGGACCTAGTTCCCTTTTATCCCAGTGAGGGTCCCCATGGTTTCTGTACTTACCTAAAGGTGGATGAGATGCAAATTCATCATGCATTTGTATGCTGATTATCACCAGGCTCTGAAGGTTTCTACATACATAATGTATTTTCCCTCCTCTAGGAATTCCTCCCTGTACTTTCTCGTTCACTGAAAGTGCCCCTGAGCACGGCCTCCTGTGCCCTACTTATGGCACAGATCACAGTGAGCCTTGTGCTGTTCACAGACCTGCACAGCAGTATGTCAGTGAAAATCACAGAATCATAGAATGTTTAGATTGGAAGAGATCTCGAACCTCCCTGCCATGAACAGAGACATCTTCCACTAGATGAGGTTGCTCAGGGTCATATCCAGCCTGGCTTTCAGCACTTTCAGGGATGGATCTTTTAGTCAAATTTTTTTTCAAATAGCATTTTTCTTTTAAATTTAAAAATTAAATCGAGAACATGAATTTTTTTTTAGTTTGTTTTTTTTTTTTTTTTTTTTTATTATTATTTAAATGGCACCCTCCGGCTCCCTCACCATTTCAAAATTCAAACGTTGTCTTTCTGATGGGAGAGTTCAACATATTAACCTGCCCTTATTTTGTTTTCAGTTGTGTCTGCAATTTGCTTTGAATCATTGCATAATAATAAGTTAGCCTACACATCCACGAGTGGAGCTTTGTTACACAAGCACATTTATGTTTCATATTTCTCTAGTGGTATTTAAAAAGTGCTGACTACAGATACTAAGGAGAGCTTGGTATGTTTTTAAATGTAGTATATTTCCTATTTTTCATGTCTGTTCTAGCTTCTCCCTACCCCAAGTTCTTGCTTATGTTTTAAATACTGGATACAAAAGGAACCAGATTGGCAGCCATACTGTGACATTAAAAAACTTGTGCCAAGAGTTCTCCCAGGTAGAGAATTGCAGTAGTTTTAACCTCCAACAGAGTTCCCAGGCACAGAAGCTGTCTGCACTTAACATGCAAAGAAATAAAACTCTTGCAGGAAAAGGAAGTAAGTTGAGAAAGTTGTTTCTGAGGAAGTGAAAATGGAGTTTGGCCATGAGAGCCATGCTGGTGCTGTGCCTTTGAGAGTTTATTTCCCTTTTCTCCCACTGAGAGAGAGGAGGATGTGGAAGGGTGACTAAGACAGAGCAGCAGTTTGTTGTGCCTATAAAGACGTGATGTGTTCTGAAGGAGCAGGAGTGATGTACAAAGGGAAAAGGTCACTACTGCCTGCTATGCCTGATATGGGAACTTGAGGAAGGTGAGAAGGGTTGGGCACGTTGCCTGTAATGAAACAGCCACCATCAAGCATGCATTAAAAGTTCAGTTCATGTTTATCGGGTTATTTTCAAGCAAAGGCACCAGTAACCTCCCACCTTAGTGAAGACACAGTTATCAGATCAGTTTTTGCTGAAACGTCATGTGATGTCATATATTAGTCACAGCACTCGGAAAACTTGATGATCTGTCAAGCATTTTTAAAGGTGTAGCCCAGTTCTAGAAAGGAGATTATCTGTGACCCTCATTTATCTGGCTTAAAAGCTCCAATTTTTGGGTGGGAATGTACATTTGGTGAAAACATAATGACACCATACGCAAAGTTTTAGTTGACTAAGTCACATCACCAGCATGAGCAGCTCTACTGACTTCTTTGGACTGCTCACAGGGAAGAAATACATTTGGTAAAGTTCTGGTAGGATCAACTTTTTAGATTTATGTGAGGATGGCAAAAAAATAAATGATTTTTGAGTAACAACAGTGAGAGCCTCTGTCATCAGCTTCAAAAAACCACGGCTCTGGTCACAAACTAGCATTATATTTTGCTAAGTTATTAGATAATGCTTAGTCTTTTACTATGTTCATTTAACAGGTACTCCATTTAAAAGACGTCAAAGACGTTTCTTTCGGATTTCAAACAATAACTTCAGATGTTTCCAAACTCGGCTCTTTCTTTGCACTGAAAATGGTCAAACGGCTGTTTGTAGACAAGTCTCTTAATCCTACCACAGTAAGTACTGCAGGAAAACCCTAGTGCTATGAATTGCTTGACCATCATGTTTACAGATTATTGTGTTGGGCTGCAATGTTATTTCAAATAAATTCTTTTAATTTTGGCTGTTGCTTGACTAGACTCAAATGATGAACAGCATAATATTCTCTGCTGCCATGAAAGTTTGTAGGAGGATGGATGAGTCTGCTGCTGTCTGACTCCAAGCTGTGCAACTATTACAACACTTCTAATTCTTTCATTAATATGCTTTAGGTCAGTAACTAGGTTGGTTTTGAATGCAACATAATTTCTATGCCACATCAAAGTCTTTCCATGGCAAGTATGAGCAAAAAGGAGTATAAAAACAGTTGGTGGTGCAAGTGTGTGTCCAGTTCACACACCCATGTAATTACTGCATAAACTGTTGTTTTTTAATCTGTCTGCAAGGCAGAAGCCTCGCTATTGAAGCAACACAAGTGAAGAAGGTGGTATTTGACTTTATAAATTATGAACCTTGCAGAAAACTGAGAAGAGTGCTGTGTATGTTTTTTCCCCCCGCAAAGTTATCATTGAATAGAGTCCCAAGCAAGGATAACATCAGCCTAAAAGTTATGTTTCAGAAAACTCACCATGCTTCAGTGACGCCATAATCAGGTCACCTGCTGTTCAGCCTCTGCCACAGCAAAGGCGAATACCCATCCAGAGCAATAAATGTCTCACCTGGTGAGGACAGACGTGATGGGAGCAGCCCATGTGACCTCTGTCTCAGCCTTATCCCCGCCTGAGCTGAGGTTTGTTTTATCCTTTCAAACTCTGACAACATGGTCACTCCTACAATGTCAAAGTTACTTTAGGTGCTGATGCAACACTGTTGGACTGAAGACAATCTTGGGAGTGATGTGCTGGATGCAGCTGTGCATCCTGCTGGTCAACTGGTTATTTAATGTCTTTCCATTATAATAAATTCCTCAACTACCCCATGGTGAAGCTTGGGAGGCTGGTGTTGCAGGCTCTTTAAGGAGCCATTGAGTGGATGGCATTTAACCAAGCCTGACTTCAGTACCTTATGTCTTTCAGGACTTTGTCAACTCTACAAAGAGGCCTTTTCCATCTGAACTGGAATTAGTGGAGTTCAAAGAAAAAACTGAGGAAACCCGGCAAAAGATCAACAAATCCCTTTCAGAGCTCACTGATGGTGAGTACAGCTTTACCTTGGGGATGCTGTCTGCCTCTTTGGAGAAAGATCTTTGTCCTCATGACACCTCTTTAATAATGATTTTAAATGTAAATGTGTAGTGAAAGCAATGGGACCAGACCTACTATTTAAATTCATGAGGATTAGCAGCATCAGCCTGTTTTGAAATCACTGACTTCACTACTGCAGCACTTCTGAAAGTGGAAATGTGAGGCTGACCTTGCATTAGCCTTGCAGAAAGCTGCTCACATTTGACTGCAGCAGGATGATTTAAGAGAATGACAGGTCCTGGCTGTGGGGCATCACAAACCTGATGCCAATACATCAAACTCCGACCTGAAATCCTTTAAAAGCTTTATTATAATGGGAAGTACTTGCTGGACTCTCAATTTCAGGCTGTTAACTAACATCCCATCTCCTTTTGCCAGCAAGGGTGACACGAACAGGTGTGTGTATCTCATTTGCCTTCCTGGGGAAGCCTGGGCAGAGGTGGCTGTGGGGTTGGTTGCCCTCGTGTGGTACAAATAAGGAAACATCGTTTATGAGTCTGGTCCTTCCAGACCGGCACAGGGGGAGCTGCTTGCCCTGCTGAGCAATTCGCAGATAGGACTTGCCTTCCCAGTGCTCTGAATTCAGGGTCATTTATAGCAGTGCTTGAACAGGTCTGAAACAGAGAGAGGACACACGGTATTTACATACTCTTTTTGAAGGCTGTAGCAGTATTTGGTTATTAACTATAATCAGAGCAGCATTTTTTTTGTTACTATGGTTGTTTTATTCTTATTTATCAGTCAAGAAATGAGTATCTACTCATCTGGAACTTCCCTTAAAGTCTTACTGTCCAAATGACAAATGTTTTTTTCATTTACACCTGTTGAATTCCACTGCAAATTCAGCATGTTCTTTAAGGTGTTGCAAAAAAGCAGGAGACATATTTTTGAGTCCATGCAATATAAGCCAACAGAACATGTCATTTGGAAGATCTGCCTTCATCTCAGATCCCGTTTAAAAAATGAAGCTGCAGTTTTAAGTACATGCTTCTTTTTGAAATTTTCCATTCAAAATAAAATCTTTTATCTGTGAGATGCAGGACACAAATGTTTTTAGTCCAGTGAAATGTTACCATATTCACTTGTAGCAACAGATATACTGTTAATGTACTGTTGTATTAACAACCATCTTAAACTTGTTCACAGGTAAAATGGAGAATATTTTGAACGAGGATAGTGTAAGTGACCAGACTCAGATCCTTCTAGTTAATGCAGCTTATTTTGTCACAAACTGGATGAAGAAGTTCCCAGAGGCAGAGATTAAAGAATGTCCTTTTAAAATCAACAAGGTATGTTTTGAAAAAGAAATAGGGGAAGAAAAAAAAAAAAAAAGTTGTGTTTCCTCTCATGAAAATGCAAACTTTGAGCTAAGAAGATCACAAGAGAAAATGAGAAATGTTTATTACACAGCATTCTTAGACTCTATCTAAACCTACATGGTGTTGCAAGGGTCCCAGACTGTCTTGTATGTTTAGACAGCATGATCTGAGTACAAGTGGTCAGAAGCAGCCATTGTCTGCAAGGAGATGCACATTCTCATGTGTACCTTATTCCAAGATATTGGAAGGTTGGCAGTACCAGAGGCTGCATCCAAAAATAAGCAGAGGTGAAGCATGAAATGTTGCATTTCTTCTGGTCACAGAGCTAGTGAAATGTCTGCAGTAGTGTCACCTCTTTGGTGCCTGGCCCTGTGTTTTCCTCAGCAGAGATGGTGCCCCATCAATGTCCCTCTTTCCAATCAGGCTGAGGACTGCAGCTCCCTTCATATTAGTCCTGTTTAGCCATGAGGTACAAATGGGTGCAGAACCCATGGCTGGTGCATTCAGGAATCTGTGACCTGTGATCAATATTGTAATTAAACCATCAGCTTTAAACCAGGATACAAAGCTGCACAACATTTGTGACATAAAAAGATTATACTCCAAATATATACACACATGCACACATATATATATAGATGCCTAAGAAAAGTTGATGTTCATAAATGACCTCATCAACCAATACTTTCAGCTAAAAAAGTTTTTAAAATTATACAACCAACAGTAAAATTTTTAAGTGAAAATCTCAAGGTTTTTTTCCTAAAGTAATGTTTTCTACTCAATTTGGATTTTGAACATTTCCATGTTAACAGAACAGTTTTTTAAATCTTCCCTATGAAGAAGGGAAGATTCCCTAAAGAATTTTATTTTGTTTTGTTTTGTTTATTTCACAAGAAGTGAAGGCATAGGGATTTAGGTAAGCCTGAAATCTCTTCTTGTTCTATTTCAGCTCCTGAACCAAAATATCAATTATTTGTATGAACAGCCTGACCTTCACTCTTGAGATGTGCTCATTGCTTGACACTTACTGGCATTATGATGCCCTGTATGTAGTATAGTTGGTAGCACTCAGTGAAAAAGACATGAAGAGCCACTGATAGTAGGTAAATTGCTCTTTTAAGGCACATCCCAAATATGTTGCTATTGTATTAAGTAGAATTCTGTTCCACTTTTCTTTGGAAAGCTGTCTACTGTAAAAAGCCAGCATGGTCTTTCACTGCTGCTTTCATTACTTATGAAAGCCAACAAATTATATGGTGGTAACTCAATGTAGCACTTCCAGGTAAACTTATAAACTTTCTCACCATCTTATTTGTGTATTAAAATGAATGACAGGTTGTTTCCTCTGTGTTTTCCAGACTGAGACTAAAACAGTGCAGATGATGAATCTGGAAGCTACTTTTTGCCTGGGTTATGTAAAAGATTTAAATGTTGCCATCCTGGAGCTTCCATGCCTAAACAAACATATAAGCATGCTCATTCTGCTGCCCAAAGAAATTGAAGATGAGACCACTGGCTTGGAGCAGGTGAGAGAAAAAAGTAGAATTGCTGTGATACTTCCCTTAGAAAAAGCCCATTTATAATAACATATGTTTGTGGAAGGTTCTTGTTATTTAGGACCAATGCATAAGAGAGCAAAAAGTTAGTTTGTGAAAATTCATAAGGTATTTCCTAAAGAACAACAATTTCTTATGTAATCTCCCTATGAAACCTTTAGACTGCACTTTCACCCCTCGTCAAAGTTTATTAAGGACTAATTAATTAATGACGTGAATTAGTAATAACATTATTTAAGGATTAAAAGACAGATAACCACACAATTCTTCTTTGTAATTTGTTGCAACCAGCCACAAATTTTGAAGGCAGCAATAATCTGTTTGCATCTGTAAGATACTTCTATATGTCAGAATAAATTACAGAACACACATATCCTGAAATATCTTTCCTGATAAAAATTTGTTGTGGCCCCACATTCTGCCTCCTCACTTTCCTGTTTTAAAAAAATTTCTCAATTGGCTGCCTGTTTGATTGAGATCAGGCTCTGGATTTGGAGTCTTTTGCTGTCCCAAATGCCGGCAACTTCACTACTCTGCAGGGTCAGGAATAAAGGCTTTTGGATCTCTGACAGCTGGCCAGATGTAACCTGGGTAGGGACTGTCTTTCTCAGGTTCCCTCATACAGTTGTTGAGGTGATTGCTTATCAAGAGCTTGCCAGAGCATGCACATGCAGTAGATTTATTCCAGAGGCCTGTCCTGTAGATGAGATCATGCTTGCATCAACATAACTGTGAGTATGTTAAGCCTAATGCCACAGTTGAGAACTCAAAAGCAAAAGTTGCCTTTTGGACTTTATTTTTTTGAAACCCGATAGGAGTGAAAGTTCAGAAATGGTATTTTTATTTTTTTTCCCTCTCTTTCCTTGAACTGCACATTAATTTCCTTTGTTCCTTTACATTTTCAGCTGGAAAAGGCACTGACCCCTGACACATTGTTACAGTGGACCAATCCCAGCATGATGGCCAACACCAAAGTGAATGTATTTCTTCCAAAATTTACTGTGGAAGGTGACTATGACCTGAAGCCACTTCTGGAAAGCCTGGGAATGACAAATATCTTCAATGAAAGTGCATCAGATTTCTCTGAGATGTGTGAGACAAAAGGTGTGGTTTTGTCAAAGATCATTCATAAAGTCTCCTTGGAAGTAAATGAACAAGGTGGTGACTCCCGAGAGGTACCAGGATATCGGATTCTTCAACACAAAGATGAATTTAAAGCTGACCATCCATTTATCTTTTTGTTTAGACATAACAAAACTCGCAATGTGATTCTTTCAGGCCGATTCTGTTCTCCTTAAGCAGGGCATATTCATTATGAAAAAGCACCATTATGTTTATGGTGGTGAATATTCCTGTAAAGCTTGTCATCTTGACCATCACCTTTGAAAGAAAATCTAAAAGGTTCATATATTGTCTGGGTAATACCATGTACTCTCCATATGCAGCAGAACTAGTTTATCTCCTGATGATTCATCCCCTTAAGCTGAAGGATTTCCACTGTGAAGAACACTTCATTGAGAAGTATCCCAGCCTCAGCAACAAGAATATTTTGTTCCTCTGTGACGCCTTTGTCCCAAAATGAAGTGACCTGAGAACCTGATTTGAGACAGACCAGGAGTTGGAAAGGGCTTTTGGAGGTGGAGCTCCATTCCTGCTCACTAGTCAAAGCACTTTCTCTTGTGACCCACACTCTCTGGATTCCCACTGCCTGTAAGAATTGTGGACGTGTGGGACAATAGCTCTCCCTTTGTACCTGGCTGCACTCTGGTGTTCCAGGGTGCCCTGCCAGACCCTGTCCCTGTTAGGTGAAACAGTGCCCAGTGAAGTTGAACAACTCAGTCTGGCATCAGAATTTGCCTCTGTGAAACAGCAGCCACACTGAGGCCTGTGGATGCCAGAGGCAAAAATCAGGGTGACAAAATGTATACCCAGAAGACTCTTCAGCATGAGCTACATCATTTCCCAGATTGGGGAGGTTGAACTGTGCTGTGTGGCATTTATGATTCATTCATTCAGACACAGAAGATGGGACAAGTTCGCTGCAGTTACAAGGAGCCCCATTGTATATATCCTGAGAAAAAGAACATTGTGCAATTCAAGGATAGAACACAGTTGGATTACTACTGGAAGTGCCACACTTTACATGCACAGATTATCTGCCATTTCTAGTTCTGGATTCAGCATTAAGGAAACTCCTTACAGTTACTTAGTGTCTGAGGAGATCATAAAGAAATAAGGACTTCCACTTGAATGAAATAAACATTGTAATTACTAGTCTTCAAATTTCACATGAGATCATGGTAATCAGATTTAATTGCTATCTAAAGACTGCCTGCTGCATATGTTCAGTACTGATTTACCTAATTACTGTTCAGAATAAAGCACTATAAAATCTGTGTCAAATGTGCAATACCTCCATTGTCAATCTGTGTATTCACTGACAGTGTCAGTGTTGGCTCTTGACTGCCAATAAATAATGGGAATGGAAATGAACAGGTTCACTTAGGCCACAAAGTCAGAATGAAAAAAAATTACCTAAGTGAATGTCTGGATTGTCCTTCTGGGCCACATAACGATAGTTTCCAGTAAGGAATGTGTTACTAGCTGGTCAGGATATACGGAGAGTTCAGTTATGTATCCTCAAAAGATGTGAGCATTTTACTTGAAAAGTCCTCTTAGTGCCTCAGGTCTGAAAGAAACTGGAAAGAGATTTCTGAATGGGAACATGTGACTCCTAGTATGTGTACTTTCAATATCAGAGAACAATGCAGTGGTTACTGTGAATTTAGAGACGGAAGTTCTGTTTTGATTTCTGAACTTATCAACTCATGAGAAGTCTCCAGTCACAATGGTTCAGTAGTTTTACCTGTTTCCTTCCCTCTGTGGACCTTTAAGGGACTCTAATGCATTTTAATGGTAGAGGGTTAACTGACGGGTCTTTGGCCCGTGTCTTGAGGGTACTGTGGAGACCAGTACCCTCAACAATGGGAGATGAGACCCTACAGACCTCTGTGGACCTTTGCTGATATATATCAGGTATCTTGATACATGGATAGTAGTCAGTAAAATGAAAAATGTAACAATTACTGTGTATCCCATCCTGTCTGAGAAGGAATTATCTGCAAAGATCTTTACTGGCTCAACTTCAGTGATACTCGAATGACTGGGAGTGGTTGATACACCCCATCATGGTCTGGTCTGCTCTGGAGTCTGGGATCAGATGTATCCAGGGCTATTTTCTCACTGGTTTCTACTGGTTCTTCTCTAGGAGGCATGTCAGGACACCGTACATGGGGTTGACGACTAAGGAGCTGCACAGGCAGTCCATGCATAGGCAGGATGGACTAGTTGCCTCCAGTCTGTGCAGTCTGTGTTTGGGCACTGACTCTCTGTCAGGTAGTTCCAGTGGTTCATCAGGCCATGTCACACTTTCTTCTACCTTTGTGCTGGTCTGCTAGACTGATGAAAACCCCTGGCAGATTGCCCATCCCTCTCTTTTCCTGCATGGATGAGATTTCTGGAAGGAAAAAAGCTCAGACATCACTTTTACAGCTCTTGCAGGTTCTGGAAACATTCCTATTCAGGAGCCAGGCTTCATTGAGTAGAGGTCGTAGTCTGTTTAAATGCTGCTCAGAGCATGAGGCACATCCCTACAATTTTATGTAAGCATGTCTTCTCCTTGTGATAGCTTTGCCAGGAAGGCTTATTCCATGAAAGCAGAGAGAAACGCTGCCTAGGGTGGGGCCCATCTTTCTCCACCTCCTGACTAATGTCAAGGTGTATCCCAGCCTGTGCAAGGCAAGCAGATGGTAAAGATACAAAGCTGTCTTAGCCCACATAAGGCAAACCCACCGATGGGTCATTAGTAAACAGGGTGACTTGCCCATGAAACTCTCAGGTTTGCTTTTCACTTCTGCCTCTTCTCTCTACCAGTCCTTGTGTGAAGTCTTTCCATCCTGCAACATTCGAGGGAGAAGTATCTTTTAGGGATCTGCCGGTGTGAGAAAACATGTTACAGTCTATTGTTTTTTTCTACCCGTGTTGGTCTCTGGGCCATGGACAAGAAATTGCATGGGAGGACATGGGAAAATGTGTGTGGGAGTTTGTATATGGGAACACTTATGTGCTGAAAGGTGTTGCTTGCAAAGGAGAGAATGAACATAGCTGAGGACTTGCTCAGACTGAAAAGGTGCCCCACCTCAGCTTTCAACAGAGCATTATTATCCAGTGATGGACGATGCCCCTGACAGAAAAAAGCAAGCTGTGGCTGGCTTTGGCAGGCAATTGCAAACTGCAGGATTATGTGCTTAGTTGTCTCATCACTTGCTCAGCTGCACAGTCATTGCCTACTTCCTGCTCCTAGCATGTAGCTGAGGGGATGGGACACATTTTAATGTCTTGTGGTAGCAAAAGCTGTTTGTGGGAAAGAGCAGTTTGGTTTTGAAACTTGGAAAATGCAACAAAGGGCCAATTGGCTTCACTGGAAAAGCAGTACACTTTTGTGAATATAGTAGCCTAAAGGCTAGAAAAGACAGAATTGGCACATACATTGACATTTCCTGAGTCAAAACAGTTAAGCTGATGTCAAGGAAGTTCTGAGGGCATATGTGACAGAGCAAGTAAAATGAGTTAGTGAAAGAATGAAGTCAATATAGAAGAGACGTTGGAAGAAGTAAAGTCGTGCAATATACTCAAAAATATTTAGACTGCCACTGAAAGAGGCTTGAACTCATAAAAACATCACAAGGCAAGTGGAAAGGCAATGTGCATAAATAAATGAATTTTAAAAATAGAGAAATACATGAAGAGGAAGACTAAGGAGCACTACAGAAACACAAAGAAAGCAAAAACAGAAACTAAGAAATGAATGACAAGTGGAAATAAAAAAGTAAGGAAAAGAACAGATGTAACAAGAACACTCATATTATCCTTATATCTTGCACTGCTTACAAATTCCTCTTTCCAGATGGATGCTGGAGTGCTGGTGCCTGGCCAGCTGGGCTGAGACCTTGGCAAAGGAGCAGGGAACAGCAAAGCTGGTGGAGCCATGCCTATGGAAGAGGGTGGTCCAGCCCCAGCACTAGTTGTTGTTGTTGGTTAGACTTCGTGAACGAAGATCTTGGGATAAGCCTGCGCAAAGGATTTTTTAGGTGAGGCACAGTGTGCGCGGAACTGGCCCCACCCCCTTTACTCCTGAGGCTCATCTTGCCACAGCCGAGCACGCTCGGACGGTGACAGCGAGTTCCTCCAGGATTCGAACCGACGTCCTCAGAGGAGGAACCGGCTCCACAGGCGGCGACTTACACCACTCAGCCAATGCCCCACCCCAGAACTAGTAGAAAAGTGTGGGAAGGGTAAGATGGTGCTGGAGGACCTTCTTTCTCTGTCCTGCTTGCCATGTTTGATCCCTCAAATATCCTATGAATCCAAAAACAATTTTATGCTTTGTAGGAGGAAAGAAGAGGTGAGAAAGGAAAGACAAGATTTTCAGGATTGCAAAGCCACATACAGCCTTAGATTAATCTTGACCTCTGAGACCAGCTGCCATAACCCAGTGTGGCACCTGAGCTCAGTGGTGCTGATTAGGGGAAATCAAACACTCTGCTGATGCAGCTCCACACTTTTCATCTCTTCTCTTCCTTCTCACTTTATCCTGGAGACTTAAACTATGTGATCAACCACTCCTGGCCTTCTTTTATTCTTAACTCCAACATTTTAAAAGAATACCTCCTGGCTGGGGATTCCTGTTACACTTCAATGAAATACTTCCTCCCCTCTCTAATTAGAGCTCCTTCCATGCACATAAACCAGACTCCTTACCTGAGAGAGAGAGAGAGATGGCTGTAGGCAATGTAAAGCTCACGGACTTCCCATTCATTTGCTCTGTCTGCAAGCAAGCTCAGCTCCAAAAAGTCTTGGCATGAACCCTGCACACACCTTTGTCCAGGCCAGGCCCCATGAAATTTGAAAGGGGCTACTGTCAGAAGTGCAGATGTGGCTCTCCAGAGTTAATGATCAGTTTTCCAGCTGAGGATGACTTGGCATTGCAATCAGGAGATGTTGCCAGCAGATATTGCCTGCCAAACTTGTTGGGCAGCCGTGAGAGAAATGCTAATAGCGTATTGCTAGATGTAGGTTTACCAATCTTCAGTGAGGAAGCTTCATGTTGACAGCATTTGCATTAAGCTGCAACATGCTGCTATCTGCAGCAACTGGTTAGAGGCTGAACTCCCACAAGAGAGTGAAAGATTTTTGTAATACAGTATTAACAGGAACGTGCTCCAGAGCTCAGCTGTTGTGCTCTTCATTTAACCTCTTCGGGCAAGAAGGTAAAAATTCTATGTTGTTTTTTGTTGTTTTTTTTTTTTTCCAAAATAACTTGTGATATTTTTTTTGTCAGATCCAAAGTAGTCTACAGTCTGGTAAAGTAAACTTCATGTGTACAGATGGGACATAGAAAAAGAAAAGTTTACAGGTTGCAGGCAACAAATCATGCTGCTAAAATTCAGGTGGCTCACACAGAGAGAGCTGGTCTTCTGTGGGACATGAATGAGGGATTTAGGAACACATGTTCAAAGCTATTAATCTAAAATTCTTGCCTAAACTTCACAGGCATTTGAACCTGAAATTTCCTCAGAGCCTCTCTGTCCATCCACTAAGGTCTAATTTCCACAGGACTGATGAGCTCTGTGCCTTAGACAAGGGAATAGGTTGTTTTCTGCCTGTATCTCCAGAAGGGCTGAAGGGCAGTCTCTTTCAGAGCACCTCTACCTGTTCTGTTAGAAATGAGCTTCATGTAAAGTGATAATGCTGGTGACCTGAGCAGACTCACCCCCAGAGTGGGAGATACAGGTTAATTTTCCTTCTTTGCTCAGATTTCCATGGCACAAGAAAAAGCCTTGAAAAGTCCACTAGGTGAGAGGGAGGGCATGCAACTCTTTGAGTGGGTTCTTAGGCATTTGCCCTGTACCGTGACCCCCACTGCCAGGGAAATTGTTTATGTTCTTAAACAACGACTCAAGGGAGGGTGGAGTGGTATTCAGATTTTCTTTTGTTAATGGGGATGGTAGTCTTTGCCATCCACATATTAGCTCCTGGGTTTTGCAATGATGTTTAGGAACTTTCTGAGAAACCTGTGCAGTTGAACAGAGGCAGAACAAATACTGTACAGCCTGTGACAGGCCAATGCACAGCCATGTCTGTTTATGCAGAAATTATTAGCCTAGAAGGAGGTATAGAAGGTACTGGAGGAACTGATGCAAACTAGTAAAAGCAGTCAGAAAAAAAAAAGCTTTTTGGCATAAAAGTAGCATCCTGGGAGGCTATGTTGTTTGGAAAATGAACCTGGCACCATTTTGCTTGAAAAACTGTTTAGTACTGAAATGTGTGGGGTTTTAATTTAAACCATGTTACTTTGGAAATGTTTTATGTCACTTAGGACTGATTAGAATTTCTGTGTTGTAGGAAATTTTTCATATGTACTATTTGTCCCTTTCACTCCAAATCAGCACAGAAACTCTTGGAATTGTCTTTTTGTAAGAATGGTCATGAAAACTTTTACCAATTTTCATGTGAGGAAACAGCACTATCTGTCATGTGGTCTTTTTCTAGGATAGGCACATGTAATTTCTGCCAATTCTGTTTTTCTTTGTGCATGAGAAAGGAATTAAAGCACCTTAATGGAAAGCAGATTGAATAAGGAAAACATGCAATGGGAAATACCGTGTGGCAACAGGGAAAACAAGTTCCTTCTTACTTTTCTGGTATGAAATACAGCAATACTTTAAAACCAAGGCTCTCAGTCTCTCTGCCTTATTTACTGCCTCCTCCTGTTGACTGAATAATATAATCTAATACACCCAATGATTATGAAAGCTTTGAGCACAGTTTGTTTTATTCTTTGATAGTTTTTATTTTGATTTTATTTACTCTTAGCCAAAGACAAACTATAATGAGAGAACATATAATGAATAGTTATAGAGAAATGTTTGTAAGTTCTCACAGTTATGGAAGAAGTTTGTCATCTTCACAAGGTCTGAGGTACACAGTGGTTTCTTCTGAAGAAGACTGTTTTCCTGGGTGGCTTCTTGCTCACTACAGCAGCACCAGTAATTTCCGTCTGCTGGACTATACTAAAAGCTGCTGAACCATCACACAAATCTCTGTCACCAGCAGCTCTACACTGTTGGTAATGCTCAGTGCAGATGCTTTGGCTAGTGCAGAACAGCAGCTAGGATTTTCCTGGAATACTTCTTTTGATCTTATATTGCCCCTTCTTGTCACCCCAAGATTATTTAAAAGTAACATTTCCATTTGTTGTCCACCACGCAGGTGTTCTCCAAACGCCACCGTCCTTGCAGTAGCTCCAAAGCTCTGACTGAATTATTACAAAGATTACACAGACTTCATTTCGTGGGTTCATTCACACCCTTGTTCCCACCTCAATTTATATTAAGAAAGTTCACTAAATCCTTTCAATCTGCAGTAAGAAAGTTCCTCCCCCAGCCCATACCTCCTCTCCTTTCCTTTGGGTTTCTAGAGCAGCTCTCTAGTTCCTACTCAAAAAACTGTGCAGTTGGCTGTACTGTTTGCACCTGGATGTCTCCCTGAGGACATCCTGCTGCTTTTGCCAAAGGAGTGGCCACCTCAGTATGTCAGACACTTGCTTTTAAAACCTGTTCCCAAGATCCTGGGCTCTCCCTCCATTCTTGGCACTCAGTCCTTTCCCTGCAGGGTGAGGTGGAGGTGCCTTCTTCCCACTGAGTAAGTTTATTAACTCTTTTTTCCTCCTTGACTCATTCTGAAATTTGAGCATACCTACAATACACCTCGTGACCTACATTCACTGTGACTGATTTTATAGCTCCATTTCAGATCTTTCAAGAGGTGTTGAAGTAGAGCAATACTAACTTCAGCACTAAAAAAGATGTCTAAAGATATCCTGAGTTTTGTTTTCAGAAGGTTCTGGATAGCAGGATATGAAGGTGGAAAAAAAGAGAAACAATTATTTAGTGTGATGTCTCGTGATAAGGTGACTGCACTACTAAAAGGAAAATGCAAACAGTGTTTCATACAAAGGCACAATTAGCAGAGCTAGAACAACTGTTTTCAGAATTAATGAGATAAAACTCATCTTTAATTTGCCTGTACTGAGAACCTTGTGGATATTTCTCCTGTTTCATCCATTTGTATTAAATCTTTATGTGAAGTACTTCTGGACTTCAGGGTAAAGCAAATGTCTCAATATGAAACATCTATGAACTTTTTCTTTCAGGGTCACAGATTCTTTCCACAGAGCATCTCTCAGAAAAAGGATGCAGCATTGATTATTGCTGTGCTTTTCAAGCTAGTCAAATAGCAAGAAATGTCTACATTTGTCACACACTGCACCTTCATATATTCAGAAACATGACTTCTCAACTCCTCCAAGCCTCTGCAGCAACCTGTTTCAGCCTCAGTCTGCTTTTCTGTGGGCTGAGTTAATTCCCATTGTCTGGCACTTGCTGTGGGCTAAGATGGTTTGCACAGACAAATATTGCAACTTGGCTGAGTCGTGTCAACCCCCAACACCCTGGTAACTTCTTCTGGCACCTGAGTTCCAGCTTCTCATGCAAAGCTCATGCCTGGCTCAAGGCTGAGGAAGAGGTAGCCTGCACTCGGCATCTTGAGAACAGTGCAAGACCTCTTGAGTATCTCTTAAAAAAAAAAAAATTACTGTAAAGGGTGGGGGAGCTGTGGCTGTGGTAGAAGAACTTGGATCTCAGTGGGACAGCGGGGTGGCAGGAGAGCATTGGCTAGAAGGGGATAGAGGTCCCCATTACCAGGAAACACTTCCCAAGAAGACTCTAGACCACTCTCAGAGGGGCAGTGACAGCCCAGGACAGGCTGTACAAGGCACCTGCTGATAAAAGATCCTCAGGCTCAGCTTTGCACAAACCTTTCCCACCCTTAACCTCTGGTAACACAGACTGGAGCTCATCACTCAGCTTCACCTTGAAGGCTGCAGCAGCCAGGCATCCAGGACTGGGAAGAAGTGCCTGCTGGGTTGTGGCCTTCTGAGGGCTCTGGGCATAACCACCTGGCTGTGCACTCCTTTATTTCTTCAGTGGAGAGCAGCTCTGGCAGCTTGCTGTGGACCTGGCCCATGCTGGCCTCAGGGCAGACTGAAAGGCAGAGCCAACCATAGCTGTGCCATGGGAGACATGAAGGACTTGTCTTCCTACTGTGGCCATATATTTTCTCCTAAATAAACCATCTTTCTGAAACAGAGACCACAGCTACCTCTCTCTATGTGTGTAAGATGGCAGGAGTGTATGATATTTTTAATACATTTTTTTCTGATGTGTTGTTCAAAATACTGTTTGTTTGATACTGAGATGTGCTTTGGGTTTTTTTTTCTTTTTTATTTGGTATAAAGTTTGTGTGATTTCCCCTGTATCCACACAGCAATACACTTTACAAATCTGCCAAGATTCAGGAAAGGAGTTTATAACCCCCTTCTTTTTTTTTCTGTGGGTTTTTTTTTCTTTTTTTTTCTTTTTTTTCCAGATGGCTTTGTCCTTGCAAGGACTGAGCTGAACTTGGTCCTACCCTGTTCTTGGCAGAGTGAATAGAATGTAAATGACCAATAGGAAAGGTATCAGACTGTAATGTTTCTAGTACAAAAGAAGAGTGACATAGGTCTTGTCAAATCATTGAGCAGGAACTTACAAATTTCTTATCATGGCTCTTGAGATATTACTTTGAAATTTTTAATTGTGTGTCCTTCCTGAATCTGTGGCTCCTGGAAAACTCCAGAGAACTGAAAAAGTGTATTTCAAACTGTTCATGTTTCCATATGTAGTTCAGTCTCCATAGCTGTTAATGACCTGTTTTCATGTATGAAAACATTTCATTAATAGTGATTTTATTTTTATAAACCGATTGTTTGAAACCCTCATGCTACAGCTCTAGTTACCACACATGGTTATATGCAGGCATAGTTTCCATCACCATGGCTCTGTCATTAACTATATGTCATTAAAAGAGGAAAGAGTTGGTGCAACTGTATCTTTCAGACTAGTCTGGAGAAGGAAAATGTTAGTCCATAGCTGACTGATTTCAATACCATGAGCTGAAATGAGACACAGCATGAGATAAGACAGAAAAAGGGTCCTTTCTGAGGAATTAACATATGTTGTGAGTGTGGGTCCCTTTTCCAGATCCTGTGTCCTTTCTCCTGCTGTGCATTACAGACTGACAGATGTGTGCAAGATTGGCTGTTTCGAACCCTCAGAATCTAGAAAACTTTTATTATTTAGCAGCCTGCTCTGGGATAATCTCAGGGCAAACAGGTATTTCACAGTGCCGCATTAAATTCCTTCACTCTTTTGTGATCACAGACAGCAGCTGCTTCATGATGGACTCCATTTCTAGACCAGTTACTGAGTTTTGCCTTGATCTCTACAATAAGCTCAATAGAAATGCAGAGGACATGAATATCATCTTCTCTCCAGTGAGCATCTCTGTTGCCCTGGCCCTGCTCCATCTGGGTGCAGAAAACAACACTGCTGCTCAGATAGAAGAAGTAAGTATCATAACAAACCATGCTGAGATGCTTCCACATTTCTTGCTGTTCCTTTGGTAGCAATGTTGGGCATCCTAGCACGACACATGTGCAAGGGACTGATAGGAAACCTGCACAAATACAGGCACAGGTGCTGCCTTCAGAGTTGTGCCTGGTGCACCACAATCCTTGCCATATGCTGGTGGGAGTCTCACCACACCCCCATGAAAGAACACGGGGCAAGGACACGGGGCAAGGACTGAACAAAAGAAGGAGGCACAGCACTGAGAGGCACTCTGCCTTTCCCCCAGAGCCTGCTGTCAGAACATCAGACTTTGTTTCAAAATTACAGGTTGGACACCCCTCAAAGTGTGTCTGGGTGGGCAGTGGGGAGAGCTGCAGAAACCTGAAGTGGTTGCAACTGCATGGCTGGAAGAATTACCTCATTTGTCACCTATGACATTCAAGAGTCAAAATATCTCACCTCACAGAGATCCAGATGGGCAAGGAGGAGGTGAAGAAGGTCACCCCTCCAAGCACTGTGCCTTTATTCTCTGCAGTGCAAGTTCTGCTTTCTACGACCTTTCTTCTATTTCCTGTTTGAGCCCATGAGTGGTGAAAGACATATAATGCAGAGGCAGAGGTTCTTGTCAGGAGCTGGCTCTGTACTGGCACATTTTAAGGCATCATGTTCTAACACTGCCACATGCACAGTCTGATTGCTGGGTCACCCACAGTCAGAGTAGATGTGCTCTCCTCAGAGGGTTTCCAGGGTGTGGTGGGTTGGCCTTGGCTGGTGGCTACAAGGATAGGGAGAGAAAATAAGATGAAAAAGCTTGTGGTTCAGGATAAGGACAGGGGCATCACTTGGCAATTACTGTCATGGCAAAACAGACGATATATTTTGGAGCTGGCTGGAACCAGCTCTGCCTGACATAGAGAGTCTGTTCTCTTCGTACAGAGGCCATCCCTGCAGCTCCCTGGATACCATAACCATGCCACATCAACCCTATGCACAGGGACTGCAGCTTGTTTTAGGAAAGCAATGGGGATTGCTCAATATCAGTATTCTCAATAAATGTATGGTACAGTATTATTATAATGGAGAAGCTGTTGGGAATTTTTCAGTGAGATATTTGTGCATTAGAGACAAGGACTGGTTTCCATTAAGAGAACTGTGAGTTTGATATATCTCCTAAGCTGATGCCAATATTAAGAATGATTGTGAGAATCTAGTATTGATGCTTTCATAGAAATCTATTTTTACCTCCGTGCTTGTGGCAACTTTTTGTTTTGAAATTTAAGATAACCATAGTAATGAAACACAAATCAAATATAAACATTCGGAGGTACTGAAGGATAATATTTTGAGTGGTTAAGTGCAAGTTCTTGGTTTGTGAATAAAGAAATGTGAGCCTGAACATGAGTATATGAACAATTTCAAGTCTTTTCAGCTGATGACTGAAGCTTAGAAAACATCTTTTATGAATCTACACCTTTTATTCAGGGCAGGAGAGCAAAGCTTTTAAATAAGGAAAATGCTTTTATCCCAGTTACAATTGTCATAATTTGGTGTCTTAAACTGCAGGTGCTCCATGTCAGGAAAGCTGCAGGAAGAATGAGCCTTGGATATGATGAAGAGAATGCAGCCTCAGAAATGGAGCCAAAAGAAAACCAGGAGAGACTACTTTCCTTCTCACAGGTGCATCCTTGGATGGGGAGCACTGGAACTCTGTCTTCACAGTGCAGTAGGTTATCAGGGTGAAAGCACTAGAGTTTGCCACTGGAGGGAGTCGAGATCACAGGCTCAGTGTGCCTAATCCTCTCGGAAACGCCTGATACAAGGTATTATTTTGCTAAGGGCCAAATCTTCCAATAAGTCAATACCAAAGCCTTCAGTGATCTCATCTGAAGGAGGATCAGGCTACAAAGCTTGGATTAGCTGGATTTAAAACTCAGTATAGCAGGACTTAGCTTTATAGTGTAATCTAACTAAGATGCAAATTAACAACCAAAGCTATATAGAGGAATCATTTTAATTGTTGTGTTTGTAATAATCTCAGTGTAACAAGGACGGAGACCTTGACCATAAAGCATTCCAGGCACTACTTTTACAACTACAAAACCTTGGTGAAAGATATGTTTTAACCCTGGCCAACAATCTCTTTCTACAACAAGGATTTGAACTCCGGCAGGTAAGTCACCTGTACCTGCTAACTGCTGTGGCTTTGACCTCAAGCTTCTCTGCAATTGAGTCTCACTGTGGCCCCTCTCATGTGCATTTTGGAGCACTCAGTGTGCTTCTTGGAACTGTATCTCTCGGGGCTGGTGAGAAAGAGACTAGATTGTCAACTTTCAGTTCTTTTATCTAAAAAAAACCCAAGCCCAAACACCTTGTGGATATCAGTGTCTATAGAGCAAAAATAAAACAGGGGTCTGTTCACTTTTGCCATATGTCTACACTCAGCCAGAGGTGAACCTACAGCCAAAAAATGGCCTATTCAAGCTGTCTGTAAACAGTCTACCTTTGGACTTGCAAGTGGCACAGCTGGGACAGCAGTAACCAGAGGGCTTATCAGCTGGGGTGTTGAACAGCTTCATGCACAGGGAGGCTGTGCTGAACTTCTTACTGAATAAAGAATGGTCTTGAGATTACTTGGTGTGGCTAAATTGCTAGTCATATCTTTACTTTTCTGTCAATTATTTCTGTTGAATTATTTAGATACTTGAGCATCAAACAACATATCTCACATTTTCTCTATTTTTAAATTCTATTTTATTTTATTTGGACTTCAGTTATGCATTTCTTCATGAGACAAATCTTTCTTCTGATTTTCTTTTTTCTTATTTGCCTTTTTTTTTCTTTTTTTTCTTTTTTTTTTTTTTTTTTTTTTTTTTTTTTTTTTTTTCCTA
Source organism: Formicarius rufipectus (assembly GCA_013399695.1). Classification (NCBI taxonomy): domain Eukaryota; kingdom Metazoa; phylum Chordata; class Aves; order Passeriformes; family Formicariidae; genus Formicarius; species Formicarius rufipectus. Next base: position 804,828 of record VXAU01005172.1, on the reverse strand, counting down.
TGCAATAGACTCTCTCCTTCAAAGATTCTCTGAATAAACTTCAGATGGTTGGTGTTTCAAAAATGAAATTTTACCTTATGGAGCCAATGGGTCCCTCAGCATTTATAAAATACTGTTGAACCATTGATTTCTTCCCAAAGGGAATAAGTGCTTTAAAGATTTGACCAACTCATAATCTTTCTTTTGCTTTACAGCAATTTCTAACGTGTACCAAGGAACTGTATGGAGCAATGCTGCAAACAGTGGACTTCCATGGTGCTGTTGAAGCTGCCAGAAGAAAAATTAATGCTTGGGTTGATAGTGAGACTCAAGGTGAAACAAAGCAAACCCACGACCATACTATCATTGCCTTGTTATGCTGGTTCAACAAATGAAATTCCAGGATATGAAAAACATGTTTGCATTTCTGGGTGTTCACTCTTATGCTGTTTAAATATAGCTTGTCTCCCATTCACTCTTGAAATGTTAGACTAAGTTATCAGATAAAGTATTTATGAATTAAAGATGTGTTCATTGTCAAATACTTCAGTATTTCCACCCTTATGGCTGGCATGGTAATTGCAGTAATACCTACAAGGCTCCTGCAAGCAGCCACAAATGCAGATACAGAACAGCAGGGGATGGAAGCCATGAGATTCATGGTGAGACTGGGAACAGACAGGAAGGATGGTGGTGGGGAGAGAGCCCAGCTGAGCACCTGGTTACATGTAAAGAATGCCCACAAAGGTGAGAGGTGTGACCACCAGCAAGACTCACCATCACAAGTGACATGTAACCAATTCTTGCCCCTAACAGGACAGCAGGGGTCATTACACTACGTGTGGTACCTGCCATTTTCCTTTACTTTTGCCAGATCTGCAGTAGCAATGGGATGAAAATTTTCTAAATCTTCTGGCTGAACACAAACCAGAGAACTTACTGAGGAACAGGCAAATAGATCTGATGGCTTCTGCAGTTTCTCAGTCGCCCATCTCTTGACCAAACCTTGTACTGTGCCTGGGGTGGGAAAGGTCTGTTAATCCCAGTTGGCTCCCAGTAAGGGAACTGAAAGTTCAGAAGCCACCTCAGAACCATTCTTGCTCTGGGTGCTTTTATGAAGTCTGTAGACCTGCTAACTCCTACTTCAGCCTCTGTGTAGAAAGTCAAAAGCTCCACAGCCAGTTAAGTGCTGTGCTTGGTAGGAAGAGGAAGATGCCCTCATGCAAACCAAAATATGTGATTAATGGTACCGTCTCCCTTACCATGGTAAATGTCACCTGGCACATATGTATGGTCACTGATACTGACAGCTGGCTAATTTGGTGGGCCCCGGTTCCTCCATCCTCCCTGGCTGATAACAGTGCAGACGAATCTACTCTTTGTTTACTTACATTATTGCTGTCCTCTGAATAAGCCAAGAACTGTGTTTCTCAGTTTTTCCAAAACTAAGCTCACAGACAAGTAACTGAGTTTCAGTCCAGAGGCTCAATGACAACTAACAAATACTTATGTATTAAAAAATCACCTTCAGGTAAAATCAAGGAACTCTTTGCTCCTGGTGTGATTGATGGACATGCATTGCTGGTGCTGGTGAATGTAATCTACTTCAAAGCATCCTGGGAACACAAGTTTGAGGAACAAAAAACAGTACAGAGAGATTTTAAGATGAATCAGGTACATCTGCATTCTGAAATTTTAATATTATTTACCCTAGATACTATAAGAATAACACAAGCACAATGTCCAGGGCTTAGCTGCCCTGTGAGTAAGGTATGGGTGTGTTGGGAACTTAACTTGCCTCTCCTGTTTGGTAGAGCTGTTGGTAAGAGCTGTATTGCTTAAATGACTTCATAATTTTCTTTTCAATAGAACAGAAAAAAACCTGTGCAAATGATGTATCAGAAAGGCTCATTTAAACTAGGCTACATTGAGGAGATGGATGCTCAGGTCCTTGAGCTCCCTTATGCTCAGAAGTCACTAAGCATGATCATCCTGCTGCCACGTGACATGGCTGATGGATCTGTCAGTGGGCTGGAGCAGGTAAGGCAGTGTGTATCACGGACTAAAGGATGAAAGTTAGTTGTCTGAATTAACACTGAGTAAATATCTGAATTTTTCAAGGTTGCCCTATTTTAATGTCTTCCTTCCCCTCCTCCCCATCCTTTAGATTGAAAGCACAATGACCTATGAAAATTTAATGCTGTGGACCTCTGCAGAGAACATGTTTGAGACAACAGTGGAGGTTTACCTCCCCCGATTCAAGCTTGAAGGCACCTTTAACCTCAATGAGGTATTACAAGAGATGGGCATGACTGACATCTTCTCTGAATCAAAAGTTGACCTCTCTGCAATGTCATTTGCAAAAGCTCTGGTGCTGTCAAAAGTTGTCCATAAGACGTACGTGGAAGTCAATGAGGAAGGCACGGTGGCAGCGGCTGGTACGGGAGCTGGCATTGCGAGGAGGTCTATGCCTCTCACAGAGGTGTTTATGGCTAACCACGCTTTCTTATTCTTTATTAGACACAATCCTACCAATGCTATTATTTTCTTTGGCAAACTCTGTTCACCTTAAAATCGGGGTCATTTTCTAACATTGTGAGGAACACCCAGATGAAAATCAGAAATTGTATTTTTTTCCCCAATGCCTAATCCTGTGACAGGTGCTTTGTACTTCAAAGTAACCACTTACACTAGTTTTGTTTAGAACCAATCAATCAGATGCTCTGCCACCAGGCTCCTTGAATTGTAAATATTGATCTGAATCCAAAATGTGAGTAAACTTAACCTCACTGGATATAAAAAAGTTTGTTTCCTTGATGTGCACATGTGCTCCTGTATTCCTGCATTCATATGCATTCCTGCTTATTAATGATGGTGACAAAGGGTTGAAGTGGGAAGTGACCTTTAGAGATCATCTGGTCTACTTCCCCTGCACAAGCAGAGCCATTTACAGCTGGTTGCCCAGATGGCTTTTGGATATCTCCAAAGTTGGAGACTCCACCACCTGTTTGGACAACCTCCCCTAAGTGCATCCTAAGTTCTCAAATAACTCCAAAGAGAATTTTGTATGCATAGTGTCTGCAGGGACAGGGTACAAACCCATGTGTTTCTAAAGATGGATAATTATTTACATAGTAAAGAAAGCTGCCTTTTATATGGGGATAAACTAGCTCAGTCTCAAAGAACAGGAATAAAATGGTCTAAAGCACCCAGTTGAGGCTACTGATGTGGAAAACTGTGGCAATGAACTTCCAAGAAATGTGTTTTCTTTCTCCCATGCTGCTGTGTGGTGAATTTTAATGTTCTGAGGTGTGAATCTGAAAGACAAAGCTCTCTCCATGCTTTGAAAAATGAGGGAAGATTTTGTAGTGGAGTGTAAATCATGAAAATCACAATTAAACATTATCTGCAAATGTCTGTGGGAAAAAAAATAAAACTTTTTCCTGACTGATAAGGAGGTATTACTCCTAATTTGCTGGTTTATCATAAGTGGCATCTTCCTTAGAGGGATTCTGCATGAGATTTAGCAAACGAACCCTTGTGCTCTTTGACCAATGAAAAGGAAAATATACATCAGCTGTTCACAGTAGAGTCTCATGTTCTGTGTTCATGATTATCATAGTTATGCACCATAAGTTACCTGGAGCCATTTGGATAAGAAAACCTAGAAAATAAGAGTGAGTGATAACTGACCAGGAACAGAGAAGAGGAGGACAGTGAAAGAGTCAAATAAGCAAACTACTAGTCTAGACTGTGTCATCCGAAGGTGCTGTACAGCTGCAGCAGGAATTCTGCAGGCTGTGTCTGTGTTTCCTTGCTGGAGGCTGGCTGCCCAGCTGGCCTATGAGGCATTGTTTTTGTTACCCAGAGCTGTCATCATCCAACCTTTACATTCCCTAGGGAAGTTCTGAGTGCTGCAATCTCCAAAATCATCCATGTTTTTGAAAACGCAGGGACAAGGATTCCTGTGATGAAGAGGCAAATGCCAAAGGGGTAAAACTCTTCCCTTTACTCCTGTCTTTTCTCAGAAATGAGCATACTGCTCCCAACACCCAGCATATCCTTTCATGACACCTTTGAGTTAAAACAGGAGTTTGAGGCAGTGCTGTGGGTTAGCAGGGGGACAGCTCTGCGCTTGTTACCAGTGAAGTTACTGAGTCCTGAAAGTGAAAGAAACAGAGGGGGATCTTTGCAGTAAAAGCCTCCTCTTAGTACCAGCTCAGCTGGGCTGTTCCTGTGCCGTCAGAGCATGGGAGCCATGAAGATGAGTGGTGAACCCTGCGTGGCATCAGAGATATGTCTGGGCCATTTCTGGTACCACAGTAGCAGTAGTTTTGCTATTGCAACAGCCTCATGAACTGTGAAAAGAGGACTAATGTTAGGAAGCAAAACCCCCAAGTGTCTATTCAACATCACTCTTTTACATTGTTTTTCCCCCAGTGCAAACTCCACAGAAGGCAGTGCCTCTCTCTGCTAATCCCCACCTGTGCAAACAAGGCTCAATGTCTCTGCTCTCCCCTCCTTGAAGCTCGCCAGGGGAGTAGGCATCACCTTTGCAAATGGCAATATTCAGCTATAGTTGTGGCTCCTCCCCAAGCCCCACGGTTGGACTAGGTGACTTCTGAAGGTCCTTTCCTTTCTGTGTGCATGGGCTGAGATTGGATTTAGAGGAGTGATCAGTGTTGAAAGTTTCACTTTCACAGTATTGCTTTTAATGTTTGTGCTCAGTCTGAGGTAACTTTCATGTGGTTTCCTCTTGGTGCAAGGCAAGTGGTGGCAGTAGAAATTTACAGGGCAAATCTCTACCTCATCTCTGGGAGTTCGGCATGGTGCATTTGGGATGCACAATGTTTCAGCTTTCTTCTCCAAGCTGTGGGACCACAGCCCTTCTGAGAGGATTCATCAGCAACTCTGGGTTCTCTGTCACGTGGTGCTCATCATCTCACTGAGTTAGGTACTCATGAGTTAGTCTACCCTGGTATCAGATGAGAGAAGGGCCACAATTTGGCCCTTAAATAAAAAAAATCAGTCAGTACCTTAAGAGAAGTAAAGTGAAATGCTTACCTTGTAGACAACTGTTCATATTATTCACTTATCTTCAGAGAGAGTTAACCTTTACTTTAGAAATCAATTCAACATGTATTTCTAATTTAATAAAGATGGCATACTAAAATTTCAAAAGGAGTCAAGAACTGCAGAGGTACTGCTGTGGAAAGCTTAAGCACTGATTTTACTCTTGGAGAAAACTTTATCCCAGAGGTTAAAAAATAAATCAGAAGATTCGACTGGAGCACTTCAGGAGAGGCTGCTTAGCCCTATTTATTTGACCTGTGATTTCCTAAGTCGTCCTGTGAACAACTCAGAATTTGACTCTCAGTCATTTTTGGTTTTGGCCTTGGTGTTCTGGATTACCGGAGGCAAACCTGCCTTAGATAGAAACTTAGATGTAATTTCTTCTGATCTTAAGATTAAATACAGTAGTTTCATTAGTAAATAATATTAACAGTAATTGATTTTTAAAAAACAGTTCAATCACTGACTTCTTAGAAATATTCTTATCTTTCCAACCACAAAAATTAAAAAGTCTTATGCATTTAGAACTTCATGTTTCCAGTCTCCCTTCCAGTATTTATCAATTTTCCCTCATCTTTTGCATAGATCATCTATCCCACACTTCCAGCACATGTAGGGAACTGCCGGCTCACTTTCTTGGATCGGTTTGGAAAATCATCTGTAAGGAATGCTTTGATTTCACGTTTTTTTTTTTTTTTTAACTTCTATGTCATACCCTATTTTATTCTATTAGCTTATTAGAGTCAACTTAGGATGAATACATAGTAACATCACACCTATATTCAGATAATACCCAGACTTGAACGGAGTAGCAAGGGAGGATATGTGCAGTCTGACTGAACCTGACTGATGGCAGTGCTACTAGTTAACATCTTCTGACTAAGGTCTGCACAAGGTATTATAAGCAGATTATCAGGATTAAGGTTTAATGTTCAACCACAATATGATTTACACATAAATTGTACACAGTTTATTAAATTTGTTATTGATATGAATAGGTTAACTTTTGTTCAGTTATAATTTATTAATATTAATTATAGTAATGTAATATTTGTTGCAATATGAAATTACCACACATTGAAGGCTGGCCTTGACTCATGGTATGTAAGTACCTCATGCTTTCTATGTACTAGGTGCTATTCTATTTCAGTTCCAGAGTCAGTTACACAGTAATAGCATCAAGATAATTCACCATTTATTTCCCATATTTATTTAAAAAATTGTCTCTTAGTAAATACTTGATTTTATTTTCTTGGTAAAGTATTGTCATTTTCTATCACTTCCAGCAGGTACTGCATGAGAGTATTCATAGGCTTTATGGAAACCACATTCTGAAGTTACACTTCCTGACTGTGTGTTTTTGGTTTTTTTTTTCCTATGGATGTAATGCAGAATCAGTGAATAACATGTTTAATGCACAGAATTATAGATGGCTTCAGAACGGAGAAGACACACTAAAATATGATATGTCTCTCCTACACAGAATATAAACTGGCTTTAAGCTTCCACATCAAAAAGCCATCTGAAAGAAAAATTCTCTTATCCAAAATTTTGCTGGCATTATATTTTCACATTTTGTAAATTCTCTATCAGCTAGAATTTTTCTTTACTTACTCTGAACTGCCTTGATGTGAGTGATGAGGTGCTTTGCCCATGCTGAAATTGAGGATCAAGGGTGTAAATCCCTGAAGAACATCTAGAGAATGGATTCAAAGCAGACCTTGTGCACGCTGTTCAAATAGGGCTCCTGGAAAATGCCATTACAGTGACATCATTTTTTAAAAAATTGACAATATTACTTAACTACTATTGTGGAGAAATTCACGTGGCTCAGGAGGTGAAGGACCTGTATCCCACACTCTCATGGGAATTCAAGCCTCTGCTTCCCAAAAGAGTGCACCAAGTACTATCAGGCAATAGGTTTTAGCATAGTCTGTGACGCAAAACTGTCCACCTTCCTTTTGAAGCCCTTACATGAACGTGTGTAGCTTAATGACACAAGAAAAGAACTTTAGGACTGATAACTTTGCAGTTAAATAACTGTATTATAGATGAATTCTGGTTTCCAGTCTCTGGTCCCAGGGTTATTAATGTTTTAGTCCAGTAGAACAGAAAAAAGGTATCTATAAGAGGATGCCTATCTTACCGAAAATGATATGGAAGTATTTTGTCTGTATCTTTCTGATAGCATGAATTTTTCTTCACTTCCTTAATATATGCCTAGAAAAGAAAATAGTGACTAAAGTAGGTCAATTGTGAGCTTCCTTTCAGATCTTCAGAGGGTGCTGCTGTGCAGCTTTTCCATCTGTATCCTCAGGCATGAAATTAGATACTCTTAATTATGAGATGACATGTCACAGCTTTTATGTAAAAGAGCACCGCCACCTACACATGCCCAAGACTGTTTTGCATTACTCCCTCACTTGAGTGCTGCACTTTGGAAAGAGGATCCAGCTTTTCCATAACTAACTGACAGCTCAAACATGATGAGAAACACTCCTAAAGGATCTCTATTGCAAATCCTGATGAATTCCTTACTTTCCTGAGCAATGCCTCATGAAGAAGGTCACTTTTGGCACAGCCTTAGCTGCAACCTCACAGCAGCAGCTGCAGCTCTGCCTCCACTCACTCCCTTGACAGCTCCTGTTCCGAGAGATCCCCCCTGCAAGCCCACTCTGCCACCTGTTACTCCTCTCTCCTGCAATCTGCCAGCACAAAGCAGTCCCAAACATGGCCAACAATGACCACTTCTGCCTTTTTCACAGCCCTCAGCCTGCTGAGTGAGGAATCACTTCACTAAATTTTAAGGGGATGAACACTGAGGGGAAAGGCTCTCTCAGGTGAGAATTTAATAACAGGGAAAAGTCCCTCAGGTCATATTTTCAGATTATATTAATGCAATCATTGTGTGGTATCTAATGGGGGCTTATCTGCATTTTCCTCAATGGGTTTGGTTACTAATCTGTAAGAAATGAGATATTCTGCCCACAGCAGTGGTGAGCACAGTGCCTGCTGGCCTAAAATACAGCCAGCCCTCAACCATCCTCAAGACACCAGGGGGAAACACTGAAACAGCTGACTGCTGCTTGTGAGACAGAACAACCTCCAGGGTCAAACAATGCATGCTTTGACAATGTGGAGCCCATTTCCTTGCTCATGAATGGTGATGAATATGGTGGATCCTGGAAGACATACCCTGGGGCCTTTGGTGTACCTCTTGTACCCCAAGACAACAGCAACTCTATTGCTGCCTGATTTGCTTGTTGTTTCGTGCAAACCTTCCAGAGGTGCAGACTGGCAATGACTATGGAGCTCAACAAAAGCCTCAGGAGTCCCACATGCATTTCAAGCCAAAACCATCCATGGCTCAAGCTCCCCACACAGTTCTGCTGACACATGTAAGCTAGACCTAAGGGATAGGAAACCATATCAATGGCTAGGGTACAGCAGTAAATATTCAGAACTGCGAACCTCATCTGTGTTTCCATTGCAGTGTCTAATTCTCTGTGGTACTGTGGGAAAATCCACATCCAGCCCTGGAGGAGTATGGAGCAACACTTTGAAGGACAGAGCTGCTCCGTCTTGGTGTTCCTCCCTTCAGTGCTGGCCATACTGAGCTTTTCTAAGTGGGACTGGTGATGCTGAAGGTTCCTGTGTGCTCCCTGTGCTGTCTGGATTTGCTGACACAGGAAGAAACACCAGGCTGATATTCTGAGACAGACACAGTGTCACACAGAGCCACAGAATCACAGAATTGTTAGCATTGGAAGAGACCTCTGGAGATCATCCATGTTGAGGTAGCCCCAGCTAAGTGTAGCTCTGAGGCACAGAAGCTGCTGCAGCACAGTCTGATCATTGCACCACTCCAGGAAAGCCTGGGTTAAAGAAGGAATAACATCTTGTAGTTCTGGGCCCAGCTCCATCATCTGCTGCAGGACTGTCAGGGCTCCCCATGAGACAGAGGTTTTCAGGCACATGTAACTGTGCCTCTGAATGCCGAGTATTTTCTGGTTTACTTCCATTTTCCTCTTGCTGCTACTGCGTGTTTTCTGCAGATGCTTGTCATGCCTTTGGGACAGATGATTCAGCAAAGCAAGCAAATGAGATGCAGCAGCATCAAGAGGATGCCTCCTCTCTGGGAGGGGAAAGAGGTGTGTTTCCTTCTTTCGGTACTTTTGCCACTTTTGCCTTTATCTCAACTCTCTTTTTTAATCCCTGCTTTTGCTCCTCCTATCCTCTGCCCTATCCCTTGGGAATGGAGGTGAGTAAGCAAGCAGCTGTGTGGGTGCTTGGCTGCTGCCTGGGATCAATGCCCACCACAGGGTGTAGCTGTAGCTTGTCAAATGCACTAATGTGAAGAGAAGTATTTTAAAAAGCAAATATATGACAATGTTTTTTGGTTTATTTTTCTTGTGTAGTATTCATAGGTTTTAATATTTTAATATCAGCTTTTCAATATAGCACCAAATCTGGAGCTGACGTGTTTTCTATGCAAAATCCACTTCAGGTAAGGCCTGGAATCATTAAATTTGTCTTTTCTGATTTTTGATTATAAGAACTGTTCCCTCAGTGTGTTTGTGCAGTTTATTCATTTTGCTTCTGCATAGCAAAGCTCATTTTCTGTCTGTGCAAGAGTGAGTGAATACACATAGGTTTTAGTGAATGTCAGTGACTCCAGAGTTTGGAGACCTGCAGGTGATTTTTGAGATTCACAACTGGGGCAGAGAGGATGGAACTGTAAAGCAAAAATAAATTTGGTCTAATTCTGCTCTCCTCTACCTATACAATTTTCTGCAATTACACAGTATGCATTTATAAGCTATTAAACTGGTATTAGTGGAGTTATGATAGATTCACACCCATGCCTAAGAACAGAATTCAGTCCCATTTCTCCAGCTGAGTTGCTCAGATACCCATGCACAACAGGAAGAAAAAAGGGCCATCTTAAAGTCTCAGTTTAGAAATGAACCCACACAGTTGTGTTTCTCCATGTCCAAACATGTCCATGTCCATGTCCTTTCTCCAAAGGCAGACAAAAAGAGAATGTATTTATGAGTACATCTTGTAGATGGTTTCTAAATGCAGGGGGGAAAATTGACCATGTCTTAAATACACTGTAAACTGCAGAATGAAGACAGGTACTTGGAGGCTTTCCCTACACTCAGTTGAGAAGGCTTGCTGGCAGGATCAGTGCTTTGAAGTCACCCCACAAGCAGTTGATGGCGTTCCAGATCCGGTTTACCTCCCATGGCTTAGTGGTCATGTTTACTTTGTACGAGATGGAGGTTTAGGAGAAGGGTCAAATGGTACTTTCCACCAGCAATTGGACGTCATGTTCTGTCAAGACATTCTTGTTCGCATCCAGTGATCACTCAAGACCAAGACAGCAGGGACTACTTTGCATATTCTGCATTAAATAGTTGTTCTAGGAAGCATAATGCTTTAAGGTCAGTTTTCCTTAAATATCTTTTCTTTGTAGTATTCTGTATAGTATTCTCTGTAGTATTCTTCTGCAATAGATATTTTTTAAGTATCTTATTTTATGAAGGTTCATATTCCTTGAATATCTTCTTTTATGAGGGTTGTTGCTAAGTCATTCAGGTCACAGGTTCCATGTTATACATAAATGTAAAACGAGCTGGGATACAAATATCTGGGATTCACAAGGTGGTGTGTCTAGGTTACAGGTAGGCCAGAAAAGAAGAGGCTGTTGAATTTTATGTGGGATAGTATGAGAACAACAGCTTTATAAATAGTAAAAATCAGTGGAACTGGGAGAAGAGCTGTGGAGAACTTATTTTCAGGACAGTTCAGTAGTCCTTGGTTATCCCAGACATGTAGGAATCTGACTTGCAGAATGATGAAATGACACATTGTACAAATTCCATGGCAGGATGGGGAAAACATCCCATCTTCACACCTACATTATTCTGTGGTCTGAAGAAGAACAAATTCTCTTTTCACACCTCCTCTGGAGTTGAATTGGTTTAAATTGGCTGAAAATTTGACCCTGTGTTTTAAAATCATCCACCTGCCAGCTCTTCACAGGGCCTGGCAGCTTAGGAAGGGTGTTTTCAAATCTTATTTTGTATTCAAAACTCAGTCACTAACAATATGTGCACAGTATTGTGAAACTCTTACACTCCTTTTCTGGACCTACAATACATCTCATTGCACTGGCTGTGAGGCCTGGCAAGAATATCCCCACACTAACATTTATGCAAATAACATATTAGACTACTGAGCAACTGCATAATTTGACTGGCTATGGAAATCATACCACAAAGATTGTCATAGGAGTGAGAAACAACAATTTTAACATCCAGACTGATGGCCAAAAGCAATACCTTTCTCCTCAGAATGGTGAGAATTATACAATGCACTAAAGGGCTGAGCAGCCCTGAGGGGCATTTGAGGTTTCCAAGTCCATAATTTGCTGAAGTAGCTCAGTAGCTAACAATACCCACAGAGTTTTGGGAAGTGTGACTGTGTAGTGTTAAGTTCCTGGTCATGAGTACACCTGCAATAATTACATTTTACGACCAAGGAGACAGTCCCAATACTATGTCTTGTACAAAGGATAAATTGACTAATAAATACTTGCATGACTTGGCCAGTGGCATATATCAATGTTTAAAGATGACTGGATGTAACTGTTCTGGTTTATAGTCAAGATCACTTAAGACAAAGTTGAGTTAAAACTCCAAGAATAAGGAAGCACTGAAACGTAACAGAAGTTTGGAAACTCTTTCCCTAGAAGGTTCAAAAAGCAGGTTCAGTGAACACGTATCAGCTGTAATCTGGGCCTTAGGGCAGCAGACACACTAGAAGTCCCAAAGTTCCTTCCAGCTACATAGTTCTGTCATTTCCAGCCAAAGTTCACAAAAACAACAGATTCACTGCATAAGAATATCTATTATCTTTTCTAGTGGCTAAGCAATATATAAAAACAGCCCGTTTTTTAAAATACGAAGGAAATTTCCTACTGTTTACTGCATCCCACAATGCTGACTGACAAGGAAAACTATAAGCCAGGAGAAAAATACTTATGGACTTTCTATATTGCAGAGCTTTTAAAACATGTTGCACTTGTTATTTAGTCGAAGAGACCTGGCTTATAAAACAATGTAAAGTGCCACAAAGGGATGATACCCAGAAATATTATAAATGAGATCACTCACAAAGTGGATCAGCACTATAAAATAGGGTCATCATGCAAAAATACTTCTCTATTTAGTCATAACACTTTATGTTGTGGAAGTCAGTTGAGAAGACATCCTTGCTTATGAATGTGATTTCCTGTTAGTCAAGGCTCATGGATAGGTGAGCAGGGGTGTGAGTAGAGAAGGCACAACAGGCAGAACTGGATGTATTGCTAGAGCTATTTTTGGATGCTGGCAAAATAAGTGAATCAAAGACGAAGAATTTTTTGTTGCTATTTTGTGTCTTTTCTGAATTTCCCTGGAGAGTAAATGGATTCATTGCAATCATGGAAAAACTTCTGCTGTAGAAAGAGTTCAGGAGGAAGAAAACCAGTGCTGAGCTCACCTTTCCTCTGGAAAGCTGAATGACCAACATGAGGTGGCCCAAGTCTCTGCAAAGCTAAAACTCATCAGTTTTTGCACTCTTGTCAATAAATTCAGTATTGGAGAGCCAGCTGATGGCAGTGCAATTTAGAAGGTGACGGTTGCTTTTCAATAGATTCTTGACTCATTCAACCTGAAGATCACAGGACTTTGCTCATATTATGCTTCCTAAATGTCCTTAGAGCATCAGCATCTGAAATCTTTCGAGCTTCTTCCACAACTCCAAGAGGTATTTTTCTGTCATGCTAAAGTTTCTGTAGATCACTGCAGATACTTTAGCACCCTAATTGCTCTGATATATTGTATAAGGCTTGTTATTTGTCATAGCAGGTGTCTGACAAACAGGAAGGGCCTTCTTTGCCCAGTGGAAATCACAGGAGTCCTTGTTTTGTTCTTGCTATTCAGCAACTCTACTTATCTAATAGTACCTTTACTCACAGTAACCTCATACAAATCAGGCACTCTCTAATTACCACCTGAGCAAGGTGGTAGCAGAACATGCATTTTGTCAGATGAAAGGGACAAGAAGAGCCTTTGCTGTCAAACTTGAGTTCAGCCTCTGGTTTCTCAACAGGAATCTGCTTCCCTGGTGCATCCTGCAGACACTGACAGCAAGGGAAACACATGGCTGCAAACAGTGAGAAAAAAAGACAAGGGAAAACTGTAGCCAGCTAAGGTTCTTGCATTCTTTTGTAGCGAAGAATAATCACAAGGGATACACTGGTGGTCTGTCCTGCTACTGAGTCACTGCTTCTTGCTGTGAGATTGTGTTCTGCTGACTGACATCACCAAGTGGATCTGTTGTTCCTTGTGTTGGGCATCCTATGCTTATCACATCCATGTCATCAGAACCCTTCATGGCTTACAAATCACACAGAGAAGTCTTCATTCCCTTGGTCCTGGCCCCAAGGCCATCAGAGACATTAAAAAAAATGTCACTGGCAAGTGAAGAAGTAGTTTGTGACTTTCAGCCAAAATGACTGCTAGTAGGTAACAGTGCTGAAAAAACTTGTCCCTAAGCATGTGGCACTATTTACAGTCTTACCTAAGTGTAGGGAACTGTAGGTATAGAAAGCAGCTTGGTCTGTGATCCATCCCTCTGTGCCTGCAAACAACTCTACTACAACAAGTGTCTGACCACCAGCTAAAAGGGTTGTCTTTGAAATCTGCATTCTCAGCAGAGCAGTTTAATTATCTGAAACAATATCTGTCACTTCTATTTTACTTACAGTTCTTTTACATCTTCATCTTCCTTTCCACAAAATGCATCTCAGCAACTACTTCTCTGTAACCTTTAAAAAAAAAGTCCTTCTGTTTTTTATCCTTTCCTGCTTAGGAGGCTTATCCATGGAAAGGAATAAAGAGAGTCTCCTGATTCTAGGACTACCATGACCATTTTCAATCCTCTTCATTTTTCTCTGGCCTGAAATGAATCTCTGCATTATTCCAAGAGCAAGAAGGGAGTCAGAGATCTGACAAATGTGGTGTGAGTCCTAGTCCAGCTCCCTGTTTGACAGCAGGATAAGCTATATCTTTCTTTTCCCCAGCAGGCACTTGCATAGTGAGCTTTCTCAGTACCTACAATGCAGGAGATCCTTCAACCTGCTTGAACAAAAACTCCTGGGTTTCTCAGACACTCCCAGTAAAAAATTATTCCTGTCTAAGCCACTCTCTAACCTGCAATAAACTAACCTAGAGGAGAAGGAAATATCAAAGGAGGAGAGTAGAAAGAGAGTAGAAAATGTTCCTTTCTGTGAATCAATGCCAGCCCAGCTTCATCAGCTATAATTTAACCATGACAGAAAATGATCCATGTGGAACAAACCTCCACCAAATGGAACAATGGAGCCACAGTTAATCTTCCGGTTAACTAGAAATGTGGTATGAACAGAAGTACCTAAAAACCCAGCGAAATAATGAACAACAATAAAGAAACCTGTTCCCTTAAGACGGCCTAGACAAGAGTTCAAAAGTATCAGAAGGCTAAGCAGGGATAGGAGAGTAGGATTTCAGTCTGGTAGCACATTACTTAACTTGAACTTTGCTTTAACAGATTCCTACACAGAAAAATGAATTTTAAGAGTACTTGAGGCTCTACCCACACTCTCCTTAGACTGTGAGAGCATAAAAGTCTGGGGATGCCCTTATTTGGGGTCCATCCTCGGAGGTACCCAGCTCAAGCTGATATTTTGTTATTGCAGCTAGATTAAATTATTTTAGGCATTAAGACTCTTCCATGGGAAACTGGATCGAGCAGGCAGGGAAAGCTGGTCTGACTGTGAGTGTGGGGCATGCTGTTGCCAAGGGGCTCAGTCTCAGCTTGGGTGGTGTGGGTGTGACCGCCAGAGTGGCTTCTGGATGGCCAGACAGGGAAGGTTCCTTAACAGTGAGGAACAGGCTGAGCAGGTGGACTTTTAAGTGACTGTGTGGAGAACAGCCAGAAACCAGGAAAGCAAGCCAGGCACTTTGTGAAATTTTCTTGCCCCAGTGTTAAGCAAGTTAAACCAGACTCCATGGCTTGTTTTCCTTCAGGCAAAATCTGTGCAGGTCTAACCCTCTTGTCCTCAGGCCTTGAGTGAGCAGCACATTTTTAATTTCTAGTTCCTTCAAAAAAAAGATATGGGAAAATTCAAACCGGAAGAGAATTAAACAAACTCAGGAGTACCTTATGATTGACATGAAACTGCCTTTGGAGCTTCCTAAATACCAGAGAAGCCTCAAATCTGGTTGGGTTGATATCTAAGTGTATGTTAGCAGTGATAACTAAGTACTTCTTACAAAACAGTGTTATAAGTGTTTATGCTTGCATACACCCATGCAATGCTTGCCCACCCACACACCATATCAACCTAAATGTGAAGGAACGTTGTTTTTCAGGAAAATAACCACCAAAATTTACTCCTTCATATAATTAGGTTGCTCTGTCCCTGTTGCCAATGCCTTGCTGAAGCAATACATGGCAAGGACTGAGACACTTAGATAAATGAGGTGTCCTGGGCTAAACTTCATTAATATATCAGTGTCTTATGGAAGGCCTGCCTGGACTAAACTCAGCAGTTTTCCTGTTAACGCATCTGCAGAATGCAAGGTTTTGAGAGAAGACTATGTGGGCAGGGATATCTTCTCTATGTTTTGCCTCTTATGCCTTCCCCATGTAGAACAGAAAGATCTGAAATCCCCAGGAGAAGATCAGTGTGTTCACATTTCCATCAGTAAGACTTGGGCCAAAGCAGACAGTGCATGGAGACCCCCTAAGTGTAGTGTCTCTGCAGGAAGCACAGCATCCCATGTGCTTGGTTATAAAAAAGAAAGCAAAGTCCTGAGTGCAAATGACCAGCACTCCATCACTGAGATGACGGTGTGTGCCCACCCACAGCACACCCAAGGTACTCACTTGGCACAGTCGAGCTGTGCCTGCAACAATCCCTCTCTTCTGGGATGTCATGCAAAGGAAGGCAAGTTGCTGTTTGCCCAGGCTGTTGGATATTTGACAGATTCTGGAACAAATGGGTGAATTTGTCTTCTCCATTAAGGACAGAATTTTCAGTCAAGGAAGGAAACAGTCAGGGAAAGCTCCCTGAAAGGGATCCTTAAGAGAGATCTTTAGAGGCACAGACCTGGAGGAGGCAAAGGGAATTGCCCTATCTCCACCTTGGAACCACTGCTGTATGTCACAATTGGCCAGACAGGTAGTCCATATTATAGTTCTATAGTTTCCTTTCCCTTGATACCGTGCCACCTGCAGGCGTTTTAATAACTAGTATCCATTACAGGAATATATGTGTTTGCATTCAATGGTGCCACTTTTGACAGCGAAACCCACCAAAATCTCTAGAATTCATTTTTTACAGGTAGACAATTGCCTGGTATCTGCCTTGTGTCTAGGGGTTTGCTTTCTTTTTTATGACTAAGCAGAATTTTTTTACATCTCAGTATACAATTAAAATTGTGACTTCTTTCTGAACTCCTAGGGATAAGGAGAGATATAGGATTCCACAAAAGATCCCCAAATTATACTAACTGGTTGCAACAGACAGGAATATGACTCACCATGAGTGAAAACTATGCTGCCACTGGGAGTGGCAATGGTTTTATATCCCATTGCTCCAGAAGCCCCATCAACAAGCTCAGCTGTCAAGTTGACACCACCACTTCCAAGGAGAAGGTAAATATCTCCATGATCTTTAATTCTAAATGACAGAAATAGAAAATGTCTAAGGATGGATACATGCATTAATGATATACATACTGCTTAGCACATATATATGGCATATAGCCTATTTTGAGGAAGTGAGAATATTTTTAAGTTGCTGTGCAATGGTTTTTATTACATTAAAATGTATGGGCTGTGTAATGAATTTTCGCTTGTAATGAATGCTTAGCTTGCACAATGGCTTTACTAAGTATATTTCTAAATAAGATCAAAACGAAACTGTTTTCCACTTCTTTATGACCCAACTTAGTAATTTATGAGAGCATGGTCTTCCTACATTGTTCCATCTTTTAAATATTTATATGGATAATTTAATTCTTCTGATGTAATGGGGAAAGATATCTTCCACTCCTGTGGAGAAACTTATTCATACTCAGTAAGAATCAAACCAAAAGTGGCTTAGAATGGTGGAATCTCTAAAATACTTTCTAATGGATCAGATGTTTCTACATTGCTTTACTGGATAAGGATATTGGAAAGAGGAAAGGAATTCTGTCCTAGGTGTAAGATATGAACAGCTGTGCAGAGCATTCAAGATTATCTACTTGTAATAATTGTGATTGCAACTGAAGTGTATTTGGGAAAAGAGTTTAAGCTGCAGATAAAATAAAAATTATGACTGGAATTTTTTTACTAATATACAATGTGCCCTTGTTAAAAATCTTGCTAAGTGACACTGTCTCTAGTTCCATTTTTTGCCAAATGTTTATTAAGCAATGAACCTCAGAAAACACAGTATGTGAGGCACAGGTGATTAATACACATGAAGTTTTTAGAGAGACAAGAGAGAGAGATACGATCAAGGGTGTAATTAATAAGAGCTATGCCTGGAGGACTCGAGGCAAGGAAGATCAAGATATAAACTGAGCTGGCACTGTGGTTAGGACAAAGTTAGGGCTAAGTGACAAAGCCATAGCTATTGCTTGAGCTGGAGAATCAGCTCAGCTTGGAATACTGCTTTGCAAATGTGTTTCTCTTGCCATTCAGCGTGCTGGTTTTCAGATCCACTATGAAATCCCAAATGTAGTGAACAGGGAACCTTCCATGAAGAGCTGAATAATTCAGCCAAGCTATTGCAGAAAACCTTATCACGCTCTACCAAGGCATCTAAAAGCAGCAAGGTGTAAGGATGAGAAGCCTAAATTACTTTTCTCATGTTTCAGGTGATTGTGGTGTCACAATGTGCTCTCTCAGTGCAGCCAATGCCAAATTCTGTCTTGATTTCTTCAGAGAACTGAGCAAAAGGAAAAGAAATGAAAACATCTTCTTCTCCCCACTAAGTCTGTCAGCTGCCTTTGGAATGGTTGTCCTCGGAGCCAGGGGCAACACACTTGAACAGATTGAGAAGGTAGGTTTCCTTTGCTCTGAAAAGGGAATGGTGGTACGAGGCTGATATTGTTTCTAAACACCCAAAGGATGGATGGACACATAGAGCCCTTTAAAATAACATTATGCTGTTCCTAATACCAAACTTCTCCAGCTATTATGGTTAACATTATTATGGTAATTGATCATTCAAGGAACACATCAGTGTTAAGAAAAGTGTTTTGTAGGTATCCCTGCACACTCCAGGCCTCAGAAGTATTTCTTCCCTTTACATGATCTTCTGCCTTCTCTGGACAACCAAAGTCTTCTTTCTTATGAAGAAAAATTTCATGCACTCACCCCCTACTAAAACTGCTTGTTCACTTGCAAGGATCTCATGGTGAAGAACAAAGGGGCTTTCCTCAGTGACTGTGTCTGGCTGTGTTTTGGGATGGACTTGCAACACTGCTTTAGCTTTGAACTACCCTCACTGAGTGGCATTCATCCAACATTTACATTGCAGGTGTTTCATTTCAGTGAAGTTTTGAGCAGTACAAGACAGAGCAACAGACACCGTTCTGAGAAGGTAAGACACAATTGCACCTCTGAGCTGAAGCAGCAGGAGCCAGGTTGTCAGCTCTTTTCCTTGCAGATAATCACTTAATCAGAGGGCACAGCAGGGTTGATCAACCTCTCCACCTAGATTTGCAGACCTGCTTATTACTGTTCATTTACTAATTATTTAAGGGGCCTTGTGAGATCACGCATTTCAAGGGCTAAACCTTCTCATTACAGGTTTCTAACCAAAACAGTAGTGCCAATCTAAAAACTGCTAAGTTCTTCAAGTGCCACCTGCAAAGGTTTGTCTGCAGAGCATGCCAAGGGCACCCTGCAGCTTGCTTCTCCCAGGTTCTAAGCCAGCAGTCTTTTGCTTAGTGTGCACAGAGACACTGCCGTACGATACAACATGGCTTGAAGGTGAACTTGTTGGAACTTGTGCAGGTTTCCAGACTAAGGAGTCAGAAGCAGTTTCCAAGAAAGAGGCCTCAGTGATAACAATGGAATCTGCAGGACAACCTTGGCTAACAGTAAACAGAGAAAAACCTGCTAATATTCCACAGAATGATACAAGTGAAGGGTTCTATTAATAAAGTTAAAATTAAGATAGATAAGAACTGTGTGAATTCACAAAAAATGCAAGCTATATCTTGGTTGATACTTAGCTATAGCTGTGTGTTGTTAGATCATTTTGATGGAGTGCATTAGTTTTAGAAATATGTGTAAGTGTATGTTAGTATAGTCCTTTCTTGTACTCTTGAAATCTGTACTCAGGGGAACATAAAGACGCAAGAATGGAAACATTTAGTGCCTTTTCTGCCTTTCCACTATTCCTGAGTAGAACTGTAACTTTAGGCAAAGAGAAATAAACTCTCATTTCTGTTTTTGATGCAGTCAGGTTGTCTTATTAACAACTAAGGCTTACAAGCCCCTTAGTAAGACACTAAAACTGTGTCTGTGCAAAAAGCCATCGACTACATGAACTGGTGCTGGCCTGAATGGGAATCACTGTCATTCTGTACCTCTGGCACAGGGGGAGTAGGAAGTGGTGTCTTGATGCCTTTTTTCCAGTGCCTGTATCAACTGGGTGAAGTAGCGTTTCTCATGTGGACAGAGACTGTAATTCACCCTTGGGTCCCGTTTTGCATAGGATAACTCAAGTCTACCATGAAACTTCTGTTTTCTTGTTTGGAGTGTGAAGAAGATGAAGGAGTCCATTCCCAGTTCCAGGCTCTGCTGGCTGAAGTCAGTGAACCCAGTCCAGGCTGTTGTCTCACCATTGCTAACAGGCTCTTTGGAGAAATTACTTATCCATTCGTCCAGGTAAGTGGCTGTGGTGTCCCTTTTTACAGTCCCAGGAGTGAGAAGCTCAGCAGAATTTTTTCAATCATAAAGCATGAAGGGAAATGAAACACAATGGCGCTGGTCAGGGTGTGCTAACAAATGACTGCACTTCCCAGACTGCAGGCAGGGAGCCTTTCCATCTCAATTGCCCAGTGGTTAGACATGGGGCAGAGCACAGGTAAGCCAGAGTTGAAGCGTTGAGATGAAGAAACAGATGTGTGGTAATGTCTCTCTCTTGGCATTTCAGGAAATGTGGTGAAAGTGATCCTTGTTGCTTGTTGTGTCATTTCTACCCAAAGAAGAAACATCGGTGTCCAGCAGAAGACTTCCCTCCCTCCCCCATTGTGTTCTTTTCCTCATGGAATTATTTTACTCACTCTCCCATCGTTCCCTCAGTCCATGCAAATATAGGGCTCTGTGACTCCAAGCAAGGCTTAGGAGAATGTCTTTGAGATCTGTGTCAATTAGTCTAATTTAAGTGTAATTGACCATCTCAGAACACTCTTGTGGAACACTGATGCCCAGACAATGCAAGTTCATACAAATAATTTACTCAGGAAAATAGCCTTATGGTGTCTAAAAGAATATTGCTAGGAAAGTGTTGTTTAATCTCTGTAACAACTTTTCTCTTTTGAAGTCAAGATTTCTTCTGGCTTCCAAGGTGCGTCCTTTGTGCTCCAGGGGAACAGAGATTTTCAGAGCCAGAAAAAGGTGACTAGAAGACAGGAGAAGTTTTACACATAATACAAGTTATAAATTTTACAGTTATATATCCACACTGAGTAATACTTGCACATATACCTACACACAGAGATCTCATTGGGATATTATCAGTCCTGGTTATTTGTTGAGAATAAGATAGCCGTCTTCATTTGGTGGTTGGGGAAGACAGGCAGATAGCAATGGTATATAAGCTTAAACAAAGGTACCAGGTTTTGATCTTAGATATTTTTCACTGTGCTGAGACATTTCTGCCACTGATTACAGTTTGAAACTATATAAAAATATTTTTTCAAATAGTTTTTTAATAAATAATCTCTCTCTAAAACCTGAATGCTTATTTCAATCAATTTCTTCTATATGCCTTTTTTAACTCATTCTTTTCTTGCTGTTCTACTTCATGGAGTTATCCTGAAGCCATGACATTATCCTATAAAAACCATCTCATTGAAATAAAGTTCTGAAACTTGTACTTTCCAGCAATACTTGGATTCTACAAGGAAATTCTATCGAGCAGAACTGGAACCAGTCAATTTTAAATACACTGAAGAAGAAGTTAGAGAAAAAATTAACTTCTGGGTGGAAAATGAGACAAAAGGTAAAGAAGAAAACATGAAAGTTACTTGATTTGAAATTCAAATAGAATAAATAGTTAGGGATATCACACATGAATTCCACTTTCCACTCTTTTTTCTAAAGGGAGCAAGATTTTTATATATTAAATAACTATTTTGCTTTGGTTATTTTTTTCTTTCTCAATAGGAAATAAATGTAAGAAGAGGAACAAAAATTCCTTCAATTCCTGATTTCCAGAGCTGTACACAAAATTTTTGTGCTTTGTCTGATAACTCTATACTATTTTTCAGATTTACAGAAATAATTATTAATAGTCAAAGTCAACTGATTGCCCAAACAAAGTAATTATTTCTAATTCATTATTTTTAAAGGTAAAATCAAAGACCTGTTTGCTGCTGGTTTTATTGATCCCTCTACTGTGCTTGTCCTGGTCAATGCTATGTATTTTAAAGGAAAGTGAGCAGCAGAATTTAAGAAAGAAGACACTAAGGAAGCATATTTCCATCTGAACAAGGTATAGTATGGGCAGCAATTGACGCAGCTGGGGGATGGAACTCAGATGTCTGTCCCCTATAACAACAGATGGGAGCTTTCCTTCTGTTTGTTATCTCAAGATAAAACATGGGTCTTCAACCAGAACAAGAGAAGACTGCATCTTCTCTCCAGTTTGATAACCAAATATGTAACTGTTTGTACCAGTTCACATCAGAAGTGGGTCTTGTGTAGCTGAGTTCCTCATTGGGTCAAAATCACTGAGCAAATGCGCCGATTTTGTTGAGGATTTTGCTGTTACAAAAACAGTCTCATTTGGGATTTAAACTGAGGATTCTGTTCCTCTGCTGCTATTTATGAACAGAACAGTGTAAGCTTTCATGAACAAATGAGCTGAAGGCAAATTATTTCAGGGGAATGTATGCCTTATTCATGAAGAATTAAGGTTTATGGTTGCATCAGGTGCATCAGTTTCCTCATCTGACATGCCAGGCAGCTGTGGGTAAAGTAATCTTCCATCAGCAGAAAGGGAAAAGTAGTTTTTATGCTTCTAACATGGATAACTTAATTGGAGATACAGCTGAGAGGAACAGATCAATGTTAGAAGTGCATCAAACACAACTGCAAATAATGCTTTCAGGTTGAACTCTAACCTCAGTAGTGAAACAAATTAAAACCAGAGTGATAATTTCTATATTTTCCATTTCCAGTTTCTGTTTCCATTTCCACCGTGTTTCCATTTTCCATGTTCTATGTGTTTCAGAATGAGAGTAAGGCAGTGCAGATGATGTTTCAAGAAGGGTATTTTAACATGGCCATCGTAGAAGAAGTGAAAATGAAAGTCATAGAGCTACAATACTATAACAATGAACTGAGTATGTTCATTCTTCTTCCTGAAGTGGACTGTGATGGCCTAGAGAAGGTAATACTTCATTTTCTCTCTAGTAAAATATGTAGAGAGCAATACTTTAACATTGCTCTAATATTGTCAGAAGTCAGGTGGGGAAAACTGAACTTCTTTTTCTCCCATTCATTATGGTGCCATTCATTACCATCAAACCCACCTTACAGCTTGAATGTGCCCTCACCTACGAGAAACTAGCAGAGTGGACCAGCTCTGCTAGGATGGAACCGCTGAGAGTCAAGCTGTACCTGCCTCAGTTCAAGATGGAGGGAAGTTATGTTCTCAACAAAACTCTCCAGGAGATGGGAGTAATGAATGTCTTTGACTGGGGGAAAGCTGACTTGTCAGGAATCTCTGGGAGAGGTGGCTTGGTTGTGTCCAAGGCCATCCAGAAGACCATTGTGGAAGTCAATGAGGAGGGCACTGAAGCAGCTTGTGCCACAGGGCTGCTTGTGATGCCTCTGTGCTGCCCAGCTACTTATGAGTTCAAAGTTAACCGTCCATTCCTCTTCTTCATCAGACACAACCAAACCAACACCATTCTCTTCTTTGGAAGGTATTCCTCTCCTTAAGTGGAGTTTATATGGAAATTAGATCTTTCTCCCTACTTACATCCAAACTGGCAAGCAGGAAGGACAAAAGACAAAACAAAAGACATTTCTCTAGGCTTTATCCTGAAGTGTTCATTTGCTAGAAAAATAAAGACTATCTGAGAAGAGCCAAATTAAGGATCAAAACCTAAAACCCATGAACTTTAGACATGTTTTACTTTTAGGAGGCCTCACTAAAATGACATCTGCCTTAAAATACACTGTGATTTTTGCCAAAGAGCTGTAGGCCTCTAGGAATGTCAGCATAGAAAATCTTATTTTGAGCCCTTCCCAATGCAGTATGGATCCAATAAACTCGTGATTTTAGTGCCCTAAAGATAACTGTTGTATTTGCTCACATGGAGGAGACAGGAGGTTAGGGATCTGCATTAAAATGATAAGCTTAGTTACTTGGTCTCCTTTAGCTTTACCTATCCAAACTTTGTAAGGCTGAAAGAAAATACCCCTTCGTAGGGGCGTAGCAAAGTATTCCCATGGACCTTCCTTTTAGTTGTTGATCAGGGGTAATATTTCAAGCTGGAACTCTCAGGATTTGTTCTCAGAGATTGGAGAAAACAGAAGATTTTCTGGTGTAATTTTGCTTGTTCTCAAGCACAGCAGAACCAATTTAATTTTTTTCTTTTTCTGTGAAAAACCCTGTGTGTGAGAAAGTTTTCCAATTTCTTCATAAACTTTCATGTAACAAAAACAGGATTCCAGAATAATGGGATTCGTTTTCTGACAAGGCCTGCTCTGTGATGGCTGGGAATGAGATACATAATTCTTACATAAAATTCTAAGTAGTGATCAGCCATTCTCACTTCTAAAAACTAGCTCTGTTTGTGCCTCAGATACCATTAGTCTCTTCTTCCAGCTTTTTTATGAATCAGTAACATAAAAATATTAAAGATCTGTAGTGATGGTATTTAGATGGGTAGCCTGTGTCTGTTACATTAATAATAATAAAACCACTGCAAGCTAAATATTAAATGTTGTCATCTGCAGAATTAAGTCAACAGAGGAATAGTCCTATATAGCAAGTGAAAATAAGGGTAATCCTTTAAAAAATGTAAATGACACTGAAGTCTCTCTCCCAACTTTTAAGTATTCATCATGCTGAGTTCAAGCACTGAACAATTTGACATTAGGATAAATAAACCCTGAACCTTACCTACTGCTTCTCTCTCACATCTGATTTTACCTGGGAATTAAAAATGCTGTGTTAGGACATGGCTGAGCAAGTCCAATGCCACTGAGAAGAAGGAGAATGCTTCTTTTGTCTCCTCCTTCCCTGTGCTTCTGCTCCCTCCCTTATGCCGCCACTAGTACTTGCCTGACTTGAGGATGAGCAGTTCTCTGGGATGCAAATGAAGGGGAAAATATTTGGTAAAGCTAATTTAGTTGCTGATGACTTAGTTCCCTAAACCACATCCTGGTTGTCACAGAGTAAGTGGTGGAAAGGCATAGCAAGAAATTAAAGAGAAGAGAGCAGCCTGCCTGGTTTGGCAGTAGTCAGTGTCCAAAATCCACAGACAGATGAAAAATACTTGCTTCTAAAAGAAAAATATTCCACCCCTTTGATGACTCACTTCCCCTTTTCCTGTTACTCACTGACGGGAAGAAGGTAAACACTGCAAGCATAGTAGTGCCATTTCAGAACTGCACAGTCAAAGGGCTCTTCTAAATGTTGAGAGGTGCAGGAAAAATTACAGTAGATTACAGTACTCCACACAAATTGAATTGCTAAACAGAGCAGATCCATTATAATCTCATATGGCTGCAATTGTCATGTGAAATACAGCCCGAAATACTAAAATTGCCTGTTTAGACACAGTTGCCCTATCAGTTAAATGAAGAGAACACAAATCACAGGCTGTTGGGTCTTCTGATGAATAAAGTATGCAAAAAATAGTTATCCATGTTTTTCAATGACTCCCACTGGTGTTTTGTGTATATCTGGTTTGATACAAATAAAACTTAGTTAGGTTAAAGGAAAAAAAGAGTGAAATGAACAATGGTAGAATTTGCTAGCTTGCACAACCAGGTCTATACATTTTCAGATAAAATGTAAAAGAAAAACAATTATTGGCATGTGTGATAAAGGCAAGTATTTAAACATATCCTAAAGATCACGACTCTCACAATAGCAAAAGGAATTTTGTAAGTGAGCAAAGAAGGTGTGGCTGTAACAAGGATTGTCATTTTATTACAGTAGAAATGCTTTTGAATTTTTTTCTCAAACTTGCTTGAGGGATATCTGGATAGTTTGGAACTAGCAATAAGATACATTATAAATAAAAAGCATCTATTCTCTCTTCATGTAATCTGTTTGTCTAATTGCCATCTTAATTTACAAGACACCTGAAAATGTGGTGAAAACAGCCAGGACCTGAAAAGTAACCTCCTGCTGCCAATGTAGTGGTAGCAGCTCCTACTGTAGAGGGCAGTTCTCCCACAAAATCAGAGATGTTTACTTAAAAATAGCAGATAAGTCCTCCTTTCTTGCAGCAAGTGCATCTCCTGTGGTAGCTTGTAAAAGTGCAATGCCAAACAACAGAGCTTGCAGGCCAGAGAAAAGCTGGAGACTCCAAATGGTGCCTGGAGCAGACATGTTCCTGAGGGGCAGAGCGCTGCCTCTTTGCAGGGGACAGGTTTGATGCCAAGTGTTGCTTGAGCCACACCAGCGTACACGACAGCCTACAAATGTGTACACTGACCAAAAACAAAGCAAAAGATGTCAAATAGTATTTGTATGAGGATCCATGGAAAGGTTATACCCATTTGTTCCACACTAGACAGATCTGTGTCTTTCCAGTCAGATTACTGAGCAACCCTCAATTTACATATTTACATTTCCACTGAACTCTGATGTCTCTGATGGTTGCAGAGGTCCTCAGTTTTCTCTGTTATTGTGTTTTCCTTTAAATTGTCTCTTAGTACTGATGTATAACATCATTGTTATTATAACTTCAAAATGGATAGACAGGAAGGGCAAAGGGAAAAAGCCAGAGCAGCCTTGAGTCATAATACCTTTTGCCATATGAAGGCCAGCGCTTACTTCCTTCAAAATATAAGTAGTAGAACGTTTTTTGGTGGGAAGTCCTGATTTCTTATGATTCCAGTAAGAAAGACACTCAGACACTGTAAAGTTTCACTTCAAATGCCATTTATTGGAGCTAATATTATAAAGGAAAAGAAGAAAGCATTGGCAAACCTATGTCCTTTCAGAGGCTGCACCAGCTGTGTGCACCAGGCCAAGAGCAGCACCCCTTGCCAGAGAGCACCACCAGCACGACACTTGCAGTGAGTGAGATCCAGTTCCTCAGGGAGTGGCTCCCCAGGGAGTGACAACTGGGCAAACCTCTTCCTTTCTTTTGGCAAGTGTGTGGAGCAGGAAAAAAAGGCACTATTTTACTTCTACTGCTTTATTATAACAAACTGAGTTATTTGTAGGGCCAATCAAAGGGTGTAGAGGACGGGTGGGTGTGCTTGGCCTCCTCTTACCTTGGATTACTGTGAAATACAGTATGCAGTGACATCCCTACTATCAGCTACCAGGAGCTGCAACTACTTCTGCACTAACATTGAGTGTAGAAAAAACCCCAACAAATTTACCCAAGGGTTTATAGTTGCAGACTACTCTGGACCAGTTGTACTGCCCCCTTCATGACTGCTAGTAGAATCAAACTTCCTTTCCTCCATGAGCTTATTTACTTGGATGTTTTAAACCATCTTGCCTGTCTTGTCAAAGTAATTTTTCACCTTAGGGCGGCTGATCTCACTTGGAAACTGAGCAGTTATCAGATGTTCAACCCCTGTACCTGAGTGTGGAATGGTTGTGGTCATCATGTTGTTGTAGACATATGAGGTGTGGAGTGCACAGAAAAGGCAAATATATTTGATGGGAGAACATATTATAAACACCTACAAGCCCTCTCTCCCAGAGGAGCTGATGCAACAAAATGTTTATTGAGAAAATCTTGGACATTATGCAGAGGTGTGTCATCTTAGCAGGGCAGGCTGTGTTCTTCCTGGATGAAGTCCACAGAGGTCCACAGAGGAAAAATATATTGAGCCAGAGTATACAAAGAAGTGCTGGCATCCAGGAAAGCTCTCCATGGAATCTGACCAATAGCTGGAACTCTAATGTGAATATGTGGAAATGGGAGAAAAGAGAAGACACGCTACAGCTCTTTGCACACACCACCTGTACCCTCAGGCAGTAATGGTTTGATAAGTATGGATGACATATAACCTACATCAGCCCAGCTCACAGAAAAAGAAAGAGTGAACAAGGTGAGAGGAAAGGTCCTTACCATCTTTAGATTTTCCTCTCGTCATTGCTGCTGTGACATCCTCATTCTGACCTGGGAGACTGAAAGCCATCCCAGTTATCAGTCTCTGTACCTACATCCCTGCATTTTGGCAAAACTAAGAGCACTGCTAAGGGTAAAATAGCTCCCTTTCCCAGAGTGTGCACCTACATGCTCTGTGACTTAATACGTACGAGTCTAGATTTCTATTACACATCCCTATGGCCTTTACAGATGATGGATTTGTTTCTTTATTGCTCATCAAGTTTGTTATTCAATAAAGAGCAATAGCTTTTTACAATTGAATTATATTTTATATTGTGCATTATGATTGTCTAACAGACCATGAATGTTCCTGCAGACAGATTCTGTGGTTTATTCACCTGCCATAGTAAAAAGGTAGGTATGGAAGATCTATGAGAATGGCCTGTGCACATACCATGGGCCTTGTTGCCATGACCTGTGGAGAATGAAAATTAAAAGCTGACTCTCCATCATCCTTTAAATCCTACTGGCTGATTTAAATAAATTTCTGACTACTTGGATACTCTGGGGTCTGACTTACAGCCCAAGAAATATGTAATTCCTGACTGTTCCTCTAATCTCTTGCCCTGCCATGCCCATCCTCAGACCTCTAATTAATCTCAATGCTGTTGCTTTAAATGTTTTCATCAAAATGAGGTTTTTAGCAAAATGTGCTTTCTCCTCAGAGCCTTTCACCCCTCCTCCACATGTTATGCTGTAGACCCTTTAGTTTCACCTGAGGTAAAAAACTTTAGTCTCACCTAGGCAGACAAATACAAGTGGCTGTCCTTTAAAAAAATACAAACTGTTAACCACACCTATCTTTGGACTCTAGGGACATACTTCTGCATTTTGGCAGACCAAAACGTCTTCCAGTACTATTTGGTCTTGAAAAATAGAAGTTTTTAGGTTTGTTCTTACATGGAAAAATCCATTTCAGATCCCTCTGAATAGAACGACCATCGCGCAGCTGGCTTTGCTTGGAATTGCATTATTTTGACAGCATCAGATGGTCACCATTCATGAGGAACTTGCCACTGTTGCACTGCACAGACGCTGTAGTGAGCTGTTGGATATCTATCAGAGCTTCAGCAGACAGCCCAGCATCCACTTTTCTCTGCATGCCTGGTGGCAGTGCTGCATTACGGTGCTTTCTGCTCTGACAGTGCCCTACAGGTGAGAACAAGAGAAATGTCTGTGTTTTCTGGGACTGATGCAGTTTTTGCACTTCCTGGTAATAAAAGACTTTTCCTCCACTGTATCCACGGATGCTTGCTGACAGTGGACTGCAGTGGGAACTGTTTGCTCCACCCCAGATCACAGCACTATGACCAGGTCATATTTTCCTGTGATATTTTGGGATCTTTAACTTCACTTGACTGTGAGAATCACCTGGCATGATGTTACAGCCAGGTTTATTAAAAATCTATTCTGTTTTGTTGAATATATTTGTATCACTGTTTTTCCCCCCCCTTTTTGTATTTGTTTATCATTTGGTTCTAGTTACCCAATAGAATTCCATCACGTTAATATGTAAATTAAAAAGAACTGCATGAGACACAGCTTGAACTCAAATTGCTATGGTACGGCCTTAAAAGTTAACCCAAAAGCTTAATTAATTCAATTTATAATCAGATTTTGCTTCAATAAATGAAGGTTGACTTGCTGCAGATACAGTACAAGTTTAACATTGGTCTACTCAATGTTCCAAAGTGCAATGAATCAAAAGGTCATGACAAAAGGCAGTGACTGAAAAGATGACTCCTTGAAGGCAACAGTGGGAGTGCCTCAGATCATGCAATATATATCACCAACAGCTCTGAGAAGCTGTGTAGGTTCAGCTGGCAAGCTGGATTATTGCATGCCTCTTTGAAGTTTGTGGGGTAAGTATTTCTCCAAATAAAATATAATTTCTTATTTGTATTGTTTTAAGAACTGTCAGGTAAATATAAGAGAGGTATATAAAAAGACAACATATGCAGTAATTTTACATTGTCTTGTCAATTTATCTTACACTGTTTGACTATCAAATACTTTCAGGTGTGCAAAGTAGCACCACAGCTTTGAGTAGAAATAGTTCTTTTTCATTGAAAATCTGTTGTCACATTAAAACTGTTCTTTTATAACTTTGATAATTGGGAATCAAGTTATTTCTCTTTTCTCAGTCTCACTCTCTGGAGGACCCAGGTGAGGTACAGTGTGATAATTCAGGGAGTCTGTGGTTCTACAGTTCATTACTGTCAGAGGCCTCTCAGGTCACAGAATCCACATCTGCTCCAAACTATGGACATGTTTTATTCCTCCAACTTTAAATGTTTTAGAGATACAAGAAAAATAATGAACTTTCTTAGTCTTAGATTCAAAACTGTGTTTCAGAGAATATTTTTAACATGTCACATACATTTGCAACTACAGGACTTGCACCTGGCTGAAGAAATGCAGCTCTGTGCTGTTTCAAGCTGTACTGCCCAAATCCATATTTAGTACACACATATATATCTATATATACATGCTTGTGGGGTTTTTTTTGAACAATAATCATCATCAGAGATTAAATGTTTCAACCAGGACTACAGAAAAGAACCCCCTAAATTTGTATTTCATGTCCATGCAGCTGGCTGGGCTTACAGAACAACTTATCCCTATTATTCCTATGAAGTACAGGAAGGCAACCCCCAAATTTGTGGCTGGTTGTACTAAGCAGTAGTAAGATGTACATTAGGAGTTTAGTGAGCTGACTACATATTATTTAAAGATCCAGACCATGGTCCTGAGCAGCCATAGAAGAAATGAAATATGAAGTTTGCATTGTCTCAAATATCATTCAGAGCCCTCTGTGTGGCCATAGGGAAACTCATCCATTCAATGTCATACTTATCATACTGATGCATAGAAGAAACATCCAGTTCCTAAGAGGCTGGTACAAGACACTGTCTTGCTGATGAGATGGAATCTTGCTAGAAGAAAAAAACATGTTCTAATATAAAAATATTTCTAATGATCACAGAATCTGTAGATTTCACATCATTCAGCGGTGCAGCATCACAAATCCAGCAATGAGCTGATAGTTTCTGGGCTATTGGCAGTACTTTTTAAAACAAGACCTACATATCACCACAGCCCTATTTCTGTTTGCTTTAGATAACATTGATTTGACCATGGGCTCCATCAGTGCAGCAAATGCAGAGTTTTGTTTTGACGTATTCAAAGAGCTGAAAGTTCACCACGCCAACGACAACATCTTTTATTGCCCCCTGAGCATCATGACAGCCCTGGCCATGGTCTACCTGGGAGCAAGAGGTAACACTGAGTCTCAGATGGAGAAGGTGAGTTATATGAATGGGTATAAAGTCTCTATGATTCTGTTAAAAAAGACAGCAGAGTATCCATTTACACCTGTGTGAGTCCACTTGAGGGGAGCAAATCACATAGTCAGATTTGGCACTGGATTCAAACCTGCCTATAAAAAGAATGGCATTCCAAACTGTGAGGTTTGAATCTGGAGCTGAGTTTTCACTTACAGCTGTATTTCTCCAGGAAGGGCAAAACCAGCCTTTGGTTTTTGTTAAGAAAGAGCAGTCTTGGAAAATGGTTAAGGCAGGTGTCTTGCTTCAGTTAATATTATCTCACAGACCTGATTCCTCCCAGGTGGAAAAGACAGCTTGACACATACAAAAGATGAAACATTAGAAAATTAGAGTCACAGCTTTAAGTACAATGTAGTAAGGTTGTAGCTGATTCATAGGCTGAAGGCCATGAGCTGGAGAAGATCTAAGCTGAACATCATAGTCACAAATTTTTGGTGTGGCACCAGGTTTAAAGCTTACATGAAATTTCTCAGATCATCTGTGTGCTAATCAGACCCAGTTTGTCAAAACCTACAGTTTTAATACAAACATCAGTGACTCTCAGTGGACCTCACATACGTAGTTTCTACTTTCAATTGCAGGTTCTTCACTTTGACAAAATTGCAGGACTTGGAATTGGCCAGCCCAAAGTACAGAAATCTAAGGTACATTAATTTCTGTTTCATATTTTTCTCCTTAGAATAGACTGTTCTGATTGTGCTTTTAGTAGGTTTGACACCTTACTTGGTAATTTGGTTAACTTAGGAAATTTAAGTTAAAAAATAATACAACAAATCACCAAAATCCAAAGAACAACAGCAACAGAACAAACACCAAGCCATCAAGCAAACAAAAACACCAGAAAAAGAAGGCAGGCTGCACATTTTGCACCAGAACAAGTGACAGGACCAGACAGGATGCTTTGGACACCAGCTTGCCTTCTTGAGTAAACCTGCAAGTGCTGCTGAGGTACAGCACCTGGAGTCAAGGTAGAGCAGGCAGACACCCAGCTGAGACTCCAAAGTGGGACAGGAAGACGCTTCAGCAAAAAGATCTCAGAATCTTCAAAGGATGGAAAATAGCCACACTCTTACAGAAGCTGCAGGGACTTTTCCAATCTCCCATTGTAACTGCCATCCCAAGGGCACCATGGGGGGCTCCCAGTACCTTGGTACCAGCTGTATGCTTTTGTCTGTGTTAATCTGCCAGCTCTTTAAAGATAACACAGGCCATGGAGCC
This sequence comes from Formicarius rufipectus, assembly GCA_013399695.1. NCBI lineage: Eukaryota > Metazoa > Chordata > Aves > Passeriformes > Formicariidae > Formicarius > Formicarius rufipectus. The sequence goes on along the minus strand of VXAU01005172.1, from coordinate 772,565 downwards.
TGGGTTGTTCCCATCCACTTGGGATGCAAAGCAGAAGGTGGGCCTTAAAAAGAGCAACTCTTTTTTTCCCTTTTTCTTTTTTTTTTTGTTTTGTTTTGTTTGTTTTGTTTTGTTTTGTGGGTTTTTTTTGGGTTTTTTTGGTTTTTTAATGGAGGTTGTATTAGCTAGAACATTTAAGGACTGGGTAAGAATTTAAAAAGGAGCGGTTCAACACAATTATTCTCATAAAATGAACTCCCAGCTGCTGTTTATCATTGTGTAGTTTTCTAACATACTTTTAGCCTGTGTTGCCTGGAGTTCTATTCTTGGGACATTAGACAGCTGATCCATTATTTCAAGATATTATGAAACATTTCCTGACTCCCTTGCCATCTAGCTCTCTTCTTCCATCTGCAGCTTCTGCAGAAAGCTGCCATGGAAGTGCAAGCAGCACTGTGAACTAGAGGCTCTATATCTATGACAAGCCAACAGTTACAGTAATTGACACCAGTCTTTTCCTTTTCCCAACCTCATTCCCAAGCTAAATGGTTTTGGATTAATCAGTGAGGTTTTCTGCTTGTTATCACCTAAGATGAAAGCCATCATATGCCAAGAATGAATTGTAAATCATTAGTTGTTAATATATTGAACATTCCTCCCATGGAATTCTTAGGTTGTATTACCTGTTCATTTGCAACTGTTCAAACACTGTATTGTTTTCCCCATGTTATTTGTATCTTATAAATAATCCTCCTTCTAGTAAAACAACCTAACTGCGCCCTTTTTTTAATTTTCTTATCAACAACTCAGTGTGGCAAGTCTGTGAACATCCACTTCCTGTTTAAAGAAATTCTTTCTGATATCACTGCACCAAAAGCCAGTTATTCAATCCACATTGCCAGCAGACTCTATGCTGAAAAGACAAGTGCAATTCTACCGGTAAGTGTTTCTTGCTAAACCCTGTATAAACATGTAATCCAGGAGGACTGGCCAGAGTAGGTGACCTGTTAATCCAATAGTCTTCACTGGTGTGGAATTTACATGGCCTTTTTCCTTTGCCACTGCCCTGTCAACAGTCTGAATGGAAAGAAATTGGAGGTAAAAATATGGCCTTATTTAAAAATTAATGGAGTAATGAACAGAATTATTTGGCAATGTAATTCCCCACTTCTCCCTTGCACCCCTCTGTTGTTTGGTGTTTTTTTCCAGAAATAATATGACTTTAGCATATTTTTTCACTTGGAAACCTCATCTCAAAAACAGCTCTTCAAGTGTCAAAATCTTTCTTTCACATTTTCAAAGGAAAAGAGAAATACTCTAAAATAAAGAAAATATTTTTTATCTTTAAAAATAAGGAAAAGTGGTTTTTGAGTTTTAATTTTTTTTAAAGAAAAAAATTATAAAAAGATAATAAACAGTCTGAAAGGACCCTGAAAACAGGGGGGTTGGATCAGGCTTTCTTCCAGAAAACATTTAAGCACTTGTGATATATACTCTTAACTAGTCAAGTAATAAAAATGTCTGATCTGGAAACGTCTTGGACTAGATTAATTTTTCTTGCCCAGTTTTAGCAGGTGTTTCCAGGACATAAGCAATGAGAACAGCTTAACCATGACGTCACTATGTTAGCCATATTTTGTTTCATCTTCATACTGTTTTTAAAAAAATTATTATTTGAAGGCTACAATTATTGTCCTTACAGATCTACTTAAAATGTGTGAGGAAGCTGTACAGAGCAGGTCTGGAAACAGTCAACTTCAAAACAGCATCAAATCAAGCCAGACAGCGCATCAATTCCTGGGTGAAAAATCAGACAAATGGTAAAATCAGACAAGATTATGAAATATACTTCCCTCTGACAAACATATTTTATCAACTTCTGGAAAGACTAAACATTAGAAGAGAAATTTCCTCCTCCTGTCCCCACTAGTGGATATTTCCTGTGGAAAGTGATGACTCCCTTGCACCTGTATGGCAGTGACAGTGACAGTGTGTTTTAAACACAGCTGGCAAAGGCAAAGTTACCAGGATATGCACACTTTATATGAACACCTTTTGTGTCTGAAGAGCTTAACTTAACGAAGGTTAGCCCCAGCTTCTCTAGAATATAGGCATAATTTTACAAGGATGTGCTAGATGGGTAGGAAGTGGGCTTCCAGGGCAGAAAGAAATGCACACTAAGCTGATGGTGGGAAATGGATGATTCAGAAGCTTGTGTGTGTTTATCATGTTAAGGTGGGAGGAAAAACCAAGAATGAATTGTGAGATAGAATCACAGTCAGAAAGAGAAATATCTATATTGGTGCTTCTGTCTCTTTTTTCTTCTTTTCTATATAAATCTTATTTTTTGGAGCACTGATTAGAAATATTCCTAAGGATCTATCACACTGTTGAACCCACCTGTCTTCTTGCAGAAATGCCTGGCCAGGTGCCAGTCTTTCAGTGTAATACATCATTCTCATGAACATGAGTTCCATGGGCAGACCTTTGAAGAAGAGGAAGTCAGGTCAAGCAGCAGCACGTTGATTGACCCCTAACATGTGAGACCACTGCTGTGGAACTTACCACTCTCTGCCCTGCTTCTTTCCTAAAGGGCGTATCCAAGATTTGCTTGAACCAAACTCTGTTGATCTCCACACCGTGCTGGTCCTTGTGAATGCCATTTACTTCAAAGGGATATGGGAGATGGCGTTTAAAGAAGAGGACACTCAGGAAATGCCCTTCAATGTGACAGAGGTGAGGGACACAGACACGGCCTCTGTCCAGGGAGACAGGCTATTGTCTTGCACAGCCAATGTGAATGGGTGTTACAAATACAACATTCTCTGGCGATCAGCCAAGTGGTTTAGCTGGGCCCCTCACTGTCAGATTCTAAAGAGCTGTGCCTGACCAGGATTCCAGGGCACACGAGCAGGAGAGAGGAAAATGGAGACACGGTTCTTCTTCAAAGGCAACAGGCTCAAAGAGCAAACTGTGCCTTTCAGAGGGCTTGTACACTTGCCTGAACAAAGAAAAAAATTGCTTTCCTGTCACATTGTCTCCCATTTCTGTTTCTGCAGCAAGAGAGCAGACTCGTGCAAATGATGTGTCAGAACGGCACCTTCAAAGTGGCAAGAGTGGCTGCAGAGAAAATGAAGATCCTGGAGCTTCCCTATGCCAGCGGAGAGCTGAGCCTGTTGGTGCTGTTGCCTGATGACATCTCTGGCCTGAAGCAGGTATGACCCTGGCAGGGGAAGCAGAAGAAAGAATTATCATTTCAGAGGGTTTGGCTGCTGTTGGACTCTTTGCTGCCCCTTCCCATCCCAGTTGGGCACACGGTGGCTGTGCTGGGCAGGTGGGGGAGCACAAAAGCCACACAGGTGGCAGCAGGTGCTGAGGCAGAGACTGGCCCCTTGGGAAAGGTGTGAGCTCAGTTTTGTAAAATGAAGGTAAGGCAGTGCAGTGCTGCTGTAGCCCTGCAGAAGAGGATGTATATATGACAAGATTTTATTCATTTATTTTAATTAAGAGGTAATTTCCAACACTTGCCCCCCACTCCCCCCATAAACTGTTCAGGATACATAGCTAAAATTGTTGAGAATTAGACACTCCTTGCAGGAATCTTTTTTTTTTTTTTAAATAATATCCTTATTAAACATAATTGGGTTACTTTCGATAATTACTGTGATTGTGCCATCATAGAATGAAAAATGAAGTTAAAGTATGATCTTCATAAAATATTTTTGATATTGTGAAACCCATCAAGCTAGATAAACTGATGAGAAACACTTCTTCATTTAAGACCTCAGAGACTGTTAAAGATAGAGGTGGAAAGGAAATGCATGGAAAATATTTGGAAATTATGCATCAAACAGAAAAGGGACCTGAGTCTAATTGGATGAATATCAATAATCCATGAACATATAAAGAAGATAAGAGTGGCATAGAAAATAAAAGAAAACATCACAACTATTTTTAGTCAGGTTGAATAATTTTTTTTCCAGATGCATGAAAAGTAGTAAAAGAAATGGTATGTACTTCAGAAAAATCAAAAGAAAATTTGGACCAGTATGCAGTGAGGCAAGAATACAAATATAATCTATTGACTGTGCAACATGAATTGAAACTTCTTTTTTTCTTGGAAGAAAATGAAGACAAACACCAGAGTGAATGTAGAATGCTAACAGCATAGGGAAAATAAAAATGGACAGGTGGAAGGGAGAAACAAAACTTGATAAATTAATTTGATTCATTCACTTAAAGTTATCAAGGTTTTATAAAATTAATTCTCTGTACACAAGAAAGGAAAAAAAACAATGCAGGCTGCATTATGTGAACAATTACTCTTATTTCTGCAATATTTTTTAATTATAAAGCAGAGTTACTAAAGATGTAGAAGAGTTTGCATTTGTGAGACACTACAGGTAAATTTTTATGGCCTTTTTTTTTAACATCAAGCTGACTAATTTACTGCTCTGTGAAACTGCTGGGTTGTAATTCATGAAACACAAGATTAGTTGGGCAAAAGGGGATGTGTCATGTTGGTAAAAAATAAGAGGACAATGACACAGGCAGTACTGGAGAGGGAAATAATAATATACAAGAAGGATGCCAATAGAATGACTTCAGGAACCACTCTGGTTGGTTGCCTTTTTTTTTTTTTTTTTATGATAGCCTTGATTGAAATGAAAAACTTGTGTTTGCACCCCAGGCATTTCATTCCTGCCTCTCTTTGCAGCTTGAGAACAAAATCAACTTCGAAAAACTTACCGAGTGGACCAGCCCCAGTGTGATGGAGAAGAAGAGAGTGCAAGTGTATCTCCCACGCATGAAGATTGAGGAAAAATACAACCTCACATCTGTCTTAATGACTCTGGGGATGACTGACCTGTTCAGCCCTGCGGCCAATCTCTCTGGCATCTCTCCAGCAGAGAGTCTGAAGGTATCAGAGGCCATCCATGAGGCGTTCCTGGAGGTCACTGAGGAGGGCACTGAGGCCACTGGCTCGGCTGTTGTGACAGGAGACATCCAAGATTCCTCTGAGTTTGAAGAGTTCAGGGTTGACCACCCATTCCTTTTCCTGATCAGACACAATCCTAGTAACATGATCCTCTTCTTTGGTAGATATTGTTCTCCCTAAAGAGAAAAGGAGTTGGAAATAGTGCTTTCCATCCCCTCAGAAACATCAGACTCCCTTTACTCTAATATTGTAGTATTATCTCATCTCTTCATTATTTTCCCCAAGTGGAAATGCTGATCTAAGACATGCCCATCCAAGAAGCTTCCATAGCAAAGATACAACTGCAGGTGAGGAAACAGCAGCAAGCATGTCTACTTCTTTCCCTTATCAGAGCGGTGTCAGCATTGCTTGACAAATTTGCTTAATCAAAGTCTGACCCCACAGAGAAGGTAGGCACTCACAAGCTAGGAAAGGGGTCAGGTGATTTTCACTAAAGGAACCAGTTGTAGGCATGACTGCAAGTCTTTGGGAACCCATTACATAGAAAGACATGGGCTGTGCTCATCTCATTCCCTGGTAGTATCCTGCTGACAAACCCATACTGCTGTCCCTGAAACATAGGCTTTGAGATCTCCAGCCAGGAGATGCTTGTGGATAAGACTCTCTGTGAAGGTTATTAATTGATGACTATTTTTATCTTTGTTACTTAGCTGTTGTGAAATTGTGTTCAACTGCACTATCACTACTATTGTCCTCTCACCATGCCTCACATAATTCTGAATTCCTTTCAGAGGTTCTCCAAAGTCATGGAGAGTCTCCTTTCCACTTCAGAGAGTGCAAGGAAATCTTTGTCCAGGTGCAGTTATGTCTTCTCACAGAGTGTAGATTTGAAGTCTGAAACATGGATATCCGGATGATCCAGATGACCCAGGACTCAGAAGTGCCAGGCAAAAGAGCTCAATTCATGCTTAAAACACTGTAAGAACTTGAAATTTAAGAGCATTTTGATTTTTGTGAAAAATCCTGCAAGTGGTGTTAAAGAAACTAGTTTCTCCGTGGGAATTTTGTGAAAAAACACAGCTCTTAAAATAATCCCTGTCTCTCTTGATCTTGCTTAACAAGTGAACTGCAATTAGCACCTGGAATGCTCTCAGGTGTTCAAAGTACATTATTATTCCATGAATGCAGCTGTGCTTCTTCATTACTATGATAGTTAAAGGCTACATCTCTTGTTTATAAGAAATACAGGAGAATTATAATATTCTCGGCCTTTTGTTCCTATGTGTCAACTGTCATCTGCAAATATATATTGGCTCAATACTATTACCTGTTTTCATTCTAATCATACATTATTGATTTTGTTGCAAGCAATTGATTTTTTTTAAAAATCAATAAAAGAAAGTCACAAATGTTTGTCATGAAATTACATTTATTTTCTTATTTTTCTGGACCACAAACCCTTAAAAATATTATTGCACTGGAAACTGTTGTGAGCAAAATAAGATTAAGCACAAAATCCTCCTGTTTTCAGAATGAATAAAGCATGCCAATATGAAGTTTCATAGGCATTTATGAAATTAATGAGTGCACACATTTAGAGTTTTATTCCCTTTTGTAGTACAGATTACCAAGATATAGCCTAATGGAATACTAATTTGTTCTTAAGCATTTTTCAATACAACTCCAAAAGGTATTAGAGGTGCACTGACAATTGTCTGATAAATATTTCCAGGGGCAACTATTCTGCAACTCTGCCATCTTAGATGATGAAATCATCTGAAAAATCACATAACTCAAAAGGCATAATAAAGAATAAGTAGATTGACAACTATCAGGCTAAGCATTTCCCCACTGAGAGTTTAGAGAGGAAGTAATCTGTCATTAATATTGCTTATCATCTATTCCAATATGAAGGGACAGGGCAAACCTGGATATACATTCAGACAGGGGAACACGATGCTGGGGAGCAGCCCCCAGAAAGGAACTTGGGGGTCCCGGTTGATGTCAAATTGAATACGAGTCAGCAGCTTGTCCGGGCAGCCAAAGGGGCCAGCTGTGCCCTAAGGTACATCCCAGCATCAGCAGCTGGGTGAGGAGGGGATTGTCCCTCTCTGCTCTGCACTGGGGTGGCCTCACCTGGAATATTGGGGCAGTTTGAGGCACTGCAATGTAAGATTTAAAGCTGTTTGAGAGTGTCCAAAGGAGGGCGGGTGAAAGGTCTGGAGGGGAAGCCTTGTGAGGAACAGCTGAGATCATTTGGTTTGTTTGGCCTGGAGAAGACTGAGGGGAGACCACATTGTGGTCTTCAACATTCTCACAAGGGAAGCTGAGGAGTAGGCACTGACCTCTTCATTATGGTGACCAGTGACAGACCCTGATGGAATGCCAGGAAATTGTCTCAGAGGAGGTTTAGGCTGGATATTAAGAAAAAGTTTTTCACCCAGAGGGTGGTTGGGCACTGGAATAGGATTCCCAGGGTATGAAAGCTACCCTGACAGAGTTCAAGAAGTGTTTGGGCAACGCTGTCAGGCACATGGTGTGACTTTTGGGGTTGTCCTGTGCAGTGTCAGGAGCTGGACTTCAATGGTCCTTCCAAACTCAGGATATTTAATGCTTCTATGATTTTATTTCCACATTAACACAGAGTGTGTCAAGATAAAATCATACATGGTATGGTGCAAAGGGTATTTCAAGTCTGGCATCCACGTTATTTGAATATCATCAGAGTTTTTGTGATACAAAGTCAGTTGGTTTTTAGTGGTAAACCCAGCTATTTTACCAAGAATACTTTAATTTTTGCACTTTAGAAATTAAAGCAGTGGTATGAACAGTTCTAAGCGATGAAAAATTTCACTTCAAACCTTATCATAAGCAGTATATTCTCTTCTGCAGCTGTTGAAGTCAGAAACATTTGTCTTCTTGTAGCCAGAAGCAGCTGATCCAGTTTGTTAAATTTAAAAGCCTGTACCCTTAAACAATAAGACTTGAAAAAGATTACGTTTGCAAACTTGCCTTTCTATGATTATTAAACTGGAAAGTGCTAAAAGTAGAAAGATATGCCTCAGTGACCAACATTGTTTCCTGAATGACAACAAAGGTCAAAATGAAGGAATGGGATAAAGCAAAGGGGTCATGAGGCTTCCAAGCAAATAAAAATTTTTCCCCAAGGGGAAAACAGGTGGCAGCAAAAAGTGCAAACTCAGCAATACTGGACCAAACCTGTAAAAAAGTACCTGTCCGCCACAGGCTGGGTAGAAGGTAAAGTATTTAAAGCATTTGCCATGAAGGAGGTGGCAATGGGATGATGAATGCCTGCTGTGCCCTCTGAGCTCTCCAAAACACTGGAGAGATTCAGGAGAAGCATTCCTGCCTGTGCCCCAGAGAGATGCCAACAGACAGCTGAGCATGTTTGCTTACAAAAAACAAAAAAAAAAGGTAACAGCATTGAGACACTCCAAAAGTTGTTACTTGAGAAAAAGGATGAAATAAATACACCTTGAAAACCTCCTTTTTGCTCCTGGTATTTTTGTCACAGCCTTCCAAGGGCTTCTGACTTTTTGTTTTTTGTTTCTCTGCAGACTGCTGTGCAGCACAAGACAGAAGGAAGCACATGGAGGGCAAGACAAAAATCACAGAACTGCTGAGCTAGGAAATGACTTCTGCCAGTTTTGCATTCCAAGCTCACTCCTTCAATGAGGGTCAGCTACGGCAGGTTGCTTGGGTCCATGTCCTGCTGGGTTTTTAATATTTCAAAGGATGGAGGCTGTGTGTCCAACCTCAGTTTACCTCTCTTCCCATAAGAAAATGTATTTTCTTATGTTTAAATATAATTCATGCTATTTCAACTTGTGTCCATTTTCACTTGCCTGTTTGCAGGGGAAAGTCTGGCTCAATCTTTTTACCCTCCCATCAAGTAGTTTATGCACATGGGTAAGATCTGCCCATGCACTTTCTCCTCCTCAGGGTAAAAGTCCCATTTCCCTGAGCCTCTTCTCTCATCACAGACCCTTTATTCTCTTGATCATTGTGGCTCATCCCTGGTCGTGCTCCAGTACATCTGCCTCTCTTTTGTACTGGAACTCCCAGAGCTGGACACAGCATTCCAACTGTAGTCCCACCAGTGCTGATCAGAGGGTCAGGATAATCTTCCTTTACCTGCTGGCAATGGTTTTCCTAAGCCTGTTGTCTTTCTCTGCCACAAGGACACATTGTTGACTCACAGGCCAGGACTCCCAGTTCTTTTCTGCAAAGCTGACATGATGGCTTGGCCCTTTGTACAGTGACATTTCTCCTCCTTTGAAGCAGCATTCTCCTGCAGGAAAGGCAGGAAACACGTTAGGAATGTTGCTAAGACTCTCACTGGGTTACTAATTAAAGAAGAGAAAGGCTTCGTGGAAGAGTGTCTGTGTTGAAACAAACCAAGAGATAAGTTTATCCTATTTTGTGCAAAAGAAAAGTCCTATTTTTCCTGGGAGCACTTGCCAAGATAAAGGACCTGCTGGGCAATGAGTGATGGAAAGTAAAGTGATCTGCATGGTGGCATGAGCAGTGTTAGTCACAGGCTGCCATGAGGGACACCGGTAACTAAGTTCCCACATGGCACAGCCAGTAAACTGGTGCCAGTGGCCACCTGTCCTGTGCCACTGTATGCTGGGTGTAAGGACCTGGTTACCCTGCTGCCTCCTCAAGACCAGTGAGGAGGGCCATTCTCAGCCTCACCTCAATTCTTGGCTGATTCCATGGACCTAAGGGATGAACAAGGGACTTCACATATGATGTGACAACTTGTAAAGGGACTCCTGTGTGTGCTGGTTCAGGACCTGTATAGCAGCAGATCCATGTGCTGCTAAACAAATGCACTGAGCAACGGTGAGACACTTGTGACCAGTTCCTTCTGAAGACATTTTCACTAGAGAAATTAATTTTGCCACCACCGAGGGATGGGATGCATATTCCTGTCACAGCCTGTCAACAATCAAGGCAGCACTGCAAGCAACAGTGTATGACCTTCCAGAATGGCAGAAAGGTGCCAGGTGGGCTACGAGCTCCTGTCTGAAGGAGCTTGGCCAGACACCTCATTTTCTTCAGACTAGGGGAAAGAATACAGTCCTGGAGGGCATGTGAGAGGGAAACCAACATTGACCGCTAAGGCAGCAAGTTCTGCAGTGACAGCTAAATTAACAATCACTGGCACTCACTCTGAGCAAGACAAACACAAAACAATCAACATGCTCCTTCCTACTGGCAAAAGAACAGGAGCAGGAATGTGAACAAAATCTTGAGTTCTGTGCGGGATGTTTTGATTGGATGAGAGGCTTTGGTTTGTGTGCTGACCTGGACTTCAGATCCTTTTGTAAAGGTTCAAATGTCCAAGAATCTGTTGGTTTAGGGACTGCTCTACAATGAAATGCCCAGCAGAAGAAAGGGCATCAGAGCCTTAGCTGACCTCTTTCTTGGGACAAACATTGTCAAACTAGGACATGTGGATAAACACATCCTTTTGTGTTTGTACTGCATTACTCAGCTGTGATGGACAAGGCAATCCATTATCTTTTATCCCAAGAAGTGTTTCAACTGCAGGAAGTTTTTCTTAGTCTCATGACAGAACTAAAGTTGCTGGGTTGACTAGACAGTACCTCTTATATTCTTACAATTCTGTGCTGGTGCCTGATCATGATCAAGATTTTTACCTACTACTTCTACAACTTGCTCTACATTAATCATGAATAAAAATAAAAAAAATAGAAATGCTAACAAAAACAATTACCTGGACTGTGTATTAATGTGTATCTTAAGGAGTGGACTTCCCCTTTTCTACTGTAAATCAAAAAAATTCCTTTCATCAATGGATATATTGAACTCATTTAGTGGCTGATGTTTTGACTGCTGAGCTGTCAAGTGAACAACAGTGGGCCATGGCTGTGAGTGTTAAAGCCCCTTTGAGCAGAAACAAGGGAGTCCCAAGAGGAAAAGGCAGAAGGGGGCAGCAGCTGGGGGAACAGCTTGCAGCCTAGGCAGGACTCCCAGCTGTGTCATTGAAGGTTCACCATGCACAGGCACATGCACCCATCCGACCTCTCTTCCACCAGCATGGTGGTAGCATTTTCAGATACATGAGACTCACAACATGGGGGAGCAATTGACATACTGCTCCTGTGAGAGGAAAGCTCATTCTTTTTAGAGTAGATTTGCAGTGATGAATCCCCTAAGTGAGTCAAGGTCTAAATATCTTTCCTCAAAAGCAGTGTTGCTGTACAGCAAGGTTTGTAGCAGACTGGCCTGGACTACACACTGTGCCATGTAAAGTTCTAGTGGTACATAAATGCACCAGTGCAGACTGAGACCTTCATGGTTTCTTACTGCATTGGCAGCTTCAGTTGAAAAGAACTAGTAAGGACTTTACTGGGGAGAATAGTATGGATGATTCAGAAGCTTTCCTCTTACACAGACAACTAAAGGGGTTAAAAAGTCCACCTCTACTCTCCCGAGGCGTAATTTGTTCTAGACAATTTCAGAGGCATTTTGTGCATTGACTTTGGATTTCTATTTTAAAATTACACGACATTTAGAGAGGTCAAAACAGTTTCTTTTATTGTCTGACCATTCTTTTACTTCAAAGGAATTATATGACTGCTTTCCGCTCTCTATTGTACATTATGACTGTCTTGCAGACCATGAATGTTTCTTCAGCTGGTTTGCTCAGCTGATGTGCCATGAAGTTACTTGTGGAAGACCTGTAAGAATGGTCTCTGTATGTACAAAAGGCACATTTTGAACCTGCATCTGGTGCTGTGACCTGTGGAAAAGAACAACCTTAAATTGCCCTTCAAAATTCTAGCAGCTCAAATCCTTTTCTGGTAGCATCTGACAGGGATCTAAATATCCTGATGCCTGAATTTAAATAGCAACAGAAATCTTGTATTTCTTATCTCCTCAACTCTTCTTACCCATTTTTCTTTATCTTTGTAATTATTTTCTTTCAGTTGGTCTGAATATTGCTTTTGAAGTTGTGTTCCCACGGTATGCTCACTGAGGGTTTTGTGCCACTGTTATGTGGCACAGACTGTGACTACGTCTAAGTTCCTTGAGCAAGATTGCTCTAGAATGAAAACCTGTGCTTTCTGAAACAGTGTCTATGGTCTTTCACAGTGCAGCAAGTGCCACCAGACAGCTGCATATGACTTTTTACAGAAAAATCTACTTCAATATTATTAATTTTGGCAACTAGGATTTGAACAATGTGCTCTTTCTCATGTTCCCCGGTGGCAGAATTTTCTCCATTCCTTATCGAGAGCTGTGGATTCTGGTAGGAAGAAAGACTAGTCGTATTGGTAGTTCAGGCAACAGTGCGAAAAAAGTTGCAGTAAGTACAGTGTGGGCATTCTGCAGCAAGCAGCCCTGCATGTGCTGATAGTACCAAAATTGCTGAGTTCACAGAATGGGGATGCTGAGAGTGATCTGGCCTGTCAGTATTCAAAGCAGAGAAATAATAAGGAAAATCATACAAAATTCCTTACAGACATTCTGCAAGACTGAATTCCTCACCTTATATTTGTATTTTTCACAAGTTATGCTACCCTGTTTGCTGCCATAACCAAAGAATACTTAGTATTCAAGTTCTAGTGAACAGCTTCAATCATTGTTTTTTGCTTCAGTTGTTTCAATATGCTCCTTCCTTTTCTGCAAGGTTTCACATGCTATGAAGAACAAATCTTCCTTTTTGGAGATTTTAGGGCAAAATATTTTCACTCGGACTGTCTCTTTTTTGTTTGTTCCTTTCAAAGAATGGACTTATTCCAAGTAAAAGTGCATGTCTGACATCGAGCACCATCCATCACTTTATTTGGCAAACACAGAACAGGCAGCATGGGGCGTGTCACGAAATAATACAAGATATATTTCAAGGAGTTCATCAAGTCTGCCCCAAGTACAGCTGAAAAGCTGTGCTGTTGCCTTCACTGGTGAACCTGACAAGGTAAGCCTTTCTTTCAATTATTATTTAAGTTCTAATCTGCAAGGTAAAAGACAATTATCTTTTACAAATCTTATAATCAGATTGATATAACCTCATGTTTGTGGCCTTCAGCATCAGTTGAAGAAACTAATTATTAAAGTAAGCCTTCTGCAGAAACCCTACTTACCTTCACGTGTGTGTTCTATATTATTTTACTGTTTCACACTCTGATATGCCTAAAGTCATAGTATTTGTCTGTAGGAACTACACTTTTGTTTACTAACTCTCCCACATAGAATGGCTGATGATATGTTATAACAGATTTTCTTTCTTCTTCCTCAATTGCTTTAATTTTTCAATTAGAATTAAAAGAAAAAAAAATTCCAGGGGTTATGAAGGTATTGTCTGAATGAAATTAAGGAATACAGCATGCTCAGGTGACCCAAAATACTGCAACTCTGTGCTACCTTTCATAGTTATATTTTCAAAGATTAACAAAACAACAGCAACAACAAAAAAAGAACTTCCCTGTAGCAGTATAGTGTTTATACCCCTTATATATACTGCTGCATTACACTTCAAAGTACTCTGTTTTCTACTTTGTTGTCTTCTTTACTAAAAAAAAAATCCTTCATTTTGGTGCTGGATGAAATGTTAGGTGATGAAACTACAGGGAAAATTTTACAAGAATATTAGAGAAAGAGTAGAAAAAGCATTTAAATATTGGATATGTGAAGATTTCTGCAAATTAAACACGAGGCTCAAAAAGCACTGTCTTACTAAAAAGGTGGATTTCATTAAGAAGGTGACAATGGAAATGAAAGGACACTTCTTTAAAACAATGAGATATTGAGTCAATGATGCATGGAACATACCTGTCATAGATGCTTGTCACAAACTGAATTAATTTATTAAGTCATTTATTGTCTTCATTACTGTGCTTTTCTTATTCTACTTAAAAAAAAATAAAAAGAAGGTAATGTTGTTGACATTTGAGACCTTTGATAAAGCAGGTGTTGTGAGAACCTGGCTTTCATTTACACTGGGCTGAAACTACAGGGAATCTATTAAAACTCCTGTTGTTGCTTCAGCGCATTGTATAATGGAAGTACCTGTAGCTTGGACAAGAGAAGGCTGCTCCTCTTTTAAGATCTCTAACCTTAAAAGTGATGTTAAAAACTATAGTGAAGAACCTGGTTTGGCATCTCAAATAAATGATTTTTAGAACAAACCTATGTGTGGGGTTTTTTTCCCTTAAGGGGTGATAAATGACTGTTACGCAGTTTCCTTCAAGGTAAATAATGTTCTTTGCAAGATTTCTAACAATACATGCACAGAGAAAGAGAACTTGCGTTTCAACTACAGGAACCACCAGCCTGTGCATAGCTGGCAGATGTCCAGCATTTTGATTGCTCATGAATCCAAAAGCATGTCTGCCTTTTAAATCCACACCACTGGATTCTGTTTGATGAACAAAACTCTGTGCACCAAGTCCAGGGGTTTGTGTATTCTGACTTCATTGCACTACAATTAACATATTTCATCATCACAAGTCAGACTCTTCTGTGTTTGCTTCAGGCAGCCCAGGTTTCACAATGAGCTCCATCAGTGCAGCAAATGCAGAATTTTGTTTTGACATATTCAAAGAGCTGAAAGTCCACCATGCCAACGACAACATCATCTTTTCCTCCCTGAGCTTGATTTCAACCCTGTCCATGGTGTATCTGGGAGCGAGAGGTAACACTCAGTCTCAGATGGAGAAGGTAAGCTGTTTACATGGGTGCAAAGTGACCTCTGCCTGTGCTACTTATTCCTTCTAAATAACATAACTGAAAAATATTATCAAATGACAAGGCTCTCATCTATGTAAATCCACTCTTACTTCAAGAAGTAAGCCAAAGTTACAAAATGGAGAAATGAATCAAGAGTTATGTAGAAATAATAATAATAATAATAATAATAATAATAATAATAATAATAATAATAAGAANNNAGAAATAATAATAATAATAATAATAATAATAAGAAGAAGAAGAAGAAGAAGAAGAAGAAGAAGAAGTATATTTTGGCTATGGCAGGCAGTTGGCTTTAACATAGAAAAAAAAATCTCAAGAAGAATAGCGAAATAGATTACCAGTCAGTAAATTTTATTATATGATTTTTTCCCCCCTAAATTCTCACAACTTTCCAATAATGTAATCAGATTTATTTTTAAATATATAAAAAAGAAAATTTCCAGGAAAAGAAGAAGATAGAATATTATTAGCAGTACAAAATATGTATCTCAATTAATTTGTGGACATGTACTATAAAAAAATACCATCTGAGCAAAAGGTGGTATTTACAGTTTCCATGAAGGCCACAGAGGGTATAGACCAGTTACAAGCTCATCTGTAAATTTTTATTTAATGTGTGTTCTCAATTAGCACCTTTTTTTGCTGAGTCAACAGTTTTACCCCAAGCATTGTGTGTAAATCTCAGATTCACGTTATTTTTGGTCCTGCTTGTCATTTCTACAACTGGTATTTTCTCTTGCAGGTTCTTCACTTTGACAATGTTACAGGAGACAGAGACACTACTGACTCCCAGGTAGATAAATAATTTAATCTTCTTTTCTGGCTTATTTTCTCCTCAGAACAAAACTAGAACTATTCTGCCTCTCCTTCTGGCAGTTTCAGGCTCTGACAAAACCCATGGTAATAGGCTCAAACCAAGGGGATCTGTGAAAGGAGGGAAGAAGGGTGTGATTCATTCATGTTCTAACAGAGAAAGACAGCAGGTTGCTCATCTTTCACCAGAACAAGTGATGGATGGGGCAGAATGCTTTGGACACCAGAGTGCCTTTTGGGCATTCCCCCTTCTGCTGGGGGATGGCATGTGAAAGGGACCCAACACCCGGAGTCAGGGTACAACAATTAGGTTTGCAGCTGAGAGACTCCAAAGCAGGGCAGGAAGGTGCTGGGCAGAGAAGAGCCCAGAAATCTCAGTGACAGGAACACAACAGTGTCTTATAAAGAGCACATTTCAGGGGACTTATCTTGACAAGGATGGACTTGTCAGTCAATGCACCACCACCACAGCACCAGCTGTCCCAAAGGTGACAGCCCTGTGTCTGTGGGAGAGGATTCCCCTGTAGCACTACTCTTGACTGACAGGGACAATACTTTAGAATCTTATTTCCTTATGCAATCTATCTTCTTATTTTCATGTCATCATGTCAGTGTGGCTCTTCTGAGCAAATCCACAATTCAGTCAAGGATCTTCTCTCAGAGATCACCAGGCAAAATGCTACATACTCACTCAGGATTGCTGACAGAATCTACATTGACAAAACATATCCTGTTCTTCAGGTGAGTTGCATTGCAAAGTAACTTCCATGAGATTTCCTGTGAAAGCCCCTGTGCCTCTACCCTGGGGACACACCACCAACAACAGCCCATTGTCCCTTGATGAGCAGGTGGTTGTGAGCCGTGGGGGAACTGAGACAGAATAAGTTTGGACCATTCTGTGTCTTTAAGGTGACTGGCAGATGGAGGCCAGGCAAAGGTATAATGGCATATAATGGTCCATGTCACAAGTAACAGGGAGTAGTTAAGATTGCTGTTCATTTGCTAGAAAAATTATTTTTAATGGCAATTGAATATATTTTATGACTTGAAATAATGAAGACTGCAGTTGTCAAATTTGAATTTTTTCAAAGCCAGATATTGCGTCTTCCCAGTGAATGGAAGCTTTGTTTCTGGAATCTAAGAATGTAAGAGCACAGTAGCCAAAATAAAAAGTGGACACAAAGAGGAGGACATAAACACTGTCTGTCCTTAAAAATGTTTGTTAAAATGAATCTGGTTTGGTGAAACAAAGAAAATATTTCAAAATTGTAAAATGCCATCAAAAAGTGCCAGACCTATATATGTGAAACAGTCTTTGTTGTACAGCTTTAAGATTTAAGGAAGAGAGCTGTGACTGACATGTTCAATGACTGACATGTTCACTGACTAACATGCTGAAGCACAGCACTAAACATTGACTGTTCTTTTAACCATTCTGCTTTATGTCACAATTTTGCATCACACATCCACATAATTCCAAGTTCTCCTCAGTCTGACAACTGCAATCTTTCTGCTTATAGGAATACATAAAGTGTGCAAAGAAATTCTACAAAGCAGAGCTGGAAGAAGTTAACTTCAAAACAGCTGCAGAGGAAGCAAGACAGCTCATTAATTCCTGGGTGGAGAAAGACACAAATGGTAAAGACTGAAAAATGGGTAGCAGGTATTTTCTTCCACCTACCGTAAACTATATCCTTGTCTTCCTCTCCTCATAATGTCTAGAAACAAGAATTATTGCTATGAAAACAAAACTCCACGAAGCAACACCCCTCATTCCTACATTGCAGAGATCTGTGCATCCCACAGGAGGGGTATCTTACCAGTCTTTTTCCCCTTTCTCTTTCTTAAAGGCCAGATTCAGGATTTGATTGTGCCAGGCTCCATTGACATCGATACTGCGCTGGTCTTTGTGAATGCCATTTACTTCAAAGGGATATGGGAGATGGCGTTTAAAGAAGAGGACACTCAGGAAATGCCCTTCAATGTGACAGAGGTGAGGGACACAGACACGGCCTCTGGCCGGGACAGCTGTTGTTTCACACAGCCAGTGGTTTGGATGTTGCAAATACAACCTGCTGCTGTCACAGCTTGGGTGATTTAGTTAGGTCCCTCACTGTCAGTGCCTGGGCTTAAAGCTAAGTAGTGCTTGCAAGAGCTGTCTGACCAGGAATCCAGGGCACATAGGCAGAAAAGAGACACAGCTCTTCTTCAAAGGCAACAGGCTCAAAGAGCAAACTGTGCCTTTCAGAGGGCTTGTACATTTGCCTGAACAAAGAAAAAAATTGCTTTCCTGTCACATTGTCTCCCATTTCTGTTTCTGCAGCAAGAGAGCAGACTCGTGCAAATGATGTGTCAGAACGGCACCTTCAAAGTGGCAAGAGTGGCTGCAGAGAAAATGAAGATCCTGGAGCTTCCCTATGCCAGCGGAGAGCTGAGCCTGTTGGTGCTGTTGCCTGATGACATCTCTGGCCTGAAGCAGGTATGACCCTGGCAGGGGAAGCAGAAGAAAGAATTATCATTTCAGAGGGTTTGGCTGCTGTTGGACTCTTTGCTGCCCCTTCCCATCCCAGTTGGGCACACGGTGGCTGTGCTGGGCAGGTGGGGGAGCACAAAAGCCACACAGGTGGCAGCAGGTGCTGAGGCAGAGACTGGCCCCTTGGGAAAGGTGTGAGCTCAGTTTTGTAAAATGAAGGTAAGGCAGTGCAGTGCTGCTGTAGCCCTGCAGAAGAGGAAGTTGCCATATGCTCCAGTCACCATCAGGTATCAGAAACAGGACACACTAGCAGGGTTTTTATCCCTTTGAGTGATTTCAAAGGTTTGCTAAAGAAGAAGTTCATCCTAGGGGAAGTAAAAAATGGAAGCGATGAGGAAAGCATTCCCAGAGCTGACTAAAAGGAAAATGAACAAAACAGCATTAGAAAGGAATGACATTGAGAAAAGGGTTAATAAAATATGTTCCAAGAGTAATAGTTTTAAGGCCAATTTGATTAGATGTTTATGAAAACTGTGATTTTACAAAAAAAAGTCTTGATCTGGTGAAGAAATTTTCAGATAACAAAGTTTGGAGGAGCTTCCTCAAGACAGATGATGGTCCATAGTCAGGAGGAAGCACAAAGGATAAACAAATGCATTTAAGATTCAGTATCAGTTCTACTCTGTACGAAAAATAAGTGGGAAAAAACACTAACAGAGGGCTATGAACACAGCTCTTAAGGCTCTTAAGGCACTTTTATCTCAGTCATTTCATTCCCTGCCTGTCTTTGCAGCTTGAGAACAAAATCAACTTTGAAAAACTTACTGAGTGGACCAGCCCCAGTGTGATGGAGAAGAAGAGAGTGCAAGTGTATCTCCCACGCATGAAGATTGAGAAAAAATACAACCTCACATCTGTCTTAATGACTCTGGGGATGACTGACCTGTTCAGCCCTGCGGCCAATCTCTCTGGCATCTCTCCAGCAGAGAGTCTGAAGGTATCAGAGGCCATCCATGAGGCGTTCCTGGAGGTCACTGAGGAGGGCACTGAGGTGGCTGGCTCAGGTCTTGTGACAGGAGACATCCAAGATTCCTCTGAGTTTGAAGAGTTCAGGGTTGACCACCCATTCCTTTTCCTGATCAGACACAATCCTAGTAACATGATCCTCTTCTTTGGTAGATATTGTTCTCCCTAAAGAGAAAAGGAGTTGGAAATAGTGCTTTCCTTCCCCTCAGAAACAGCAGACCGCCTTTAGTATTGTAGTATAATCTCATCTCTTCACCAATCTCTCTGAGTCAAAGGCTTCTATATCTAGTGAGATATTCTCGAAGAAGTGTGTGACTTTTCAGATCTTTAGGTTCAGGTGTTTCTGCTTACACAAGTTTTACTCAGGAGTAATACACAGGATTAAATGAGAATTTCAGGAGGTAGCTTAGAAATATTAATTAATTTAAGAGCCAGGGCCAGTGTTTTTATTTTTGTGAAAAAATCTGACACTGATATTGAGAATATGGTTTTCCTATAGGAGTTCTCCGAAAGAAACACAGCATTCTGAATAATCTTGTTCCTTTCTGTTTAACTTGTTGGGCAACCATCCTTGAATTGATGCCTGGACACTTTGCAGATGAAATTCTTAACTTCAGCAAAGCATTCTTCTTCCAGCAATGCATTTGTGCTTTGTTGTGCTGCATGTACTGTAAAGATGGACGTCTTGTTCTGAGGGAGTACAAAGAAAGTTTCCATTTCTTTATAAATCATAATCTCCAAATACATCTTCCTGACTGGTATAATTTCCCATCTTCATTCCTGTGGCATGTCATTGATTCTGAGAATGTTAATAGATGGTCCTTCTATTTATTCGAATAAAAGCATTGCAAACTAAACATGCCTCCACCTGTTCTGGGTTACTGCATTAGACAATCAAAATATATGATACAGTGGGTCATGATTATCAACAGAAGTGGTTTAAATGAGGATTTTGATACTATTTTCAAAGCTAGAATGTACTCATATATGAAATCTTTAAAGAGCTTAATACATTTTTTCTAAAATTTTGAGCTTAAGCAAGATTATCCCTGCAGATTCTACTCTTACCTCGAGCTTATCTCCATATGATATATCAAATAATTTAGTTTTTTCAATTTGCTATTTTATTTCCAGAGAGTTTTAAAAGATTTCCCCTAATTTCCATCAGTGGACATATTGGGATTATGTTTAAGAGTTATAACTTCAGAAACATGAAAAGAGTCTTTTTCCGAAAAGGTGGACTGCTTCAGCTGTCTAATAACCACAACAGCCATCCAAGGAAATCTTTGTTACTGCCTTTTGATGAAATAATCACTTAAATATATTATTTCCTATTTCACAGTCTTTAGAGGAAGGTTCCTTAGGTTGCAGTTTATCCAGTTGAAAGAATTATTAGTGTTAATTGCTGACTCAAGCAAATTTCAAATCACATTATCACTACTTAAAAACTACTTCAAAAAAGGAGACACGTGGAGCTGCCTCAAACATTTTCAGAGTCAGTATTAAATATAACTTGAAATGATAGTTCTGACTGCAGGGAAATAAATTTTCTTAGCTGCTAAGTCGTCTTTGGGAGAACTGCAAATACTGGTCTTCCCAAGACAGCTACCAGAGATTAGATATAGTAAACTCAAGTATCTAAGCAAAAAAATATTTTAATATATATGACATTTCAAGGTTTATTGTGCACATTATGTTCTGCTTCCCTTACAGCCTAAATCAGTTAACAGAGTTTTGCTACAGCTTAAAAAAGGGAAAGAAAAAAAAAAAAAAAAAGGTAGGATTTATAAAACACATCTAAGGAGCAGAGTGTGAAATTTTATTAAACAATTATAAATCTGTTATTAAACTGAAACAAGCATGTCTGTTGCTCTGCACTTTCTAGGTACAATGACAATAAAATTAATATTTATTATATAAGTATTTATTACATGAGTTATGTAATAACTATTATCCTGTTTAATTGTTATTTTGTTTGATGATTATTTTTTAAAAAATAGAGAAAATCAAGGCTGAAATGGTAAATGGTTTCTTAAAACTACACATGAGAGAGGTTTTCAAGCCACAGCCTCCACTTAATGTCCTTGCTGTGAAAGAGCGATGTGACTTCCTCTTGTCTGTTGACTCATTTTAAATTGGGCCATTAGGTGTCACTAGGGATACAAAATATGTCTCAGTCTTCCAAACTAGGTTTGGTAGCTTAATGTAGGTGCCAATTTTGTTCTTAATTTTTGTGCAAGTACATGATTATGATCAACATACTGAAAATGTAGACCTGTGTCCCTGTGCCTGGAACTCAGTAATTTTTGAAAAAAACCCCAGATATACTATTTGGTGAAATATATTAGAGGCATTTTAAGATATCTGTGTCCTGGATTAAAAAAAAAATAAAAAAACCCACAGGGGTAATGCTAGCTTATGAAAAACACCCTTCATAGAGACTAAAATAGGAGGTAAAAGTGCAGATTCAGCAAAGCTGAATAAAATCCATACTCCTTTATCAATACCTGGGCCCCTTACTGCTCCTGTGCCTTGCCTGGGCCAGCAGGACCTGCTGTGAAGGCACTGCTACGGGAAGCAATTCAGAAAAGAGCAGCATGGAGAGTGTTGCAAAGGGATAAGGGAAGAGCAGCCACGAGGAGAGCAAATACTGCCTGCTGCTCCTGAGCTCTTCTCTGCAGCCCAGCAGGAGTTTAAGAACATGAATCCCAGCTCCTGCAAAGTCCAGGAATTGTCCTGTAGTTCTTTTTGTTCCCTGACAGCATCACTGAAGATGGTGTTTATCATTTCCATCTGTCCTTTCACTATACTCAGTTCCCACAATGCGCCGTGTTGTTCTGCATACACAGTGCTGCCAGGGGTGTGTGGAACAAAACCAGACACATGCATAAGCACAGCATTCAAAATGCTCTGTGAGCCAGCTGTGCCTTTTCTTTTCATGTCGTTTGGGGAAGGGTTAGAGATGACACACTGTGTCAGGGACTAAAGTCATATTTAGGGCCCTGTCATATTTGGTCCGTGTTCATCCATGTGATATGAGAAAATACTGTGTAGTTTCACTGTGAAAAACTCAGCCTTGGAGAAAGAAACATCAGTGTAACACTGAACTGCTGAGAGCTCAGCTTTTGATAAAGGAACAATAAAGAATAGAGCAACTGTCAGCCCACAGTCAGCATCTGGAGCTGTTGCATCCTCAGCTGGTGTGCTGGCAGTGCACAGGCTGATGCTGCAGCTGGCAAAAATCCACTCCAGGGAGAGGAGATATGGGGTGTGGTCGTGATCTGAGGGGATGAGGAGGACCAGACACGCATCATTTTGATCCAGGGAACGCTCTGAATGTGCACTGCCTACCTGCCCCTCCCACTGAGTACCATGCTTCAACTCCTCCTGCTCAGCAGCTTGGTAGGATCTCAGGGATTGATATGTATTGTTTCCTATCACAAGTAACAGAATACATTTGCTTTGCTTATTAATAAAATCTGCTTTGCAACCTCAGTTGTGTTTTAGCATCTTTTATTTTGTGAGTGGGAATTCTTCTGAGCCTGTAACACATCTTCCCTGCCCTTTGGGGAATATAACTGTCTGGGACCACTCCACATCCCTCTGCATATTTGACTTGCAAGATAGGCCTACCTTATCCTAAGCAAACCAAATCTATGTCTGAAGGCACGAGATTTAGCAGGCAGTATGCTGTAATGGAATCATCAGAGGAGGTGCACTCAGAGAACCTGCTGGACTCTGAGGCAAAGCTGTCCTGGGACCCCAAATGGTATCTGAGAAAGCACAGCATGCTGAAACAAACTGGAAACCACGTATCTGTTGGAAAGGCTTTGAAACAGAGCAGTGGTTCAGTTTTCTGTTTCATGTAGCTAGCGAGATAAGATTTTTCATTCTGAAAATGAGACGGCAGAGAGGGGATTGTCAACGAGCAGAAAAGGTGAGGCTGCTTGGCAAAGGAAGGAGACCCAGGGCAGCAGGTGACAGCAAGGCCAGCAGGGCAGGGGCCTCCCCCATAAGGTATTCAGTGCTACAGTTCCCTATACTCCTGCTACAGTCCAGTGATTCTCGAACAAGTCTATAGTGATGAGGCAGGCCAAGTATCAAGCCTGCAGGTTAAGTCCACACATCAGGGTCTGTCATGGCCCTAAACAGAATGCTGTTGTACATTGAGGAATTAGTGACCCACTCAAAAATGGACCTGATCAGCCTGATCAGGGTGTGCTGTTTTGTGCTATGTTATGCTGCACATACTGCTGGGCATCCCAGACTCTGTTGTGCTGAACACATCAAGTGGCTGCAGGTTACACTTGCACTGCTAATCACAATGGAGGACATTGTAGATGGTCCCAAACTAGCACCTGGTGGGGATGCTGTCAGCACATCCTTGGCCTCATTGTAGTCTACAACTTCCTTGTGAGGGGCAGAGGAGGGGCAGACACTGATCTCTGCTCTGTGGTGATAGGACCCAAGGGAATGGCTTGAAGTTGTGTCAGGGGAAGTTTAGGTTGGATATAAGAAAGAAATTCTTCACCCAGTGTGTGGTTGGGCACTGAACAGGTTCCCCAGGGCAGTGATCACAGCACCAAACCTGGCAGAGTACAAGAAGTGTTTGGATGATACTCTCAGGCACATGGTGTGACTCTTGGGGATGGTCCCATGGTGGGCCAGGAGCTGCATTTGACGATACTTGGCATATTTTGTGATTCTGTGATACTTTTAGTCATCAGTAGAAATGATAAACAGGGTTGTTTACTTCTATAAAAGTGTAAAGATCGTACCACCAGAGAATCTCTGCATGGCCGGGATATGCTCAGTGTGCTGTGCCCTGAATAAAAGTCTATCCAATGCTACACTGCTTGGGGTTCCTAGCATTGGAAGGGAAATTATCTGTGCTGTCTCCTTTTTCCCCTCTCATGTTATTTCCAATAAAATGCACTCTAATAATTTTTTTACTAGTATCCAAAATAAACAGTAGTACATTACAGGGTCCATCTTGGTGAGGTTCATGGCCAGGCACAGGCAAGCTAGCAAGGACCACAACCAAGAGACTCAGTTTAAATTCTTCTTTCAAGTGAGAGGGAATGTAGACATCTCACAGCTCTATCACAAACAGTGCTCTGATCCCAGTCTTAACAATTTCTGCAGATGTGCCTGAGCCCAGGCAATCAGACTCCAGTATGATCTCAACAGCAGAGGTTTCTGAAGTCCCAAATGATATGGAGACAATGACAGAGATTGACTACTCCATGTGTCTTCTGACACAGGAACTTAATAGTATTATAAAAATTTAAAAAGCAGTTAAGAAACCCCTACACAGAGAGGTAGATGACAACAAAGAGGTAGCTGAACAATAGAATTCATGGTCAAAGAATAATGGAGGTGATAAAATTTTACATTATTCTAAAGGGAGGCTGGACAAAACCATGGAAAGGAAATTCATCGAGATGTAATAAATACATAGAAAATACTACCAGCTATTTAAGTTCCAGGACTGAATGGTCAATATTAGGACCCTGACAGCATGACCAAGTCTCAGCAGGAGATCTTCCCAAAGCCCTCTGCACGAGGGTATGGAGCCTGTATTGGGCACTGGCACCAGTTTGGTATTAGGCATGGTCTTTGTGAAGGGAGGACATGAACTGTCCTCGGCCAGCTGCAGCAGGCCCTATAACGAATGAAAAGAACTCATTGTACACTGAATCTTCAGTAGATGAGCATATGGCACCTCTGCTTGAGAGTATTTAAGCAAGGGTGGCAAAAGAAATGTGAGAAATATGTTTAGAGGAAAAAAAACAGAAGACATATGGAAGGAGATGTTATAAAGAGCGCAAATAAAGGCACGGTCTTGGGACCCCTGAGGGACTGCAGCCACAGGCAACCCATGTCAGGGTAGTGACACTCCATGGGGGCTGAAGGAAGGACATTCCTGTGGAACTGCAGCATATGGAGCAGAGTAGAGCACAGGATAGAAACGAGCAGCAACAACTGGCAGATAAAGTTCTACACCAACCTCTCCCATTGCTGGCTGCTACATGAAAGGGACTGGGAAACATTGAGTGCAACAAGGAAGATTAAACTAGTAAGCAGAGGAGACTTTTTGCACTGAAGCTGAGCGGGGAAGGGCAGGATGAAAGGTTTGTCTTTCACAGCTTGTTACATTGGTTTTGGTTAATACCTGCATCAACAACAAAAATTTTATATTCATCAGCAAGAAATTATGTGAAACTCCCCAAGTCAAGGTTGTTGCCCACAAGAGAAGCATATTTCAGCCTCACCTTAGCACTTCAGTCCCTGCCTGAAGTACACTGCAAGTGGCCTGCCTCCTCTCAGACCTGAGACCTGTAACCTTGTCTCCAGGTCCATCTCTTTTGCTCTTATGTAGTGACAGAGCTCTGAGTGAACTAATGAGCTTTGGTAGTCTTGATCAGCCACACCTGGGACCTCTCCCCACACCTGTGGGTCTGGAGCTCTAAGCTGTGCTCTGGACTGTCAGTTCCTCTCTGTGTTACATCAGCATTATATCAGTCTCCAGTTCAAACACAGCTGTGCCTATTCCTGGTCAAGGGCTCCTAGTGTGACCTTGGCCCTATTTTGTGATCACTGGACCTGGACCTAGCTCTGGTATCTGAATTGACTTTGTGGTATGTCTCAGGACCTGCCCCACATCTAGGACATTGCCTTAGGATCTGGAGTGCCCA
This sequence comes from Formicarius rufipectus, assembly GCA_013399695.1. NCBI lineage: Eukaryota > Metazoa > Chordata > Aves > Passeriformes > Formicariidae > Formicarius > Formicarius rufipectus. Next base: position 746,887 of record VXAU01005172.1, on the reverse strand, counting down.
TGATCCCTGGACGTGCTCTGCTCAGCTGCTGAGCCCTGGATGGTGAGGTTGCGGGATCTCCCTTGCCTCCTGGTTTGTCACTCCCTGTGGAGAAGCTGCTGTCCCACTACAGTGAGCTTCAGGCTTCTCTGAGTCCTCTGTCAAGCACTGAGGAGCCGGGGCCTCTGGTCACACAGAGCCTTGTCCTTACAAATCTTCCTGTTTACCTCACAGTACTCATCTGTTACTCATACCCAGGCTTCTAAGTGAACCCCATTCCACCCAGCCAGACCCACCTTCACCTGGCTTGTTCCTGACCAGCCTCTGGGGCCATACCTCACTCAGCTCCTGACTTCTCATGCCATGTCTCTTTCCTATCCACTGTCCCTGCCTTGTCTCTATGTCCCCTGACACATCCCACTAACACCCCACAGCCACAGGGTCATTCTAAAGTGACTCACAGAATCACTTAGGTTGGAAAAGACCTCCAAGATTATGGAGCCCAACATGTGACCAATCACCACCTTATCAACTAGACCAGAGCATGGAGTGCTGTGTCCAGTCCTTTCTTGTACACCTTCAGGGACAGTGACTCCACCTCCTCCTGGCTGTTATAAACCAAGAAATACCTCTCAGAGCCTTGAGCATAGGTCTGTGATTTATGTATGTGAAGGACAGAGACATGTGGAGTCACTCCAGAGCATGTCCCTCCTTAGCCCAGGTCTCCCTAAGGAGTGAGGGCACACTGTGCTCAGAGAGGAGGCTGCTGGTCCAAACGCAGAGGGCATGAGCAGCCCTCACTGGTCCTGACCTCCCATGGTACCTCCCCCATCTGCCCACAGCTCAGGATCCCATATTACCTCCTTGGACCCTTCAGCCCCTGCCCCAGCAACACCACGTCAGGGCTGTTCTCTTGTTCCCTGCAGTCCTGCTCTGTCTGGCCAAGTGCCCTCTTGATCCCAGCTTGTGGACTGATTTCCTGTCTTGACCTTGAGCCTGCTCTGTCACTATGGACCTGCCTGGTAGACACTTGATCTGATCCCAGCCCTCACTTGTGGAAATTACTTCCCAGCTTGGTTTTGGACCTACTCTATCACTATAATGCCTTATGATCTGAAGACTTGGTTGGACTTGTCACCCTTTCAGAGTCTGTTCTGTGTCCCTTTCTCTGGGGTTGGACCCCAGTCAGTGAGTCTCCCACCCCACAGGCAGTAGCCAGCTCTCATTCTTCTCTAGCCCCAGACTCTGTAGATGGGCCCTGGTCTTTGCTCTTCTCTTGCTGTGTCCTTGGCTGTTGATGGATCCTGTTACTGGCATTTGCTTCTGCTTCCCTGTGGTCAGATATTGTGGAGTGGTACTAACTGTTGAGGGCTCTGCCCATCCTTGGGGAGATCCTTGGTCCAGCTCACTGTCTTCCTGGAGCAGTCCTGCTCCTGCTGCTCCTGGCAATCCAGCTTACTTTACACACAAAATAGTGCCTGCTTACTCAGCTTATAGCTCTCTAATATGACTAAGGATATTCTGGGAGATCATTTAGAAGGCCTTATTAAAGTCAGTGTATAGAACATGCTCTTCTTTCGCTTGTTGATAGAACAAGCCAACAATCCTAGAAGCCAATAAGGCTGGTCAGGAGAGATTTGCCCTTGGAAAATCTGTGCTGTTATTTCCCATCATTTTTTACTCCTTTACACATCTCTAAATGCTCTCAGGAGGCTTTGCTTTGAAGCTTTCTTCAAAGGGAATTGAACTCGAGCTGAATAGGGAATCAAATAGGGATTTGAACTCAAATACCATTGTACATCAAGTTTCTAGTGACCCACAGAACAGCTGACAGGAGAAGGCACAAGCCTGTGCTTGCCGAGTGTATAGGCTGGGTCTCCATCCTGTGCTGTGCTGCACATCACCCTGGGCTGCAGGATGTCCTTCTCAGGCAAGTCAGAAGGAAGGAACCTGCAGGTTCCTCCCACTTGGCATGAGTGACTGCCTCCTCTGTGTCCTTGTATTTATCATAAAGTCAAGTGGCAAGTTTTCATGTGAACATCCTTTTGTTTCTCAGTAAAAATGAAATGTTTTCTTCTTTAAAAATTTCTGCAAGATCACTAAAGGCCAAAGTGTCAGTGACTAACTATGTCCACGAATGGGTCCTGCACTGCATGCCATTCCTTGATTGGTGGTCTGTCTACTGCTGCACAACTTAGGGTTGAGGGAATGTAAGATTACTTATATTGTCCTTTCCCCTTTTAACATTAGCTGCAATAAATGGTATTTTAAGCAATATATTACAGTCTGTGTGTCTTTCTTGTTACAGATCATAATGAATACTAACCCTTCGTCCCTTGCAGCAGTGCACTGCTCCTTTTCAGGAACTGCAGAGACCTGTAGCTCCTTTCCCCTTCTGAAAACTAGTCACTTTTTCAAACCATTAGGAACCCTCTCCAATCATCCTGACTTCTCATTAGTCTTTTTGCTGTTCGGTCTAAAGGAGCTTCTCTTACTGCCCTTCCCATCCCTTGTCAGTTTTCCCTCCAGCACAATTTTTACTTTTCAAATTCCAGCCCTGCATTCATGGGGAAAACTTCTATGCCCTTCCCTGGTGGATTCTCCTTGCTTTCAACTCTTGTACATTTTCTTATTGCATTTGATCTTAGACAGAATCAAGCCACCTTCATAAATAGAGACATTGTATATCGCTTCAACAGCAAGATACACGGCAAGTGAAAGCCTTTGCATGTATGTGAGGTTAAAACTCTTTCCATCATACCGAGGATAATTTTCAGGATATGAGACAAATACTACCATCCAAACCATTGCTGGTCTGTGGGATGTGATCATTGAAAGTTCTGTCATAAAGGTCAAACCAATCTATGTCAGATCAAACATCCATGGGGGAGCATTAAGAAATCATCAGTTGTACAGTGAGCTCTGAGCCCATGTCAGGTTAAAAGGAATGCAAGATGTCAGTCATATGGGATATTGCAATGACAACTAAGAGCAATGACACATGCCCTGTCACAGTCTGTGAGAGATCAAAGCAGCACTGCAGGCAAAAATGTACATCTCCAGAGCAGCACAGAGCTGCTGCATAAAGGTGCCATGTGGGCTATGAGCACCTGTCTGAAGGAGCTTGACCACACAGCTCATTTGCTTTGTACTGGGGAAAAGACAGTCTCACGGAATATGTCATCACTGATAGCTACAGCATGTAGGTCTGCAATAGTAACCAGTTAGACAAGCAGCTGCAATCACTAAATGATTTATCTCTCTGTGAATGGCTCCCTCTGCCCCTGACTGAAATACAGCTTCCAGAGTCACAATGTGAAATGAAGGCAAACACAAAATAATCAACACTCTCCTTCCTGCTGACGAAAGATCAGGAACAAGGGAGAGAATAAAATCTTGAGTGCTGAATAGATTTTTGTGATTGGATGAGAGGTTTTGGTCTGTGAGCTGACCTGGACTTCATATTTTCTTCGATATGAAGTACCTTTTATACTCTCAGTTGTTCACGGCTCAGATACTCAAGAGTGTGTTGGTTTAGGGACAGCTCCACAATGAAATGCCTGGCAGAGGAAAGGGCAACAGAGCCTTAGCTGACCTCTTTCTTGGGACAAGCATTGTCAAACAAGGATGTGTGACTGAACTGTTTGTACTGCTTTGCACAGCTGTGTTGGAAAGGGAAGGCCATTGCCAGTTGTCCCAGGTAGTCTTCCAATTGCAGGAAGGTTTGCTTACTCTCTCTCGATCCCATATCAAGCAAACTGTACAAGATCTGTGTATGTAGATGTTATGCTGATGGCCTGCTCTGATCCAGTTCTCGATTTGCTCATAGGTATATTGAGCAGATTAAAATGGGCTTCACATTAATTGTCAGTTTGGACATAGAAAACCAGAAGAGACATCTCAGAAAGAGCACAGCATGCCTTTATCAAACATTATCAAAGCAGAGCTTATTATCTTCCATGTATTTGCTTATTGTGGATGTGTTCTGAACCTGAAACTCCAATTATTGGAGAGAAAACATTACTTTTGTGTAACTCATGAAACTAAGTTCTGCATCAAACACACCAAGTGGTTCCACAGGTCCAGAACCAAGACAGTACACAGAAGTCAAAGTCACCATGAATTAAAAAAACACCAATGGGATAATTTTCATTCTATACTTGAAGTGTGATGGTGCGAAAAAAATGATCACTAATCAAACTGCAGCTGCTTCCTGAACATGTTTCTAGGTCCTAAAATACAGGCCATATATGATGAGCTGGGCCTGTGACACGGGTCTGGACACTTTGGAATTCACATATGAGAGGCCAAATTAAGGGGAGTGGAATCATGGTTGTTTAGCAGAGAGGAATGAAGGACTTTTGAAAGGTGGATTTTACTGAGTTTTACTAGCTAACTCTTCCCTGCAGCAATGGAAGACCAGTGTGGTAGAAATAGAACCAAATCCCCGTGAATACAAAGTGGCCCTGAATATAAAAGAGCTAAAGACTGAAAATAGTGGCACCAATCTAATAGAAGCTCACTCTAAATAGTGTGAGAAAACAGCTTATTAGGTGTAAACATTTAGATTCAAAGAATCATATATTATCTCAAGTTGAAAGGGATCATTGAATGCTCTGCTGCAGGACTACCTGTATATAAACCACCTGACTAGGAGCATCATCCAAACACTGTAAAGTATCTGGAAGCATCCCTTTGGCGGCTGATATCTTCTCCAGCATCTGACTGGCTGGTAGAGTTCCTTGCCTTGGTGAGGGGCAAAACTATCTTTTCCTTGTTGTGTCATCAGGATGTTTCTGTGTGTCAGGACCACCTGGTCTACATCAATCTGTGTATTAACCATCAGATATGAAGAGCTGAATTGAACAAATGTATACAACCCCTTACTGGGGTATGATTGAACAGATAGTGAAGATTTTTGATTAACAATGCACCTGAAATACTCATTCTTCATTCCTTTTTTCCATGCACTTACTAGTACCTATTTTATAGGTAGAGACAATATTTTCTGAGAAACAGACAAGCTTTTTAGGCCCTCTTAAAGGCTGAAGCAGCAGTAGGCCTGACTTAAAAAAATAATTGAGAAATATACTATGCTTAAATATAGATATGTATCTGTATCAGACTATCCGTGGGAAAACAAACAAAAAAAATCAACAGACTAAACCAAAACATTTGTGTGATACTTGTGGAGTAGAGATCTAATGAAAATGCATTAAATCTACTGCAATTTTTTCTTGCTTAAGCTCTCAGACTGCCTTGGTCACAGTAAGTTATGAAGGAGAATGTAGATTTCTATGGCATCTTTGTTTTTACCAAATGAAGTAGACGGAGGCAAAGAACACTGAACTGCCTAAACTTTTGACAGCAGTACAGGATTCTACCTCTTCTTAACAGAGATCATAGTCATGTCACATATGTTGAAAAGAATTGTGTCATACAGACTTTGGGATTTCCCCCCCTCCCTTTTTCAAAACCACATAATACTTACACGGGTCAGAATGGTTTCTTTACTGTTTGCCTATTCTATTATTTCAAAACAGAACAATAGCTTTTAAAAGTGAAATGCTTTTATAACTGAAATATATTTGCTATTGTATATTATGATTGTCCCACAGACCATGAACACTCCTCTAGCTGGATTTCACAGTTCCTTCATCCTCTGTCAGGCCACTTAGTTACTCATGGAAGATCTGAGAGAGACATTGTAGTGTATACTATAAACACATTTGGAACTCATTACTTTTTACTTTGTCTAGAGCTTTGTTTTGCTATTAAACCCCCGAGAATAAAATAGTTTGCTACAAAATCACACTCACCAAAAGATCTTTTTTAAACATCCTAGCTTTTCTAAGAAAATGTGCCTGTTTTTAACTCACCTAGTTGGTTTTCTCACATGCACTCTTCTTTATATCCCCAGTTTTGCTAGTAGAGCAATAGGCCAAGACCTGTTCTCCCTTTTCTTCTGCTTAACATAGCTCAGCTGCATTTTGTGAATTCAAAAAGGATCAACAGAAAGAGAGTTTGAGCTTGTTACTACATCCATAACAACTTGACCAGTTATTGGCAGGTTGACTAATAACTACTAAGTGTGTGTTCCATCACTAAGTTGTTCACAATTTTTGTTTTCACTGCCATCCCAGTATCTATTTGCAAATGAGGCTTGAAGGAACATAAGCATTATTTCCCAGTCTTTTTTTTTTTCAGCCCAATGGTCCTGATGTACTGATGGAAAGCACAGTTATACAGAATTAAAAAAAAAAAAAAAATTTGCTCTCCCTTCAATCAAAACCAAATCTATTGAAACAAAAACTTGACCTAATACCATTTTTTTTTTTTAATGTCAAAGATCAAACTTCTGAAAGGCAGCAGTGGGTGGGTCATAATTCAGACCATATAAATTCCCAAAGACTCAGCCAGTGTGTCTGTGTACAGCTGGAAAGCTGTATTGCCTTTGGTGCTGAAGCTCAAAAGGTAAGCATTTCTCTATGAAAATTTACTTTCTTACTGTATTATTCCTGGTTACTGAGTAAACTTAAAAAGAGAGCAATTAATACTCTATGTTTAATATCTTTGCTCTAGAAAGCACTTTTCAGGACAGAATATTTACAAATTTCATCTGTGTGCNTTTTTGTTTGTTTGTTTTTTGTTTTTGTTTTTTTTTTTGTTGCTTTGTTTTGTTTTTGTTTTTTTTTAGTTTGTTTGTTTGTTTGTTTTGTTGGGATGAGATTTTTAAAAAGTTACGATATGTACTTCAAGTAATATTTTGTGCTTAAAAAGTAATTTTCTTGCAGAGCGTCTTATCCTCCCAGGTAGGATCTTTACAATTTGATTTAGGCAGTCAAATAATAAGTTTGCCTGGTTGACTTCTGGTTTTAATAGAGAGCACTGAGAGCAAAACTGTGCCATTCAGTGAATTTGATAAGTTAATTTCAGTGTGAAATTTGTCTAACAGTTGCATCCCTGGAAAATGCAGCTGATGAACACTATGCAAGATAAAGAGGTGTGTGGGTGTACAGATATGCAATTTTAAAATAACCTATAAATGGGAATATGTGTACAGAAAGGCAAGTGAGAGACATATGTGGGTGTGAGTGTATGTTTATATCCAAGAGCACAGTCAAGAAAAACCTTGGTAGAGTTTACGACTACAAAGAAAATCTTGAGATTAGCAGACATTGCTAATTTATCATGCCTGCCTTTTCTCTCTGAATGCCACTAACAACATTTAATTTCTCAGAAATGTTATAGTGCAGTATATTTCAGCAAAGCAAGCTGTATCTGAAAGCACAATAGGATGAAACACGAATTTTGAGCATCAGTTTTGCTGCTAAACTCTGCACCTTAGACAAATAATATTGCCATCTATGCTTCCAATACTAAAACAAGGGTAAAGCTACAAGCCTTTGAAGAGCTACTGACAGTAAGTAATGTGCAACAAATAGATATTTTACTGCACTTATTTTCAGAAAACAAAAATAGCCAGTCAGCTGCTGCTTTTACTTATAGCTCTCCAAACTTAGAGCAAGTCTAACGTAATTTGCACTTAAATTACCAGTTTTCCAAGTATTTCAAAGAGATAATATTTTCTTGCTGTCATCAAAGCTGCTACAAAGTGCATTCTAGCCTTCAGTGAATGACATAAGTACAGGCAACTGCTTCTGGACAGCTTTGAAATGGTAAAGAGAAATCACATACAGACTTAAGATCTCTGAGGAACTCTTACAGAAAGGCAACTGCATACACATGCAGAAAGAAATAGATATATGAATAGAGAGTTTCTAACATGCACAAGAGATGAGCATAGCAGTAGGCACGGAACCCCAAAATTACTTCAAAACTATGTGTTTATATTTCATTGCCTGAAAACAACTATTAGAATGCATATGCTGTGTTTGTGTGCCATCCCTTGACACTATTATTGCACTTCTGCCCTAGGCAATACCAGTTCCACAATGGGCTCCATCGGTCCAGTGAGTACAGAATTTTGTTGTGACATATTCAAGGAGCTGAGAATCCAGCATGCCAGGGAGAACATCTTCTACTCCCCTGTGACCATCATTTCAGCTCTGTCCATGGTCTACCTAGGTGCAAGAGATAACACCAAGGCTCAGATAGAAAAGGTGAGGATTTAAACCCTCCTGCTGCTCAACACACCCACAGCAGTTGACACACAACATACCATGCATAGACAGAGGCATCCAGAGTTATCAAAAGCTACAGCCACCTCAAACTCCCATAATGTTAAACAAATGCATCAGTCACAAATCTTGAAACTGCATTTAAATTTTACCATTCTTAGCAGTAGGATTCTCAAAGAGAACAACACATTATAGTGGTCCTTTGTTTGGAGTAAGGAAAGGAGACAAAATCCTTTGGGAAAGAGCCAAAACATCCCCAGACTGCAAAGTGTTTCACGTGTCTCCTACAGCTCTCCCTACTTCCATACAGAGTCACTGGTTTGTCACTTAGAAGAATGTTGATATTATTAATAGCAGACACTGGAGCTGGTTCCTAGATGTTCAATAAAAGAAAAGATCATCCAAGCAGGCAACAGTAGGCATGGCTGTTCACAGATGGTTCAGATCGATTGCACTTTTTGAGTCATCCGGCTTCTCAGTTAGCCAACAGGTTTACTTCAAATCTTATGTGTTAATCTCAGTTGCATAACCCTTTTCTTGTCACACCTGTTATTTCAACCACTGTTATTTCCAATTACAGGCTGTTCACATTGATAAAATCCCAGGATTTGGAGAGAGTACTGAATCTCAGGTACAGAAATAATTTCACCTCCTTCTCTATGCCAGTTTCACCTGGGAGCAAAAACTATCAGATAAAGCAGTCTCTTAGCTTTTCCAAACCTTCTTCAGTGAGCAGATAGTGCTCTGCATCCAGAATCTAGAGGAACAGTTTATTCATACGAATAGATGGAGAGGGCAGGTAACAGGTGATTCAGAACAAGCATAAAATGAAATCCATTACTATAATATTGGGCAAATAGGGGAAAATAATAGATAATCATATGATTAGGCAAGGTAGTTGGATGTTACTGGTTAAATGGGACTGGTTGGGAATGGAGAAAGGTCTGCCTGATCTGGTGGAGGTAGACTACTGTAGAAGGTAATTAAGAGTCCCCCTGAGACAACTATGAGGAAATTACAGTAGAGAACCAGCTCAGAATTGTACATATTACAAAATTACTACATCACCTTAGTTATAGCAACCAGACACACAGGATAAACAGTTTTATAAGCAGAAGTGTCTGAACTACTCCACTCCTTCCATGTAGTATATAAAACCTACTAATCACTAAAACTAGGATAACATCATGTGTCTTTTCATTTGTGTTCCTGTCAATGATCCAGTGTGGCATATCTCTGAGCATCCACACTTCACTTAAAGACATATTTGCCCAAATCACCAAACCAAGTGACAATTACTCGGTCGGCATTGCCAGTAGACTTTATGCTGAAGAGAAGTACCCAATCCTGCCGGTGAGTTGCTCAAAGATCTCATCTGAATGTATTTCCATGTCAAAGCTGTACCTTTCTGCACTGAAAAAAGCACTTTCAGAAGTTTAGGTTCTGCTAAAGAAATCTTGTTTCATATAGAGATTTGAGACTTCTGTCAATCACAGCCCTAGCCCTTGATAGTCTTGAGGAAAAATGTGACTAGCCAAAAAGATGTTTGTGAAAAGTCCATGTTGGTAAGAGCTAACTCTGTTTTCCCAACTTGCAAAACAAACCTGAAGAATAACTTCAGGTTCCTAAAAATATTCCAAGGTTTTCCCTCAAACATTTAATTTGAAATTAGAGGGAAATACCATTGCAAAATAAAAATTTTAAAAATGGAAAAATGGGAAAAAAACCTCATCCCCATCCTTCAGTGAAATGAATACCACTTTTGAATCAAATTCGATTCTTAAAAATATTTTCAAAAAATGGAGGCAGATACTCTTGCTTGAAACAATGAATGTCAAATCTTAAGGTGCTTATGAATGAGAATAATGGCTTACTCATTAGCCTTAACAAGCAGATTATTAATATCTATTCTTACATTTTACATTTGCAAAATGCTTCGACATCCTGATCTGAAAATGGCATGTTATTCCTTTTCAGGAATACTCACAATGTGTTACAGAGCTGTATAAGGGAGGCTTGGAAACTATCAACTTTCAAACAGCTGCAGAACAAGCCAGAGAGCTCATAAATTCCTGGGTTGAAAGTCAGACAAATGGTAAGAGGAAGCCAACTGTCAGCATAGGTCATTGCCACCATTTTCAAATAGTGTATCAGAAGGAGAAACCCCCCCAAAAATCTCTCCCTCTACTCTTTCTCATGGACAGTAAATCAGCTCCCAGATACAGAACTGTCATCTAATGAAATTTTTTTCCTCAGACACACCTGTTTCAGAAAACTCTTTATATCAGCAGAGGTTTTGTGGATACGTAATACTTCCCATCCTGATAAAAGTGACAGCACTAAAACATGCTTGTACATATAGACAAGTGGTCTGACACTAATGTTTCCACTTTGGTTTGAAGCAAGAAGTTTGGTTTGGAGACTATCCTGGGATAAAAAGTTCCAGTGGTTCTCATTTTGTAACAAGTAGATGTCTGGATCTTGTATCTCTCACTATAACTCTTTATAGAGAGGCAAACAACAGCTGTGAGAAAATCAGCCTTGGAAGTACAAGATAACACCTACAAAACCAAAACAATGTCCCTGCCCTACACCCTCCTCCCCACAAAATCTTTACCCTTCATTTAATGTTCTGATTCCCAGGTACGAAGTGTTATACACAGATGTGTTATAAATGTTCTCTTTTCCTATGTATTCTTAAAGGAATGATCAAAACTATCCTTCAGCCAAGCTCTGTGAATCCACAGACTGATGCAGTCCTTGTCAATGCCATTTACTTCAAAGGATTGTGGGAGAAAGCATTTAAGGATGAAGGCACCCAGACAGTGCCTTTCAGAATCTCTGAGGTATGTGGGCATGCATCACCTTGGAGGTGTCATCTTCTAGAATTTATGATGGAATTAAACAAGTTGTTCCGAGCAAGAGCAATTAGCAGTGTAAACCATAAGTAGGCATTTCTACATTTTAGGAATAATCTCTGTGAAAACTATATTATCTTATTTGGTTTTGCAGCAAGAGAGCAAACCCGTGCAGATGATGTTTCAGATCGGTTCATTTAAAGTGGCAGAGATTGCTTCTGAGAAAATTAGGATCCTGGAGCTTCCATATGCCTCTGGGCAGCTGAGCCTGTGGGTGCTGTTGCCTGATGAGATCTCTGGTCTGGAGCAGGTATGGCCCTGACAGCTGGGTTTCAGAAAACCACAAAAATGGTCAAATTTAGGTGCTGCAAAAGCTCTTCACAATTTTCTCAAAGCACGTCACCAACACAGATCTGGCAACATGCAGCTGTTTCAGTGGTCCTGCAATAGTTTTGCTGAGCATGGATTGCTTGAGGAACTGCTTTGGTGGGTTAAATATTTGTCACTGCAGAAGAGGTTCTGTTCAGATAAGCAGCTTGAACTCCAAGGGTTTTATATCTCCATTCCTGCACACTGAGGATCTTCCTAGGAAGTTCATGTTAGCTTGACCATTTGCAATTATTGCTTGGTTTGGCAGCATTCAACATACTTCCTTCATAACTTCAAAAATTGAAGTACCTAAAAACTGAATATAAAGGGTACTGGAATGGTTAAAGCAATTTCAGAAGGCAAAATGGACATGACATACTATTGTTGATAAGAATAGGGTCATGGGATATTGCCATTAGCAGGACTGCAGTTTGAATAGGACAAATTATGTAATAAATCAGAGTTCATTGAAATGATTTTACACTAACTCAAAGAATCTAAATTATAAAAATAAAGAGGTATTTGAACACAGATAAATTTCTTCAGTAATAACTGGTAGTTCAGGTATTAGTAATTGGCTACCATTAACACCTGTTACTTGGTGGTCTTAAATGCAGATAGAGTTTACAACTCATACGGACTGAATGATTTTTGGAATGTATTTCTAAAGAAAACAAGGTAAATAGGCAAGGCCTTTGGTGAAATTTGCTGAGTAGACATCTCACTAAGAAAATTAATTGGCAGTAAGCCTATTAAAGAAATAGAAAGTAGGACAGAGAAGCAAGGTTTAGTTTCTCCTTCTAGACACATTAATCTGTGTACAGCTAGAAAACATACCATGACAAGAGCAGTTAGTTTAAGAGAAAAAAACCACAAGTGGTTCTGCTTTGCCATAAGAGAAGTTGTGCTCTCATATCAGATATCTGATTGGTCATCTCCTTGCAGCTTGAGACTGCAATCACCTTTGAAAATCTCAAGGAATGGACCAGTTCTACTAAGACGGAAGAGAAGAAAATTAAAGTTTATCTCCCCCGCATGAAGATTGAGGAAAAATATAACCTCACATCTGTCTTAACATCCTTGGGTATCACCGACCTCTTCAGCTCATCTGCCAACCTCTCTGGCATCTCTTCAGTAGAGGGACTGAAGGTGTCTTCAGCCTTCCATGAGGCGTTTGTGGAAATCTATGAAGAAGGCAGTAAGGTGACAAACTCAGCAGAAGTTGGAGTGGATGACACTGGTGTTGCTGAAGAATTTAAGGTTGACCACCCTTTCATCTTCTTGATCAAGCACAACCCAAGCAACAGCATCTTCTTCTTTGGCAGGTGCTTTTCGCCTTAAAGAGGGGAAAGCCACAAGAGTTTCAGTCCCTTATAGCAAGACTCAAAGTGCTGCAGTATCAAGAGTAAAAAGAAATACATACTTTCTCTTTCATCCATATTTTCTAAAACCATAAGGTTTTATTTAAAAAAAAAAGGCAGAGAAATTATGCCATGAAAATAGAGGCCCTTTGCCTTCCCTTTCTGCAGAGTATTATTATTTGCCCATGCATGAAGACATAAGGGAATGAAAATTGGATCCAAAGAGGGCATAAGCATGAACAGAGATGTTCCTGGTGCAAGTTAACAATCAAACACACTGGAAAAACACAATCACTTTACCAGCAGATGTTTTATGAAGGGAAAAAATGCAACCTTCTAATTAAGCCAGGTTCTCCCATGGACCAATTTTGTGGTAACTTCATTGGAATTAGTCACTTGAATGTTCCCAGATTAAACTATCACACTAGCAGGTATGGTTGGTACCATACCTATTCTGTCAAAAGAATTGATTTCTCTTTCTGCTCCTGATACTGCAAGGCTCTTCCCACTTTCTGAAGATGCATTATAGGAATCTTATAATTCACATTTCTCTTTAAATCTTTTCAGCTTAATCATCATGACCAGATTTGGCAGGTGCTATTCAAATTTTCTCCATGTATCCATGTAAAACGAGTCTTGCAGATGTACTCTTTTGCTCCTTTTACCATAATAAAAAACATGTTTATGCAAATGTGTTTCATTTGGAGTATTTCAAGTGTGCCTGGGATGGGGTAGTCCTGGTTATATCTACCAATTGGGCGATGAGAGGCTGGAGAGCAGCCCTGTAAAAAGAGATCTGGGGGTTTGGTTTGATGGCAAGTAAAATATGAGTCAGCAGTTCCCTGGAAGCCAAAAGGGTCAACCATGTCCTGAGATGCATCAGGTAAAACATCAGGGGACAGGCGAGGAAGATGATTGTTCCACTCTGCTCTGCACTGGTGTGGCCTCACCTCAAGTCCTGTGTGCAGTTCTGGGTGCATGAAGGTGAGAACATCACACTACTAGAGTGTGTACAGGGGAGGGTGACCCAGGTGGTTGAAGCCTCTCTAGGGCAAGAGTTACAAGGAGTGTCTGAGGTGACCTGGCTTGTTCAGCTTGAAGAAGATAAGGCTGAGGGGTGACCTCATCCCAGACTATGACTTCCTCAGTGGGCTCAGGAGGAGGTGTTGATCTCTGGTGACCAGTGAGGGCATGAAGATATGGAATGAAGCTCCATCAGGAGACATTAAGATTGAACATTAGGAAAAGTTTCCTCATCCAGTGAGTGGTTGGTCACTCTAACAGTCTTTCCTAGGGAAGTGGTCATGGTGCCAATGCCTCTAAGAGTTCAGGAAGTGTCTGGACAATACTCTTAGTCATATGATTTATTTATAGGTAGTCCTACAAGGAACAGGGAGTTGAACTCTGTGGTCTTTTTGGGTCTCTTCCAACTTGAGATATTCTATGTCTCTATGATTCTTCTATCAGAATCGTTTCACTGATTTAAGGGAGGTGAGGAATGAGAGTCTGTCCTAACTCTGGGCTACAGATACAACACGGAGACCAATCTTCCAGGAAGGGACCATCATGACCCCTTATTCCCTCAGGCATGCTACTCAAACTAATAAAATGCAAGATTTCCAGCACAAAACATGATTCATCCAGCTCCTCTGAAACAAGAGTAGATAGGCAGTATGGAAGGCACTTGGATATGTGCAGAATATGCATGCCACTGAGACCACAGCACTGTCTTGGAGAGCACAGCGGAATGGGAAATGGGAAGGAGTTTTTAAATTATCTTTGTAGTTGGTTTGTAAAATTTTATGGGCTCTTATTTAGCAACTGAAGAGAATAATCATGCTAAGAGACATGATGTCTACGGCAAGTTACAGTTTTTCTCCAGAATTAATTATTCTCTTTATCATTGAATCAAGAAGGGAAACAAAACTGTGAGTGATAGTCACAGAGAAGTACCAGAAGAGTGATAAAAAAAAAAGGTTTTGTAGGGTGCAGTTACTTCAAGAAGGCAATGCTCTTTCCTGATCCTATTACATACAGCACAGCAGAAGTGCTGGGGGATCTGTGGTGGAATGTTTTCTCAGTTCCACCACAAAGTATTTTGCTTGTTCTACGTGTTTTGGCTTTCCCCTTCCATCCTCCAAGATAACACATACTTTGGCAGGACTTAGAGGACATGACTTGCTGGGAGCAAACACAGTCTTGCAAAAGAAGGAAGATAACATGATACCACCTTCACTAGTGCGTAAACAGTTCAAATATTTTCCTTCACTTTCCTTTATCTTAGTTGATTGCTGGTCAAGAGATAACAAACAGGGAAATTTATTGCAAGAGAGCTGAGAATGTGTTAGTTAGTGCCCTGGAGTTTCTGCTGATCTGGCCAGTAAAGTCGGGCACCTAAGTTCCTTAGGACACTTCACATTCAGGAGATTTGTTCTAAAACTGCATTATTTTCAGGTTGTTGTAGTTCTTATGAAATAAAGCATACTTCTTCACAAACAGAAGACACAAAGAAGTACATTTGCTCCTATATGCAGACAGACAGTTTCAGGGCTGCTTCCTGATTTCTATTGACTTTTCCTACCAGCACAGCAACAAGTAGTTTTATTCTTTTATTCTTTATTTATATCTTGTAATTTATTATTGTCTCAATAGTCATTTCCTTAACCAGCTGGGCAGTCTGTCCATCCCTAATACACAAAAATAAATTAAAACCAAACCAAACCAAAACAGAAACATGCATTCTAAGGGTCTGTGTTTTCAAGAGACTAAAAACTTTGAAACCATTTTGAGACTTGGCAAAACACACCCCTAATTAAGGAATGGATGCTGGAGTCCTCAGATTCTCAGCCAGAGCAATATTTGTCTGACCACTAAAAGTTTCAACAGCCTTCCATACACGAGGCACTGTGTCTGTAAAAAGAGGTACCTAAAGTATAGATCTATAAAGGAACAAGCCCGGATCTAGCTCCTGATTGTGTGCCAGATATCAGACCTCCATCTCCCACCATGGAACAAGTTCTCTCCTTTGTGCCAACAGATGAGGCTACAGCTTCTTCTCTCCATTCTCAAAGAAGCAAAAGAGCAGCACCATGTCACAGAGACTTCAGCTTCCTGCTGTGTCATGAAGTACAGGTGGATTGCCCTCTCATTTACCCTCAATCTCTCTTTTAGCACAAGTATGGAAGAAGGCTCTTACTCAGAGCTTTAGGATCCATCATTAGAGGGTTTTACTGTTCTGTCACCACACCCCATATATATTTGTAACTTCATATATGCAAAGAGATAAAATTAATTCAAAGGATTAGTGCGTTGTGCAGACACAAGCCCACACTTGCCTGCTTTCTTCTGGTCTTACAATGGGAAGATAATTCCACTGAGATGACAACATTTCACTCCAGGGCCTTACTGTTTATTGGAGTATTAATTCTTTTAATATATAATAATTCAAGTAATATTGCTCAGTTGAACACAGTCAGTAATTTGCAAAAATTGGTCTCCTGATGTTCAGAGTTAGGGAACAACTTGGAATAGGCATCTGACAGGCATCTGGTCTTAGCTTCAGTGATATACCAGGTTGCTCAGGGCCTTTCCCAGCCAAATTTTGCATTTGTTTAAGTTTGGAGAATCCACAGTGTGCTGACTAATTGCATTTTAAACACAAATCCCAATATCATTATTGTAGAAGTACTGTACACTATCTAGCCAGCTTAGCTTTCTCTCATCAAATAAGAGTTGGCTACTTGTGAGAATGAGCCCCACCAGTTCCCTCATTTTGATTCTCCTATGGTCAGCCCAAAAAGTTTTCATGTTTTCCCTCACTTTTAACCTTCATGGAGCCAATACAGAATACCTCTGAAAATCCCAAGAAGTGTTGAGTCACACTGTGAACAGCAAATTCCTAGCATGGTTAACAATGCTTAGGAGCAAAAGTGAGATAGTAGATAGCTTCATGCTACACATTTTTAGTCCCAGTAGCATCATTTGTACTTTATCTCCATTTTATTCATGAGGATTATCAGTGGGATATCATTTGCACCAGGCCTCTCTTTCCTCACTGTTACAGTGTTAAACACCACAAGATAAACAGTTTAATACCATTTAGTCCAGCTGCCTTGTGACAGGAACAAATGTTTTCAATTGCATTCTATTCTAACTTCCTCAATTTTCTTACAGGAATAAAAATATTCTAAACTACTTTTGTGCTTTTATTTCTTCAATTCTTTCATCACTTTCCTACTTTCCTTAAATGCTTTCAATAGCATCCCTCAGTCTAAAATCATTGCAGGCAAACAATGAACTTCTCTCAGTGTTGCCTTTAGAGAACAGGACCATGTTCCTGGAGATGAGGAAGTCCTTACAGTGGAAGGCTGACTTCTTAGTCACACAGGTAAAACTCCAGTGTTGTGGCTCTGACAAGAGTATGGACTGGGAGAACATTGAGGTGCCAGATGTGCTTTTGTAAGGAAGGGAACTAAAGGTCAACAAAGGAGGCAGAAGATGAATCACTGTACTTCACAAAGCTGTGTGTAGGAGTAGTTCCTCTTTTCTCTTCTGTCTTTTCTCTAATTCTGCCTCATTTCCCTTGGATGCACTTCATTAACCACCTTTCCCCGAGGCACTGACTATCCCCACCCTCACCATGCCCTTCAGCAATCTCTATTTCTTTGGGCAGCAAGAAATATTTCTTTGGGCTGGGGTCAAGACTTGTTTCTAAGGGGAGACATGTCAGATAAAAGAAGAAAGTGGGAGCACAGTGTTACCACTCCTGCTGCCTAGAGGGATCATCTGCCACACAGTTATGCTGTGTCAGCCACACAGTCCAAGCTGCATCTTAGCAGCATCTGCAGGAGGTGGGGTGAGGGCCCATTCCTCCCCCCACAAGCAGAGAGCAATTGCTCTGCCTCTCCTTATGCATCCTCTGCTAACTTTCCTTAGCCTGATGTTGCATCTGTACCATTGAATTCAAATCAGTCTTCACTTTTGTCTTGGTCTGTCTACGTCCCCAGATAAGGAATTAAGAACCACAGAAGCAAGGGATACCAAGAAAGATAAAGGATATTAAGGAAGGTAAAGTCAAAAGTCTAGAAAAGGAAGGGAGATAGACCAAGAAGAAAACAAAGATGAAAGGGACAATTGCACTAGTTTTAAACTACACTGAGAAAGTTCTGCTTTTTGCTTTGAAAGAGACAGAAAGGTCACAAATACCAGTCCAAAAGATAATGAAGCCATGAAGATCTGCATGCAGCTGAATCAGAAACAGAAAGGGCAGCTACAAAGAGTTTGGAAATTCTATGGTAAAGAAGAGCAGGTGATCATCAGGATAGTTTAAAAGAGGGTCCTCAGTGCCATATCCTACAAGTTCACACTTTTGCCACTGTCACAAAAGTTTGAGGACTAAAACGAAAACTTTCCATCTTATTTAACCTGAGAGCAGAAACAAACATGAAATTATCTTGTCTTACTTGTTGTGTATCATGACATTAATTTCTCCTTGGTCACTACTATTGAAAGCTTGCTAACTTGAACCACACAATAGGATGTCAGGTCTCAAGAGACTGAGAGACGTTCCCTGCAACAGGCAGGGAACGTGAGAAATGGAAAGGTGAAAGAATTTTGCAATGGCAAAGGCATTGATAAGACATATTCAAGTGATGTCAATGACACTTCAGCTCACCCAAGGTCCTTGTCAGTCTGAAGGGGAAATTCCACTCCAAGTCCCCCCTTTTTCGGGTTGCTCTCTTCCACAAGGCATTTCTGCCTAAGTATGAGCACTTAACCAGGTAGTTCAGATCAGTTCCAAGGTTAGCCTAATAAGCATGAAACTATGAAGAGCCAGCAAATGCCAAACAAGTCAGTGAATAGCTAAGATTTCTTTCCTTAAGTGAGTATTGGGAAAATTCTCCTGAATAAATTTCTGAAAATACCAATTGTCTTGGGAAACACCTGGTCATTCCATCAAGCAACAATATTTGCAGTCAAGCTGCATGAAAAACAGGTCAAATATTTAAATGGGTTTCTTAAAAGAGAGTCCTTCCTCCGTACCCCGTTCTTGCATATCAGCACAAGGCTCCTGTTTAGAAATCTGTTTTGAAGATACATTGACTAGATATTGACATTCTTCATCCCCTAACACGGCACATCTTGCACTACAGAGCTGGAAGAGGAAACAGGGATCAGCTTTCTGATTCAGGAGTTGTGCAGCTGACATGGAGTTACACCCTTTGAGAGATTTCAGAAAAATGACAAGTTTCAGCTAAAGTGAATACAGGTCACACAGACGTCATTACTCATAATGCAGCACCGTGCATCATGGTTGAGAAATTCAGGCCACTCTTCCCACTTTTGATGTCAACTGCCACCTGGATACTTTTAAAATGCTCACCCCCTGAGTCATTCAAAGGAAAACTGCACCCCTGCACATGTGAAAACAGCTTGCATATTCATTAACTGATAAACTATCTTCGGATAAAGAGATCAGTCCTTTCTCATAAGTGTTGAGCTTCTTAAAGGAGCAGAGTTTCTCAGGACAAACACTACCTTTATTAATTACAGCATGTAGAAGTGATACTGAAGTATGATGAATTGTGCCAAATTTCACCACACCTTTGCTTTCTGCAGACGTGGAGCAAAATGCCTCAATAATATTTATACAGGAACCTCACCACACCCTTTGGAAACTCATAAGGTTTTAAATAGTGTTAGAGTATGTCAGCAAGGATTGCTTGGCAAGGGAAGACTTGCAAACGTACTTGTATCGACTCTGCTTCAAAACAAAGACGTGTATTATCAACCAAAGCTCTAAAGGGAGAAAAGATACTCAAAGAATGAATCTCTACTAAACTTTAAAACTATTTGAAATTTCAGGTTGATACAAACTTATTATCCAACATAAAATTCCATTACAGCACAACCCAAAATCCGTTCCAATTTCTCTGTGTGGTGCATATAGGTGTTCTTTTCAGCTGGCAGTGTTAGAAAAAATTCATGCCATGCTCTAAATTACACTATGACAGAGGCATCACTAACAAAAGTGTCCTCCTTGGCACAGAAAAGTTCATGTTTCTAGTAATAGAATCACAGGCTGTGCAGAGTTGGAAGGGACCCATCAGGATCATCCAGTCCAGCTCCTGGCCCTGCACAGAACACCCCAGGAATCACACCGTGTACCTGAGGGTGTTGTCCAAAGGCTTCTTGAACTCAGACAGGCTTGGTGCTCTGACCCATGCACCGGGGAGCCTGTTCAGTGCCCAGCCACCCTCTGGGTGAAAAACCTTTTCCTGGTATCAAAACTAAACCTTCCCTGATTCAGCTTCATGCCATTTCCTCGAGTCCTGTCACTCGTCACAAGAGTGAAGAGAGCCAACCCTGTCCTGGGGGCCATCAGGCACAGCACTGTCAGCTGGTCAAAGGAGGGGATTGTCCTGCTCTGCTCTGCACTGGGGTGGCCTCACCTTGAATATTGTGTGCAGTTTTGGGTGCCACAGTGTAGGAAAGAAGTTAAACTATTAGAGTGTCCAAAGGAGAAGTAGACGGGCAGGGACTGATCACAGAATCATTTAATCAGGTCAAGAGATCAGTGCCTGCCCCTCCTCTTCCCCTCGCAAGGAAGCTGTAACTGCAACGAGGTCTACCCCCAAGTCTGATCTTTTCCATCTGAATACACTGAGTGCTCAGCTTGCACCTCAGCTGCAACTCACATAGCTTCCCCTCAAGACCCTTCACCATCTTCCTAGCCCTCCTTCGGGTGTTCTCCAATAGCTTAATGTCTTTTTTTTTTTTTAATACCCAAAATCTTTATATGCCCAAAACTGCACAAAGTACTCAAAGTGAGGTTACACCAATACAGAGTAGAGTGCTTAGCACTCGTACTCTTTTCTCATTTTCTGTGCCCTGTCTTCCTTACAGTATTTAACTTTAAATGACACAGAGATTTTTTAAATTTACATCAGACCTCCAAACAGAATAAAATATTCTCAGATTTCAAAACCCTTTTTGTCCCCATGCCTCTTTTAAAGGTTTGGGGACAATTAAAATAATTTCATGTTTAAAATCTACTGACCTGGTCTGGCTGAGCAAAAGCTTGAATAGAATGCTCTACTAACTGAATTAGAAATTCTTCTCTCCCAAATAAATAAAGAGTGTTTACAATGGTAAAAAATACTTGAGGATGTCAGGGAAACTGAAAAGGTTTCTTCAAACACTACCTTTTCTTTCTATCTTCCCTGAAATATAGAACACATTAGTTTTGAATTAAAAAAGATTTCCAAGACCTATACAGAGCTGATAGCTAAAATAAACTACCAATGAGCACAAAAAGCAGCCATGGAAAGTTGCATCCTGAAAACACTGTGTGAGAGCAGAAGCTACCATTTTTCTGCAACAACAAGTCTTTCTCTCAAGACCCTCAAGAGTCTTCTCAGAATCACAGAACAGCGTTCTATTCAGACACCAAACAGATCACCTCCTCCTGAAGCCAGGTGCTAATGAACGGAGCACCACACTGTGCAGGAAAGTCAAAATGACGTGTACAAAGTTACTCTGAAACTGGAGGAAAGCAAAATGCCTTTATATAGCTGAGATCTGCCCAGGGCACTGATACTCTGCCAATGTTTGCTCTGAGCAAATGGAAACACGAATGGCTGCAGTGAAAGGGCCCACACGTTTACTTCCCACAGGAAGGACACTATTAACACAAACACAAGTCTTCTAGTGTGCTGCTGTCTTGACTTAGTAAAGAGTGGGAGTGAGAGTACCGCTGCCGCTGAGTCAGCACCGCTCAAAGAGTCGTGTCTTCTGGTGATACCAACTTAAAAGGATGTTAGAAAACATTATCAACTCCTCACATGGATTTAACATATTCTGTCCTTTGAGATGAGTCCTGTAGTTACTCAGTATGCTATTTTTATTTCCTAACTACCAGCTCAAGAAGTGTTCTAAAAAGGTAGCTCTAAAACCTTCAGCAAAAGCACAAGCCTCCCATTCTGCATAAACAGAACACCTCAGCCACTTGTAAGGCAGCAAGCAGCATCACAAATTAGCAAATGAAGTTACGCCTGCTTTAGAACCAGAGAATCCACAGTAATTGCTCTGAGGGATGAAGTCTTTTCAAAGCATCTATCACTCATTAACAACATGGCTAAATTTACAAAGATTACTCGAATCATGTAAGCCTTGGAGATCACTCATGGCCAATGTAAACAGATTACAACTTCTCCAGGTGTAATGGAAGCAATTAATTCTGCAGTGAATACCTCTCCTACGCTATGCTGGTCTCTAGAAAACATAACAGATGCATTTAATTACAACTCACATTGAAACGTGCCCCTTTTGCATAGCTACAATTTTAAAAGGCCTACAGGGCAGGAAAACCCAGTTAAAGTAGTCCAATTAAAGTTATGTGGTGCCTCACAGGTAGGAAAGCAACTTTAACAAAGCGTCCCTTTCTCAATTGTATTGATGCAGAACATTCACCATTTGCCAATGGGATCTTTTGCAGTTG
Source organism: Formicarius rufipectus (assembly GCA_013399695.1). Lineage (NCBI taxonomy): Eukaryota > Metazoa > Chordata > Aves > Passeriformes > Formicariidae > Formicarius > Formicarius rufipectus. Next base: position 724,680 of record VXAU01005172.1, on the reverse strand, counting down.
CACACCCATGTGCCCTACACTAAATTTTGGAGGTATCATTCCTCATTACAGGATCCTCCATGCCAGCTGTTGACATACAATATAAGTCCGTGTTGAATATATGCTCATAGACAGCAGGTCAGGAGAAAGCTCTCCAAAGGCAGTTTGTGTGAAGGAAAGAGACCTTATGAGTGAGTCCTGCTCTGTGCTGAGGAGGCAGTCCCGGGGAGAAACTCCTATCCAGGTTTTCAAAGTAGTGTTATCAACATTGCACAGAGGTAAAAAAGGAAATATAGGGCAAGAGTAGGATTACACAGGATGTTTCAGTCAGGGGTCAGAGTGAGGATAGACAGCTACAGGAAGGATGCCAGGCGAAGGGACAGCATGATCGCAAGGAAAGTCAGGGAAGGAGGTATTTTTGTAGCCAAGGAAGGAAGAAAACAAGGATTTGGCAGAATATTAATTTCTGGGATAGAAAATATGGAATAGATCTTTGATGCGCTATATTGGCCAAACAGCTTTCAGATTGGGTTGGGAAACAGAAATCAAGTGTAATTTAAGGGTCACATTAGATACTAGTGATGTTGCCACTGATAATGCAAGCAAGGGTCTAATGCCTGTCTCTTAACCTTCCCTGTCTCACAGTGGCAGCATTTCCCTGATTGTAGAGTCTTAAAATCGTTCAAGATTAACAAAACCCATTTTTCCAAAAGAAAAACCCACCAGGAATGACCAATTCTTTCTGACAAGGAAATGAACAATAGAAAAACTCAGTCGCTCTCCTTTTATCTGTGTTTCTGTTTCTCTGAGATAAATTCTGTTACAGNCTTTTTTTTTTTAAACTCCCCAAGCCACAAATGAAAAGTTCTTCAAAGCAGTGTTACTAGCCTGTTTTCACAAAGTGTTTATAGAAATACTTATGCAGTCAGTTTTGTAAAGTGCTTGTGTGGTATCATTCTTACCATCACTTCACATCCTACTCTGAGGTGATTCAGCTCTTCCACAGGGATGTGGGCTACAGGGTAGAATGCATTTCACAGTCATGAGTCATAAGAACCTTTGCAGAACCGGCCAGGCACACTATAAATTCACCCTACCCTTCATGTGAACTGCAGAAACCTTGGAGACACCTGGAGCAGCAGTGTTTCTTCCTGCACAAAACAAGGTAATGTAATGATTTCTAGATACTACTTTTTTCACATATTCTTGGGTGATGTTGCTTTGTTGACAAATGCATAGGCAAAAAGGAAGCAGGGATCTGAACTGGAAAACATCTAATGCTTGGGAAAATAATTAACTAAGATTGCAAAGGCATCATTTAGAAGATGGAAGTCTTAAAAATACACAGGAAGAGCAATTTATTGTTCATAGTTCTGTAATTTCTAGAGCTCACTGACTAGCACAAATATCATAGCAGAGTAAGAACCACTGTGTTTGCCTAAGTCAGCTAATATGTTTTTGTGCTTCTTAGTTCTTTCAATCATCAGGTTAGCCCCTGGTTTGCCAGTTACTGAGGACACAGCCTGTCTTTATTCTAAGGCCATCCTATACCAACCAGAATAGCTCCTAGGCCCTGCTTAGAGCTCTCAGCTAAACCTGCAAGGCAAATGACAAATAGCAGCATTTGTGGTTTAGTGAATTCAGATTGTCCCGTAGAAGAACTGGGAAGTTAGGATCTGGGCCAGTGCTGTAAGACAGTTTCAGGACATTTTTGAAAGGCAAAAAGGTAGTTCAGGATGCTTAGCCTGCAATAATTAGTGCTTGCTCAAGTATAGGAAGGAGTGTTTTGTCCTGACTTAAAGGAATAGTTGGACTGCTATTGTTACCAAAGTATTTGTTCACTACAGCAATGAGCACCAAAAAGCTCTTGCACTACTTGAAGTACAAAATTTGCCATAAGAGACAGTTTCTCAGTATTCTCTAGCCTGGCACTGCTGAGTAACATTATCAGCTGTGACTCCAAGATGTTGTAAGGGACGGTGCAATAAATGTCCTGATGAATAAATATGAAACAAGGTTGGAGGCTGGTTTATTTCTAAAAATGACGGCATTAGTAAAACAGGACATGCTAATGTTTATATGATTTTATAATAGTTATTCCTCCTTGTTCTTCATATAGATAACTTTAGAAAGCCTTTAAATCACAAAAGAAAGTTCAAAAAGTGAAGAGAAGCTTGCAGACACATAGTAGTCACAATTAGTGGTTTGTTAATAGCACCTTTTCTCCCTTTATGTGCAGATTCAGAACAATGGATGCTTTGCAAAAAGCAAACACAAGCTTTGCTCTCGACTTTTTCAAACAGCAGTGTCAGGAAGATGGTGACAAGAATATTTTTTTCTCCCCTTTGAGTATTTCATCTGCCCTGGCTGCTGTTTATTTGGCAGCCAAAGGTAACACTGCAGATCAGATGGCAAAGGTGAGTCTGGTTTTCAAAAAGTAGCTTCCTGAAAGGGTTATCTGGCATGGAGGACACTATTCCAAAAGTTGACCATGATGGAATAGAGGAAAACCATATATGAGTAGAGTTTTGATTACAGTGATTTTTGTGCTTATGTCAGCTTCCGTTTCACCCTGATGTGCACTGCAATGAATAAACCAGTTCTCTGCTTCTGCAGATCAGCTCTAGTCAAGCCTCTGCAAACAGGACACTTAGAAATTACAGAAGTGGCAGCGGTGACATTGTCACCTTTTAAATTTCATCAGCAGAAACCAGGGATCTTTATCCCAAAGCTCACTAACTTGAGCATTCACCAGGGAGCAGGAGACCTGGATTCTTCTTATCCTCTGCCACAGAAAATTCCCATCTCATATCTCATCTCTTTGAAAGTGACTCCACAGGAAAGGATTCTCCCCTATAGTTTTGCACATTGCCTAACATAAATCCACATCTACAAGATTAGAGAACAAACATGTTGAGACTCCAACCCTTTCTTTGCCATGTATATTCTATGGGCAAAATCTCTAAATCAGACTTGTTCAAAGCTCATGGTTTTGGCAGGACAGTGGGGACAGCCCCAATGCTGGCTGCCTAACCCCAGATGCAGTTACCCACCTCCTATCCTAGGAGGTGAGACTTGTGAATTTGCATCTGCTAATGCAGAAAGGCCTGGGCACAAGAATAAAATCTTAGCTTGACTCTCTTTATCACTGGTTCCTATGACATCACTGAAAATTTTAACCAAAACAGCCGATTTTCTATTGATCCATTTATTATTGCTTCTTCCATTACAGGTACTTCACTTCAACAAAGTTGAAGGAGCCAAAAACGTCACCACAACCATAAGAATGCAAGTCTATTCCAGAACAGAAGACAGTCTATCAAATCGATGTGCATGTTTCCAGAAGGTATCTCACCCAAGCCAGTGATCAAGCTATGGGCACGGTCACATCTTCTCTTGCTTGTGTTTTCCTTCCACATTTGCCATTGCTTGTGTTCACCTTCCTCAGATTTTGTGTACACAATTAATTGGTACAGCATCCTGTGATACCCTCACCCAGTGCAATACTTATTGCATGCTTCCCCTCTTTAGGCAGAATTGCAAAAACTAACCTCAAATTTGCAAAATTAACATTTGATGTTACCATAACGTATCAATAGATCTCTTGCTCTTTTTCCTTTAGCTTTGAGGGCAGATATCTTCCCCAAATTATTACTGCTCAAAAGTTAGCCCACTTGCTACTTCACAGAGCTAATGTCAGGGATAGAGCTGCTCTTCCACAGATTTGATTGTATCATAAAGACAACAAAATCAGAACATTAATTTTTCCAGGTTACCAATGCTTGATATGTTTCAGAACTAAGTCTCAATTTTAATTGGGCAGTTAACAAAATAAATTTACATGTTGTAATTTCCCAAAGTAGACTAGTTGCTGAAGTAAATCTTAGAAAAATTGGAATCATTATATTCCTGAGACATTTCTTTGTCATACTGGCAGGCATCTTGTCTCAAAGTATATGTAATTGAACATAACAGAAAAATACAGAAAGGCAAATCTAATCCCTCTGAGTCAGTAAAAGCTCTTTTTCCTCACTGACAACTGAACCATGGGGGTGTCAAGCTCTTTCCCCTGCTCTTTCCTGTCATCCTTATCCATTGTGGGAGTGAACCATTTCCCTGCAGTCTGCCCACAAAACCCCAACTGCCAGGAGTTTTGATGAATGGCCACCTGGAACTCCATCCCATAGCCAAATCCCAGGGTGGGAAGATTTATTTTAGGGGTTATGTCAACATTTCATTTGCACTGCATGAACAGCAGAGGGATTGTTCCTCATGAGTAATGCTTGTCCTAATTGTAAGAGTTACAGAATGCTATGAGTTTGAATAGTTTAGAGATTTAAGTATCTGTTCATGTCTAATTCTGACATAATGACAAGGTGAATACAGCACAGGTGAAAACTTTTAGTTTACTAATTCATAGCTTATCTTCCTTGAGCTCACTTGAGAATCTGAGCCAACATTCATTTAATCCTGTTAATACTTCAATATAAATAACTTACTGAAATTGCTGAAACATTAAAAAAAAAAAAAAGAACCAAAACAAAAAACCTTAAACCACAAAATTTTGAGAGAGATGAAGAAATTAAGGGCAAACCTTCCATGTAACACTCTTGACTTTCATAAATGAGGGATGGAGCTAAATATTTATGTATTGTTGAACAATTACTCTGCCTCTCATTCTCTGAATATCCCAAGTTTCATAATCATCACTTACATACCCTTATATATTTTACATCACGCTCTTAAAACTTATATAGTTTATACTGTATCTGCAACTTTTAACACTTTAATATGGTTCTTTTAATAGCTGCCAAGTTTAGAACACCTGTTGTAACACAGGTCACCTGAAGAGAAATACTTTACTTGGAGGTGTGTGAAGGAAAAAATTGTAGGAAGGAATTTGTAACTGTTTTACACATCAGATGAATAACATTTTTTTTTCTTTCTTTCTCAAAGAAAGAAATTGGCAAGTCGGATAATATCCATATTGGATTTAAAGAACTCAACTTTGAAATCAACCAACCCACAAAGAATTATCTGCTTAAAAGTGTCAACGAGTTATATGGAGAAAAATCATTGCCTTTCAGTAAGGTGAGCCTTTTATTCAGATTATGCAGTGCCAGTTAACTTTCATGATCTATGACAATATAAATCTCACACTTTTAAATATTTTCACTACATTTGCAAATCATGTAATTATCCTTAACATAAATGTTTTCTATGAGACTTTTCCTGAAACCTTGAACACTAAAATTTTAGTTTTATGGAATGGGTGTCTAATCTCAGAGTGAATTGCAGATGTAGTTACACAACAACATTTGCATTGAGCATTTCCTCTAAAAAGGTACTTTGCTCCTTTGACAAAAGGCTGTGTTTGTGTCCATGTAATTTTTCTCTGGCTGTAGTAGCACTTAGGTTGGCAGAGAACCAGCCTAACACAGGTGTCTCTCTTGCACTGCAGGAATATTTGCAGTTATCCAAGAAATACTACAATGTAGAGCCAAAATCAGTTGATTTTGTGGGAGCAGCAGATGAAATCAGAAGGGAGATCAATTCCAGTGTTGAGCAACAGACTGAAGGTAAGTTCCACCCTCTCCTCCCCAAACTGAAATTAAGACATTTTGGCTTCTCTGTACCCAAGGGCACACAGCAGGTAAACAATTCACCTCAGAAAGGTAAATCAGCTCAGTTTTTAAAAGTACTCATCTAGTGACAAACCCTTAATAAAATTAGTGTCCTCCATGTGAATGTGTGAGGTATATGGCTTGTTCTTCTTTGTAAATCAAGGTTACCCCAGCATATTTGTGAATAATTTCAAGACGGGTGGGAGCTATGGCAGCACCTACGATTTTCCTGGTTTATATCCACTGAAATAGTGCCAACACTTGTATTGAAACAGTAAAACTGCACAGATGTGTGAATGTCCTTCTGTTTTCCCTAGGTAAAATCCAAAATCTTCTGCCTCCTGGATCTGTAGATTCACTCACCAGGCTAGTTCTGATAAATGCACTCTACTTCAAAGGAAACTGGGCAACAAAATTTGAAGCCGAAGCTACAAGGCAAAGGCCCTTCAGAATAAACACGGTATGGGAATATACTGCCCTATATCCTACAATCCAGGTCCTTGCATTGTAGGAATGAAATGTAGAAATGAAAAAGACGGGGGAGAGAAATTCCTGTCGCTCTTTAAATCCGTGTGGCATGATAGTTATTCTGTTTAAAGCGTACAGGATATTTTCTTCACCTTCAGTGCTAAGATTGCATGCACATACTGGCCCTGAGCCACAAGTAAAATTGTCAGAAGCTGCCTTGAAACAAGCTTCCATGCCCTGAAGGCAGGAGAAACAAAGAGGTGAACAAAACTGTATGGGTTAATGATATACACTTTCATATGATAAATCAGAGTGGAATATAGCTGCCTATAGTGGGAGTCAGGTGAGACAGCTTGGATAGCCTGACGTGCCTTTCCAGAAGAGCATGGGTCCTCTAAAGGTCCTGGCCTCTGAAGATCCATGGTTCTAGCCATAAGGATATCTCAGACACTTTGGGCAGCTTGTAGAGTAAATACGATAAACATCCCCTGCACTATTTTAGCTCAGTCCTTTACTGATCAGAGTACAAATGGAAAATGTTCAATTTGCTTTGTTCCAGCATACAACTAAATCTGTGCCCATGATGTACCTGAGTGATAAGTTCAACTTAAACTACATAGAATCAGTTCAGGCTGATGTTCTTGAGCTTCCATACGTCAATAATGAGCTCAGCATGTTTATCCTGCTACCAAGCGACATCGCTGGCTTACAAAAGGTAAAACAACTGAGAACATAAATCATCTGAGAAAACAAGAGTGGCATTAAATTACTTCATGCATCGGTGAGGCAAGAGGTCAGGCTGCAGTCATGTTTCTAGGAAGGAGGGTACTGATCAGGCTCAAGGTAAAGCCCAAATTTGGTCTATTACTGTGAACTTGAAACTCTTAGAGCTCAGACTAGATTTCTTACCCTTGGAAACCAGCACATCTGTGGTTTCCAGTGTTGGTCAGTCCTGGAAACAAGTAACCCAAACCCATAAGATTGCTCCTCTTCCAGCCAAGTAAAAATGAGGCCAGACAACCACCCTTGCTGAGATCCACTGTCTGCACTTACTCAGACAGATATGATTTCATTAAAATAAAAGAACACAAAAAATTGGGCAGTCTCTGCTACTTTTCAGGATGCCCAGAGCTAATATGTATGGATACTGCCACCTTCTGTAAAAAGGCTGACTCTGCCTAACAACACAGGGATAACATAAGGGAGCGGGCGTTGGCCGAGTGGCGTAGGCCCCCGCCTGTGGAGCCGGTTCCTCCTCTG